>CP144696.1:33973885-34423885 GCA_036885675.1 Vigna mungo | reverse complement strand
GAAAGATCACCACCGTCTTTTTGGAGAATTCTTAGAGATTCTTAAAACAAAGAATACAATCTGAAACAGAAATGAAAATGTCTAATAGCTCCATTTTTGGTGCTATGTCCAGATCTGTGAGTTATAGATGCAGAGGAGCTATAGAACCGTGAGCTAATGCTGAATCAGTGAGCTATTCTAGAGCGGTGTAGTGGCAACGGTAGAATTGGATGAAACGGTGGCTGGACACGGTGCAATTGAAGCTATGCATCTAGTGGATGCAACGGAAAGTAGGACAAACGCAGTGAAGGTATGCAGAAGTTGATAAAGACTATCGGTGAAGTGATGAGGTGAAGTGCTTGGGGAGATATGGCGCTAGCTCAGGCAGCCATCCATCAAAGGAAGGAAGCTAGATGGAGTTGGTGATAAGCATAGCAAAGTGACCTCTGAACAGAGAAGACTGGAAGCAATTCTCAGTATCAATTCTCTGTATAATCAAAAGTCCTATCATAATCTGATATATTCATATTTATACGGCAAATCCTATGCTATGGATGGTGGAGATGGCAGCTGAAGAGATGCGGATCTTCCCACGTGGCAACGGTGAGGGATGTATGTCATGCTTCTAGATGAAGCAATGCAGGTGCGTGGAGGTGCAGCAACATTTCTACCAAATCACGTATCAGATGTCGTGATGGTGTGAAACATGTGAAACTCTTCTTGGGGCAGCTCCATATTTGATAAATTCACTCCCCTCCCTTTGTGGAAATGTCTCTTTTACCCTTCTCCTTAGGTTGGGTTGTTGGACTTTAGTTATTGGGCTTGGGCCCAAGTCCATGGTGTCCTAGCCTTATTGAACCCTACAAAATAACATATAAACATATTGGAATAGAATCTTTCTAAGACTTAGAGAAAGAAAATCAAGAAAGAGCTTTTAAAAGTCCTTCTTTACTTTCCTTTCTTAGCCTTAGCTTTAGTTGATACTCCTTTGAATGGAATGCCCTCAATGGGTTTCCATCAATGTCAGTTCATCAAAAGTCTCTGAACAAAATTGTGTTCAGCCTATTTATAGATTTCTGTTAGACAGACAGATTCTTAGTTGAATACGTTTTTAATTCAGTCGATTGGAGTATGACAGTTATAACAGTTCAGTCAAACTGGTAGCATACAGTCAACAAAAAATAAACACATTTAATACAATTGACCAAGTCATCAATGTTCAACTAGCTTTTAAAAATATAGTCGTTAGAGTGCATGAGCATAAGAGAATTTCAAATAAAACAACTAATATAGTCGAATGCGTGGCATACATAATCGACTTTCAATATGCAAAACACTTTCTTTTCTTCTCAAAATATCACAGAGCACTGATTCTCAAAATCTGTACAAAGATTTTAACAAAGTTGAATCCATTAATAAAGTAGTCGATTGTACTATAGCTTTGTCACACAATGATAAGATCATGAAAGTGCTTGTGGTTTTCAGCTTTAAAACCTGTGCAGTAAAACATATGTAATGATGCATTGCACATAGCACATAAATCACATATAAACACGTTCCACAGATATATCAATCAATCAACATAGGAACATGTAACACATTACATAAACATGTTCAAAAGATATCACAATCACTCAGCATAAGAACGTGTAATGCAACAACAACATATGCATGTTATTAAGCAATGTGTTGTCATCATAAAAAACTAGAGTGATACAGAAATTGTGTTGTCAACAATATAAAAAATATCCCCCTTTTTTTATGATGCACAACCATGATTAATAACTAACCATGTTTGCACAATCCAATACACTACAGAGTAACAAAAGATAATAAAAGATATATCACAGTTCAAGTACTCTGCATGTAACACAATTTAAAACAGCAAAATATCAAGCAAAATATGAGACATAATAAATCATTCTCCCCCTTTCATAAAGCTTTCATGCATTCTCTCCCCTTTGTGCATTAGCAAAAAAGGTATGCTCTAGATATTTATGCTGATATTTGAAACAGAGATGCATCAAAAAGTATATGCAATTATCAAGATGCAGTGATGCACTTGTCGGTACCAGCGGGGTATGGTTCGAAGAGTATAACGCAGCGGAATACAACTAAGAGTAATGTATAAGCGTGTTCAGTAACTTTTTTCAAATAAATTGGTCCGTCTTAGAAAATCAATTTTCTTTCAAAAAATTTATCGAACAGTTAATATGCATAAAATGAATTGAGTGTAGGGAATAGAAAAATCACACAAGTATTTTTATACTGGTTCGATTCAACAGAATCTACGTCCAGTCGTTAATCACTGTAAAGAGTGATTAAAAGTTCCACTAAAAACAATTTCACAGATTAAAAATAAGTGAACAAAATATAAAAGAACCTTCCTTGGACGAACGAACCGGAAGAGGAATACTCAGCCAACTCGAAGAGAACCGCTTCGGCAATCGACCAACGATTCGCGAGCTTCTCCTGTTCATGAGACTAGGCAGAGCACCTTGCTAACTCGAAGAGAGCTTGCTCCGGCAATCGACCAACGATTCGCGAGCCTCTCCTATTCACGAGACCAAGCAAGGGAACTTTGAAAAAAGTTTCTGAGAACTTCTTCTGACAAAAACGTTACCTCTGAAATTTACAGAAGCCCAATATATAGCCAATTGCACTGAATGCCCAAGGTCAGGTCCCAACTGCCACAAATAATCGATTATTGTAAGTGATAATCGATTATTCAAGTCCGTTACAGGTTTTTCAAAAAGTGATAATCGATTATATGAAGTGATAATCGATTATTCCTGAATGACTTGTGATGATCTATTATTGCTTCATGATAATCGATTATTGCAGTTAGAAGTGTAATTTTTACAAAGTTTAAAAAGCTTTCCTACTACATTTAAGTTCTACAAATTGCTTTTAAATAAACTTAAACTCTTCTTCAACTAAATCTTCTTGCAGCATCATCAAAACGAAAGTCTTCAAGATTTACCAATACTCCTTATTGGTAACAGCACTCCCTATCACATTTAATCACATGTAAATAATCACTTCCACTTAAATGCAGGCATGTAAAGATAAATGTGTAAAATGTAATACTCCCCCTGTCATTCTGCATGGATATAAAAAAACAGATCAGCTGCACAATGCAGTATATCATAGAGTATACAAACAGTATGGTACAAAGTTGTATCAAGCAAAAGATATCAAATAGTTTAGTCATGCAATGATACAATCATCAACAATCTTACAATATTATCTCAATCAAGATATTTAAAAATCAATAAATATCAGAGATAATAGCAGATATTCAAATAAGCAATCAATGAAAGAAAAAAAACCAAATTCCAGAATTGGAATTTATAATCCTGTTGATAACAGTCGATTACACTAGTTTCCCAGTCGAATGCATTACTTTCCAAAGTTGTTGAATTTCATTTGTAGTTTTCAAAGCAATGTTCCTGCAAAACCTTTCAAGGATCTTTTCTAGATCAAGCATTTTAGTTAAGCAAGAAATATTATAAAAAATAACAGAAGTCAATATGTAAAGTTGTTTAACAAATAAGCATAGTTGACTTCAATTATATTGCAGTCGAATCATTCAATTAGATCAAACAATGTCAAACAAATCAAAAGCTTTGTATTGATTCAAACTACTAATTTCATTTTCTTGAAAGAGATGTTACAATGATGGGAGCACTCAGGGAATAAAAACAAACAAAATATGGCATTATAAGCTATACAAAATGAAAACAAACAAAAGGAAAACAGACTTCGATGAAACACCAAGGAACACACGATAACAAGTTTCCTAGTTCTCTAATCTAGTCAGAAGGTTTCTGTTGAATCCTTTTCACCAAACTTTTCTTTGTCGAGTTGCATATTAGAATTCTGCCTTTGTGTAAGATTCTCAACTTTTTCATGCATAATTCTTATTTGTTCAGCGGCATATTTCTCAAAGTTTTTTTCACGTAAGAAATTTGTTCCTGTAGTTGTCAACACAAATGACTTTTCTGTAAAATTCTCAGAGAAATTTAAACGCATATATCTCCATCCATTTATGGTCTTTACTAACCCAAGAGACATAAGAGAGTCTCTGTCAATTGAATTTGAGGAACACTAGATGCATTTATGCTCGTTAGTGACATCAACCCCTAGAACACCAAAATTTTGCTAACAAGACAGTCGTAGGGTAGATACAGTGACCTTCTCAGAGCAGCATATTCCATATGATCTTTCACCAATTACAGCCAGTTTGTAGGAATAATATGTTTGATAGCATGTTGATGGCAATGCTCTAGCTAGGACAAGCCAAATCTAGAAGCAACCAAGCCATGTACTCAAGATGCTCATGGTTTTGATGATGGTTTGCGGAATTGTGGTGGATGAAGATGGAAGACTCACGGTTTTGCTGAGTTGTATGGTGATGGAAGGTGTGTTTGGTGGTTCTCTAAGAGAGTTTGGGCCAACTCTTGGAGGAAGGTGGCTAGAGGAGGCCACTTGGGTTGCTCTAGCCTAGGGTGACCTTAAAAGAGTAGTATGGCACAAAAATGGCAGCATAACTTTACTCTAAATCAAAGGTGATTACATGATGGAGAGAACCTCTATTTATAGGCTAAGGTTTCTCAAAATGGGCTGAAACTTTAACCTAAAAGAGTCACCTTGGTTGTCTTGGAGAGCAAGGAGAAATCCTCTCCAATAGGAGAGAGACAAGTGGCAAAAATCCTCTCAAATGAGAGAGTGACATGTGGCCACTACCTATGGAAAAACTCTCCATTCCTAGAGTGACACATGGCCACTAACTAGGAGGAAAACTCTCCAATGGGAAGCTTCCACATGTCTAGGACGAAATTCCTCTCCCTTGTTCTCCAAGCTTAGCCAAAATGTTGACCCCTTGGTCAACACACCCATTTTGGAGGTCCAAGCATAGTCAACTTTGGGCCTTGACCCTTTGTTGACTTGTTTTGTCAAAATCCTATTCTACTTGGCCCAAAATACAAGGCCCAATTGAAATCCTACACTACTAGGCCCATAATACCAAGCCCAAATAAAATCTAGACTACTTGGCCCATAATACAAAGCCCAAATAAAATCTAGACTACTTGGCCCAAAATACAAGGCTCAAAATTATTCTTACTCTACTAAATCTTCTTGATGACTTAAGATGGCCCAAGAGAAAGCGTCTAGGCTCATTTTCCATAGATGCCTCCAACACTTCATTAATGTGCTAGGTCATGGCAAGAGGTTTTCCATCATTCCCTCCCTCTTGAAAAGCATTTGCCCTCAAATCTTCTTCTTCTGTTATGACAAAACCCTTTTTCTTATTATTGGTTAATTTGTGTATCTCTCCACCAGGATCAAAGATCCATATGCAAGTGTCATCAAACTCAAAACCAATAATCTTATAAACCACAAACAACATGTATCTAGATGAATGATTTAAATAAGACCTTATGCTAATTTTAAGAGAATGTACTTGAAAGTTTTGAAGGTCTACTCGACAAAATATTTTGTGTTTACTTTGAGTTAATTGTATCCTAAAAGGTAACATCAACTCAAAGTTTGATTTGGAAATATTTGAGGAGTTAAAAATAGTGTGATGTGAAAAAGAAGTTGAAATTTCAAAAGTAAGAAATGAAGTTATGAAAGATGTTTGGATGTATTGAGAAAAGTTCAAGGATTGGAAAACTCCCCTCATCATCTTAGTCTCAACCTTAATTGTGGGAGTGGTAGGGTGCTTTAGTAACTCTTCCTCTTCTTCTTTTATCTCAATCTCTTCTTTTTCTCTCTTTTCTTTCTCATTCATTTCTTTTATATTTTTCTCTTCATACTGTCTTCTTCTTTCCTCCTCCTTTTTCTCTCTTCTTACTTTATCTTCTCTCTCTTTTTGTTTTCTCTCTTTTCTCATGCCCCTCTTTCTCCCTTTATTCTTTCTTCCTTCTTTTGTCTTCCTCTCTTCTTCTCTTTATCTTCCTTAAATCCTTTTGGACTTTTTCTTGTTTTTCATTAAGAATACTAAGCTCTTCTTCCAACTTAGCAAGATACTCTTCTCTTTTAATTCTTTCTTTTTCTTTGAGAAGGGTCTCTTGCCTTTGCCAAATTTTAAGTGACTTTAGCTCTTTTGCTAAATTTTTCAAAGTGGGTTTTACAACCTTACTAGAGTCACTTCCAATTTCATAGGAATTAGTCTTAGACATCATTAAAGGTTTTCAAAAATATGCCATGCAACAAAAAAATACTTACATTTCAAAGAAAGTTCCTTAAGAGACTTAAGGAGGCAAAAGACACCCAAGTTCACTTCCAGGAAAGGGAGGTGAATCACAATGAATTTCTTATATACCAAGCCTTTCCTAGCCAAAGTTTACCTTAGGCACTCTTGAACCAAATTTCTCAAAGGAAACTAAAGTTGAAATTAAAGTTGACACACACTAAGTTATCACAATTAAAGAACAAATAAACTAGCTATGTGGCCTAATGATTAAGTTAGAAGAACTTTGGTTCCTCCAACCAACCAACTAAAAACGAAAATTACTAAGAAATAAAGGTTCTTGTTAGGAGATGGGATTGAGCACCAAAGACTCCCCCAAGACACCTAACAAGGCCGTGAGTTACAAGAACAAAAAAAGAAAGAAAGATTACAAAGCCAAAAATTACAACCAAATCAAAGCTACCTCCCAAAGTGTTTCTCTCCTTTCTTTTGGCTACCACTCTAGACTTCAAGCTCCCTTTGGGTCTCCACCACCTAGAAGGCTACCTCTAAGATATTGGATCACCTCACAAAGAGAACCTACACCACACAAAGTAACCAAAGCCGAAATTGTGCAAGAAGAAACAAGGGACAAAAGCAATAAAAAGGTCCAAAATCTAGAAAGGCTTTGCCAAAAGGAATTTACTTATGAAAAAACTAAGAAAGCCAAGAAGAAAAGTAAGAAATTAAAGGTTAAGAAAGAAAGGTTAGCACTCAAAAGAAATCCTAATGAAAGGTGCTACAATAGATTCACAAAACAAAAAATACTAGAAGAAAAGTGGGTAGTTCTTGTCTTTTGGCAACTTTGAGCATATGGGGCACTAAGGCCACTCTTTTAACATCATAGCCAAGACTTTTAGCCACTGGAAAGTGAAGATAAAAACCCAAAACAATGAACAAAAAATTTTCCAAAACAGATTGCACAAAACAATGGTAGTGGTCTAAGCACACAATATTTTTCAGCACTTTTTAGGCCCTCTTTTGGTACTCTTTTGAGGCCTTTTGCTTAAAAGCTTTTAGCACTTCTTTTTCCACTCTTTTAAGGTGAAAAATAAGACCACCACACACTTGGAACAGAGGTGATTTATGGGTTTTAAAAGCCACAAAGACAAGAAACACAAAATAGAAGAGAATCCTACTAGAATAAAAAATATGGAGTTGAAAACTAAAAACATCAATAGGGAAATTTTTGTTTAAGAGTTTGCCAATGATCTAATGGCAAGTATGAACCCAAAACATCAAAGATAAGACCCTCAAATAGTTGTATATGGTGCAGTTTTACAAACTATGTTATATATTTTTTTGATGATTTTTCAAAGTTACTAGAGAAAATTGACAAAAAAAAAAACTACACATGACTCTACACAAACATGGATGGATTAAAAAATTAAAATGACTCAATCAATGAAATGCACCAAATATAAATCAATAAAAGTCCCAAAAAAACAGTAAGGAATGACTCAAAAAAAGAAAAGGCACAAAACAGTAACTAAAATTAACAAAAGATAACTTGGAAAACGCTAATGACAACATTCTGGCAGCATTGACCTTTTCTCAGTGTTTTACTCATAACTTTCTCTAAAGAAGTCCAAATGAATTTATTTTTTTTTTGTTTGAAAATAGAATCAAAGGGCTTTCATTTGAGTATTTTTACAAATTTTTTAGACAACTGCGATAGATGCAGTTTAAGTTTCAAAATTGTCCCAGTTTACTGCCAGAAAAACAAAATGATAGATGGAAAAAGAAAACACAACAAGACAAGTAAGGAAAATAATAAACAACAACGAAATAACAAAGGATCAAAACCAAGAAACTTAGCTCTTTGAAGAACCAAGCCTCTTGATACCAAATGATGGCAATGCTCTAGCTAGGACAAGCCAAATCTAGAAGCAACCAAGCCATGTACTCAAGATGCTCATGGTTTTGATGATGGTTTGCGGAATTGTGGTGGATGAAGATGGAAGGCTCACGGTTTTGGTGAGTTGTATGGTGATGGAAGGTGTGTTTGGTGGTTCTCTAAGAGAGGTTGGGCCAACTCTTGGAGGAAGGTGGCTAGAGGAGGCCACTTAGGTTGCTCTAGCCTAGGGTGACCTTAAAAGAGTAGTATGGCACAAAAATGGCAGCATAACTTTACTCTAAATCAAAGGTGATTACATGATGGAGAGCACCTCTATTTATAGGCTAAGGTCTCTCAAAATGGGCTGAAACTTTAACCTAAAAGAGTCACCTTGGTTGTCTTGGAGAGCAAGGAGAAATCCTCTCCAATAGGAGGGAGACAAGTGGCAAAAATCCTCTCAAATGAGAGAGTGACATGTGGCTACTACCTATGGAAAAACTTTCCATTCCTAGAGTGACACATGGCCACTAACTAGGAGGAAAACTCTCCAATGGGAAGCTTCCACATGTCTAGGACAAAATTCCTCTCCCTTTTTCTCCAAGCTTAGCCAAAATGTTGACCCCTTGGTCAACACACCCATTTTGGAGGTCCAAGCATAATCAACTTTAACTGCCAAAAGAATGTGTTTCAATTCGCACTGGGGCTATTTATAAGCCAAAAAGATAACAAAAAGATTACAAAATCCGCAATATAAAAACTGACAACCGCCCGGGCGCCAAAGTTGGCCGCTCAGGCGGTTTCCCTCTAATCGCAGGACCGCTCAGGCGCCCAAAACTGTAGCTGGGGCGCTCTAGTCAACTTTTTTGATTGATTGGTTGACTTTTCTGCACCGCAATCTCTCTTTTCATCCTTTTTCTTTATCGTTCGGGTGTCTAAGTCCACCTTGCTTTACTTCCATCTTCAATTCATATCAAAACCCAGCAAAACAATGCAAAACCAGCATAATATCTCTAAAAACAACTTTTGACTCTCATGTGACACAACTTAAGAGTTTTACTTGATTCTAAGCTCATTCTAAGCCAAAAAGGTGTGTTTTGATATCAAATTAAAGCATGAAAATAACGGTTTTTATACCGTTATCACTTCCCTTCATCTGAATGAAATAAGATAATCCCTACCATTCTAGCCAATATGGAAACATGAACCCATCTCTTTTGAACATGTCCAAATTGATGCTCATTGGGGCGACAATGGTTTTGAAGGAACCACACGAAAAGCTTTGTCGCTTGTCTTCATCACTGATCCAGCCCATTGGATTTGATTCCTTGAACATGTTGGTCTGCAATTCTTTTTCTCCGTTACCAACGCAACTTAAAGAACCCATGAAGATGAGATTCTTGAACCCTTCTTTCTAGGATTAGAGGATTTTTGAAGATTAAAAGACACAGAATTGAGAATTTTCTGTTTGACACAAGGGAATACATATAAAAAGAAGTGTGACATGGTAGAGTTTAAGATTGACTTCTTTAGATGGAGTACAGTGAGTAAGAAAGATTGAAAACAAATACATAGTCGAATGAATTACTAACACAGTCGACTAAGACCTATGAAAACAGAGTTTCAAACTCAATCAATCAATCAAGCAATCAGGAAAAACGTTCATACAATCACATAATCACAACCAATTCAATTAAGCAATAATGTAGCAGATTAATACAGTTTTACCAGTTATAGATACTCAAGCTTTTGATTTATTCCAAAGTGATTCATCATTGAGATCATACTGCACCTGCTATGTAACCTACAAAACAAATTAAATTTTGGTTGCTGGTACCCATTTAACTTTGGGTCCATGATTATCAGTCTTTGTTACTTGTTCCTTTGGACTCCATACATATAATCCTTTGGACTCTAACAGTATGGCCAACACAATTACAATAGAAACATGCATTTCTAGCAGGTTTACTTAAATCAGTAAATTTCTTAGCATTGGTTCTGTTAGATTGAGCTTTGTATCCTATTCCTTGCCTGTATATAACTCTGCCAAATGATTTTAATACAACATTTATATTGTCTCTACCTTTAGTAAACTTAGCTAGCGTGCTAGTCAAGTAAACTATCTTTTCAATATAAGCAGGACAATTTTCACAATCTTGTTCTACTGTAACAGTTTTAATTTCAACATTCTTAGCAGATAACAAAACTTCATTTAATTCCTTCTCTAATTTTTTATTTTCAGCAACAAGGTTGTAAATCCTATATTCATAATTTCTTCTCTCAGAGTTTAGTCGATTAACCTTGTACTGTAGTCGCATTGCTTCAACATGTAGTTCTTGGAAGGCATCTTTCAGCAGATCATATTTGATTTCCAATGGTTCATTTGAGATGTCTGCATCACTATCATAATAGTCCCATGTTACTCCAGTCATGTAGCAGATGTTGGATTCTTCCTCTTGATCAACATCATCATCACTTGAGCTTTCAAAATTTGTATTCTCCCAAGCAATGTATGCTCCTTTTCTTTTCATATTTCTGCCTTGAGGGAATCTTTTCTTTCCTTTCTACTTTGGCTTTAATTCAGGACAATCATGCTTGATGTGTTCTTCCTTTCCACATTCATAGCATTGGACAACATTTGTACTGAAGCTATTCTTTTTGCCTTGACCTGCACGGTTAGTCAGTTGACTATTATCATGTATAAGTCGAATAAATTCTCTTACCATCAAGGTCATCAATTCTTTCTCGTCCATGTCTGGTTCAGAGTTGTTCTTGCTTGTATCCTTCAGAGCAATGGACTTCTTTTCTTCAATCTCCTCTTCATCCTTCAATCTACAAAGTTCCAATTCATGTTCACGTAACTTGCCAAACAAGGTAGTCATGTTTATCGTTGTGAGATCTATGGACTCAGAGATTGCTATGACTTTTGGTTGCCAATTTCTGTTCAGACTTTTCAAAATCTTGATATTGATCTCTTCTTTGTAAAATACCTTCCCGATAGCCATAAGATGATTTACAATGTGAGTGAATCGTTTCTCCACATCATAGATGTTTTCTCCAGCTTTCATACTAAACATTTCATACTCTTGTATCAAGGAGTTCTTTCTTGCTCTCTTTACTTCATTTGTGCCTTCATGAGTTACCTCTAAGACATCCCACATTTCCTTTGCGGATTTGCATTGAGATATCCTGAAAAATTCATCAACAGTTAGTGTAAAGGCAATAATATTCCTAGCTTTAATATCATACTAAGCTTTTCTATTTTCATCAGCAATCCACTCAGTAAAAGGTTTCAAAACAGTTTTATCTTCAACAGTTTTTGTAGGCACAAAAGGACTATTTAAAGTGGCATCCAAAACTCCTTTATCTTGCGATTCAAGAAATATTTGCATTCTGATTTTCCAAAATGGATAATTTTTGCCAGCAAACAGAGGTGGTCTGTTTGTTGAAGCGCCTTCACCAAAAGTTTGAAAACAAGAAGCCATCCCCAGGTTCTATAGTCGAATCAAAGAAAAACAGAGTCGACTAGTTTTTCAAATATCTTATGAAAACAAGCTTTGGTGCCATTTGTTGGAAAACAGGTAGGCTTCGTTTTTACACCAAGAGGGGAGGTGAATTGGTGTTGTATCAAAAATAAGTTCTTTTCACAATCTTGAAATCAAAGTAAAAAACTTTATGAACTTTCTTGAAATGCAAGTAATGAAAATTGTGCAGCAAAAAAACGTAGTTGGCTGTGCTAAAGATATAGTCGATTGTAAAATAAAAGTGCAGGGATAGACAAAATCAAACACTGGTTTTTATACTGGTTCGGCCAACAATGCCTATATCCAGTGTCATTCCAACCTAGGAAGCAAATGCACTATAAAGGTTGCGGTTTTTAAAACAATGAAAACCTGCACGTCAAAAATATAAATCTCCTCTCTAACCCTTGACCAAAGTATAGGCAACAACAACAGCAAGACTTGCAGCAAGATATCCCCTCTTCTGCAATCTGCCAACTCCACTTTGAACAATCCTCAAAGTGAACAAACCCCGGTAATCACCAACAGGTCCAAACAGTAGTCTTCACGGATGCCAAGCCAGGGATGGCAAGCCACAACGTGATCAAACCAGATGCACCTTCTTGTGTAGAATATGATCAATCAATGTGTGCGCAGAACAATCTCCCTTCGAATCTCTTTCAAGAAAGATCACCACCGTCTTCTTGGAGAATTCTTGGAGCTTCTTAAAACAAGGAATACAATCTGAAACAGAAATGCAAAATGTCAGTTCATCAAAAGTCTCTGAACAGAATCGTGTTCAACCTATTTATAGATTTATGTTAGACAGACAGATTCTCAGTCGAATACGCTATTAATTCAGTCGACTGGATTATGACAGTTATAACAGTTCAGTCAAACTGGTAGCATACAAGCAACCAAAAATAAAATACATTTAATACAGTTGACCAAGTCATCAATGCTCAACTAACTTATAAAAATATAGTCGTTAGAGTGCAAGAGCAAAACATAATTTCAAATCAAACAACTAATACAATCAAATGTGTGGCGTATATAGTCGACTTTCAATATGCAAAACACTTTGAAATTCTTTTCTTGTCAAAATATCACAGAGCACTGATTCTCAAAATCTGTACAAAGATTTTAGCAAAGTCGAATCTGTTAATAATGTAGTCGACTGTACTATAGCTTTGTCACACAATGGTAAGATTATGAAAGTGCTTGCGGTTTTCAGCTTTAAAACATGTACAGTAAAACATTTATAACGATGCATTGCATAAAGCACATAAAGAACATATAAACACGTTCCCCAGATATATCAATCAATCAACATAAGAACATGTAACACATTACATAAACATGTTCAACAGATATCACAATCAATCAGCATAAGAACATGTAATGCAGCAACAACATATGCATGTTATTAAACCATATTAACATTATTAAATTCTTCTAAAATAGATTTGGAAACGCAGGGGAAAGAGGAGTCAAAACTTATTTGTTCTATTAAAGAAATTGATTAGTTAGATTTGTAGATCTTGATACCGTGGTCGATTAGGTATCTCTTGATCGTCAAAGAGATGATTCAGGAGTTAGAACTCTTAGAGAGAAGGTAGAGAACTCTAGAAAGTGGTTTCTAGAAAGATGGTACATTTTAAAATAATGAAACCCGTTTATAACGAAACTATTTATAATAAAACTGTTTAATACTAAAATAATCGAGTCTCACTATTTTTAGATTACCACCACTTCTAAAAATACCATTTTCTAGGGATTTATATTGACGGTTAGAGAAAAGAAAACAATGAAATTGGAAACCATCAATATGGAAAAGAGAGAAAAACTGAACACAACAGAGAAGAAATGAGAAAAAGTACTGATTCATTCGGCACGTCAACACGAAGTTAACGTTGTTGTTGTCAATTTAATAGATAGAACTTCATTCATATAATTTTTACAACTTTGATACTTAATCTATGCACTTTTTAAATGGTGTCATAAAGTGAAGAAACCACTTAACATATGATACCAAGTAAGCAATAAGTACTTTTAGATTTAATGATTTTCATTTAATATGACGAATAAAATTTGTAATGATGTATGAAAAAATTTAACTTTTATAATACGATCAGTAAAATTATAGATATGATTAGTATTTTTGATAAATATAGTTCAACTAACATATTTAAATAAAAAATTATGATCCTACTGACCTAAATAAACAAATTTTAAGTTTTTTATTTGTTTTATTTAAAGTATTATCTGTTAATAATAATATTTTTATACAAAAGAAAGAACCGCATTTAATAGTTATTTTTCTGTCACAAACAAATATTCCTAAGTCCAGTGCAAAACTCTATTATTTGATTATTCTAAAATGTACATAAATATGTCCATATACACCTTTCAGTCAATTAATTTTTTTAACTATCCTATTTTATGTTTTCATAACGCACAATAATAATAACAATAAAAAAAACGAAAATTACACTCAATATTCTATATATTGTTTAATACTTTTCAATCAAATTACTCTTTTACAACTTTTATTAAATTAAAAGTTAATAAAACTTAAATATATAATTTATATTAAAGAAAACTATCTAATTCATTTTTTCAAACATCAAAATAGGTATAACTAAAATTAAATTATTTCATTTATCGTTGTTTAATTTTGGAAAAATTTATAATTTATAATTAAATAACTTGAATTATGATGATTCCAGTTTTCTTTCGATTTTTTTTTCTATAAGTAAAATAAATTGTAATTTGTAACATCCCAATTTTTATAGTAATATAAAACTACTAAAATGAACATTACATTGATAATGATATAATAGTAACTACATATTTGCGAAGAATGAAATTCTTCACCCGAAGAACAGAAGGACAACCTATACTGCAAGCTTCACTTCTAACTTCTCGCTAAGCCAACGTAAAATATTGTATCCCTGAGCTCAGATCATTAAGGTGATCATCACAAAAGAAAAAACAATACACAGACAGACAAACATAAAAGCAAGGGTAAGCTAGAGTATCAAAAGATTTTACATAACATTTAAAACAATGATAATACACAAGCATTTTATAAGTCATACAACACAACAATAAGTCCAAATCCACTTAAAACCTTCGTTACTGTCCGGACAGGTGTATTGACGTCGGATTCATGGGGAACCTGCACCCGTGTATGGTGGAGCAACCTAGTTTAGAAATAATAATAATAAATCACATCCTCAACCACCACCAACAATACCATACACCAAGGTTAATTTGTCAAACATCTATGGCCCTAACTAGTGACCATAGACTAGAACCTCATGCTACTTTCCACGACATAATCACCCATCTCTATATCAAATGAGGTTATTGAAAGTGTCAGGATCATTCCCCAATCCAGGAGCCCCTACCACATAACCCATTGAGGATATTCCTCCTTGGAATTCCTTTCTCACATGGTACTTGAAATCCATACATCGCACATTGTTTCCAACATCATTGCCACATCTCATACATAATCATATTCACAACTTTATTTACATACAACACTGCATACTCTCATATTGCATTCCACACATAACATCATTGATCATATAGTCTCACAAAAACTTATACATCATCCAAAGTCATTCACCTCATCATTCAAAGCAAACAAGAACAAATAAGAAAAGAATAAACTAAAACCTGGACCAGTCGCTAAGCGCATACCCTCACTAAGCGAAACCCACCAGACAATGATATAGACCCTCAACTCACTCGCTCAGTGAATCTATTCGCTCAGCGAATAAAACTGATAGTGCTCCCACTGTTGAGATTGTTGATAAGGGAAGCATTGATTTAGCTAACCTTAATCTCACAGTGCTTTATTCACTTTGTTTTTGATGATGACAACACATTATTAATAACACATGTCTTGTTATGTGTTACATGTTCTGTTGCTTATTGATTGATATCTTGTTGAACATGTTTTATGTTGATCTTAATATATGAATGCATATTCAATGTTCTGACATATGTTACATCTGTTGTGATTGCATTGCATATGTTTTGGAAAAGGAAAATCACATGCACTTTGATGAACTTATATTGTGTGACAAATCTGCAAGTCCTAAGTCGACTTCATTATTAATTAAATTGATTAAGACTGAAGACTTAGCACAGATTTTTAACTACAGTGCTATGTGAGATTTTACATTGAAAAGAATTTCAATATGTGCAAATGTGTCAAAGTCGATTGTGTGCACTTTGCATTCGACTTTGTTAGTTATTTTATTTGAGATTTTGTTATGCTTGTGAACAGTAACGATTATATTTTTAAAAGTTAGTTAAACATTAAATGAGAGTCAACTGTATTGAATGTGGAATTAATTTGTTTGACTTGACAGCTACTACTTTGACTTAACTGTTATTATTGTCAGAGGACAGTCGACTCTATTAGTAGCTTAGTCGACTACAAGAACATCTATTATATAGAAATCTATAAATAGACGAGACTTGAAGTATTTCAAGAATTTTTGGAAAAACTCACATTTTCATATTCTGTTTCAGATTTGTTTCTTTGTGATTTAGTGCTCCAAGAAATCATCAAGAAGACTGTGGAGATCATTCTTTGAAGAGGTTCTGAAGGAGAATTTTGTTGTGCTTATTGGTTGATCAAACTCTGCACATTGCGGTGCCTGCTTGCTGATCAAGATTTATCTCAATCTTTGTAAAGATTGTGGTTGTTGTACCTGTTGCGATTACAGGGGGTATGATTGTTGAGATTGTTGACAACACAAACTCTATATCACTCTAGTTTTTTATGATGACAACACTTTGCTTAATAACAGTACACATGTTGTTGCATTACATGTTCTTATGCTGAATTGATTGATATATCTACTGAACATGTTTGATGTACTGTGTTGTATGTTCCTATGTTAATTGTTTGATATATTTGTGGAACATGCTTACATGCTTAGTGCAATGTGAAATGCTTTATTACATATGTTTTACTGCACATTTTTTAAAGTGAAAAACCGCAAGCACTTTCATGAACTTATAATTGTGCGACAAAGTTATAGTACAATCGACTACATTATTAATGGATTCGACTATGCTAAAATCTTTGTACATATTTTGAGAATTAGTGCTCTGTGATGTTTTGAGTTGAAAAGAATTTCAAAGTGTTTTTACATGTGTGAGTTGACTTTGTCTGGTTTACATTTGACTGTGTTTTTGATCTGATTTGGAATTTTGTTATGCTCTTGCGCTCCAACGGCTATATTTTTAAAAGTTAGTTGAGCATTGATGACTTGGTCAACTGTATTAAATGTGTGTTGATTTTGGTTGACTGAGAGCTGCTATGTTGATTGTCTGTTATAACTGTAATAATACAGTCAACTGAATTAGTAGCCTATTTGACTGAGAAACAATATGATAGATAGAAAACTATAAATTGGCTGAACACGAGTTGTTTAGAGACTTTTGAGGATCTAAAATTTTCATTCTTGTTTCAAATTGAATTCTCTGTGATAACAACTCCAAGAATTCTCCAAGAAGACCATGGTGATCTTTCTTGAAGGAGATTCAAATAGAGATAGCTTGCGCACTCATTGTTTGATCAAATACTGCACAAAGAAAGTGCTTCTGGGTTGATCACTTAAGGCTTGACATCCTTTGAAGACTGCTGCGTTTGTTGAGGCTTGGCATCCTGTGAAGACTGCTGGAATTGGACCTGTTGTGATACAGGGGTTTCACGTTGAGGATTGTTCGATGTGGTGTTCAGATTGCAGAAGAGGGGATTCTTCCTGCAAGTCTGGTTTTTGTTATTGCAGCTATATTTTGGTTTTGGGTTAGAGAGGAGATTTATATTTTTGACGTGAGGTCTTCTATAAATTCCTTATTGTAAAAACTGCAACCATTATAGTGCATTTGCTTCCTGGGTTGGAAGGACATTGGATGTAGGCATTATTGGCTGAACCAGTATAAAAATCAACGTTTGATTTTCTCTATCCTTGCACTCTTTAATTCTAGTCGACTTTACTTTTCACGCAGTCAACTACATTTTTCCGCTGCATATAAATTTTCATTACTTGCATTTCAAGAAAGTTTATAAAGCTTTGTACTTTTGATAAAAGATTGCGAAAAGATTTTGTTTTTGAAACATCACCAATTCACCCCTCCCTCTTGGTGTAAAAACGAAGCCTGCCTGTTTTCCAACAATTGGCACCAGAGCTGGTTTTCATAAGATATTTGAAAATTTAGTCGACTCTGTTTTTATTGATTCGACTATACATCTGGGATGGCTTCCTATTTTCAAACTTTTGGTGAAGGTGCTTCAACAAACAGACCACCTATGTTTGCTGGTGAAAATTATCCTTTTTGGAAAATCAGAATGCAAATCTTTCTTAAATCGCAAGATAAAGGAATTTTAGATGCCACTTGTGCCTACAAAAACTGTTGATAAAGAAACTTTTTTAAAACCTTTTACTGAGTGGACTGCTGATGAAAATAGAAAAGTTCAGTATGATGTTAAAGCTAGAAATATAATTGCCTCTACACTGACAATTGATTAATTTTTCAGGATATCTCAATGCATATCTGCAAAGGAAATGTGGGATGTCTTACAGGTAACTCATGAAGGCACGGATGAAGTCAAGAGAGCAAATAAGAATTTACTGATACAAGAGTACGAATTGTTCAGAATGAAAGCTGGTGAAAACATCTATGATATACAGAAACGATTCACTCACATAGTAAATCATCTAATGGCTCTCGGGAAGCTCTTTGATAAGGAAGAAATCAACATCAAGATTTTGAAAAGTCTGAAAAGGAATTGGCAACCAAAACTACAGCAATCTCTAAATCCAAAGATCTTACAACGATGAACATGGCTACCTTGTTTTTTATATGATTTTGATACTAAAAGCACACTTTTTCACTTAGAAACTTTCTTGGACTCATCCTTTTTTAATAAATTGTGGGAATGAGAGAGTTGAGGTTAATTTCAATGATTTTATGACTAATTTCCTTTGTTCTGACAGAGATTGAAGTAATACTGGAAGAAGAGATGAAAGACCAAGAAGAGGGAGCTCAAAAGGGGTCAAAAAGGCACCAGAAGGAGGGAAAACACGCAGCCCGGGCGTCTAGAAGCACAGCTGAAGCGAGGAAAATCGACATCCGGGCGGTGGAGCTTCGTAGCTTGGGTGACCATTTTCAATGCCCAAGCCTTACATGACCCTCAATTCACGCCCGGGCGGCCCCTCTACGACGCTTGAGCGAGATTTCACGTGGATCGAGCCCTGTTTCTGCTCTATTTCGATTCTTTTGGACCAGACTTCATTCTGGCATGCCTCTAACACTATATTTAAAGGACCCTGGGGCTCTAGGTTTTTCATCCCTGGCAGAGAAGAGCATAGCAATACACTCTTAGCCAATTCTTAATCTTCCATTTTCTTTCTTTCTTCCATTGTTCGTAGAGTTCCCCCATGTCTATGGGGAACTAATTTCTATTAGTTGTTGGAGAATTATGTAACCTTGTAAATTCTCATGTATTTGAATTGATTCTTAATTCCATATGTTTTTTCATTAATTGTTAGAGTAATTCAACTGTTTTTATTTCTTATACAATAGCATGATCTGTGAGTTGCATGAGTGTCAGGAGATTCCTTTCAATTCAGGTTCTTGTTGAATTACTCCTAAGGGTTATATTTCTCAGGGATGAGGATATGAGTCTTAGTCGTCTTAACCTCTTGATCTTCACATCTTTTTACCAGGAATGCTAGGAATTGTATGAACTGGTAATTAGGGACAAACTTATTTACCGAGGGATCGGGTTTAAGTTATTTAGTGAAGGACGTTGGCATTAATGCATAAAGAAGAATTCTTATATACATGAGAGGGAACTTGGTGAAATCTAACCCCAACAACACAGCCATCTCATATAAATGAACCTTCATTCATCTCTATGCTCTTTTGCCATTGATCAATTTTATTTTTTTTTTATTATTTTTTGCCAAACCCAATTATCTCTTTTTATTTTTAAGTCTTAATTAATCTTGTTTTCACACAATTGTTCAGCGCCGAGAGTCCTCTGGGATACGATACTTGGTCTTACCATTTTCTATTACTTGCGCGACTCGGTACACTTGCCGATTTGCCTCAACAGGGTAGACTCATGGAGTCTGGTACACTTTGAGGATTGTTCAAAGTAGGTTGCAGATTGCAGGAGAGGGGATATCTTGTTGCACATCTTGCTGTTTGTATTGCCTATATTTTGGTTAGAGAGTTAGAAAGGTGTTTTATATTTTTGATGTGGAGGTTTCTATAAAAACATTGTTGTAAAAACCTTGACCATTATAGTGCATTTGCTTCCTGGGATTGCAAGGACACTAGATGTAGGCATTGAGGCCGAACCAGTATAAAAACCTATGTTTGAATTCTCTATCCCTTCTCTTTTACATTGAGTCGACTCTGTTAATTACGTAGTCTACTTTGATTTTCCATTGAACTTAAATTTTTAATACTTGCGATTCAAGAAATTGTGTAAAGGTTTCTAGTTTTTGAAAAAGATTTTAAAAAGACTCTGATTTTGAAATCTCACCAATTCACCCCCCCGCCCCCCTTCTTGGTGTTGAAACGAAGCCTACCTGTTTTCCAACACCCAGACCTCAATCATTCGCTCAGCGAGTCTGCATAATCTACAACACCCTATACCAAACTTACCACTTCCAACTATTTTTCCCAACTTCTAACCCTCCTAAATTGTGTTACAAACCTAATTAAACTTAACCAAGTGTTTCAAAACCTTACTACCATCATTCTAAAGTGTTTATGGACCAATTCTTACTTCAAAACCTAATATTCATCAACCTATAGAGTTAAGTCATGTTTTAATACTATTGGCACATTTTTATCAACTAAGTAGTTCCCACAAGTCACAAATGACTTAACTAAACTATTACAACTGACCATTTAAGCCTCTAACCCCTAATTCTCATTTTCACCACTCCACTTCCTCAAAACTAACTCTAAACTAAGCTAAACACTACCTAATCACCACCACACACTCATACTTCATATTTCTTCTATTCTAATTGTTAGAACAGCTCATAAACCAACTTATAACCAACTTCAAATACCTCTAACCAGTTCCCAACACTTCTCTTGCAATTTTTCTTCCCAAAACCTCGTTTTTAGACAAAAAGACTTACAATCACTAGTAACCATTTCTTTCCCCCAATTCAATTAACATACTAGCTTCACAACCCAAAAACCCAAGTTAACAACACATACTAACAGATTCAACTTCCTTCAATCATTCATCAATACACAAAGCATCAATTAAGTCATCATCATAAAAATACAGTCAAATTCTCACTTCCTTAACATCTTCATTCTTACACATGTATACATTCCCACATATCGAATCACAACACATATAAATCTCATTTCTTTTCAACATAAACACAATTTAAAATAAAGATTCTAGCTTCTCTTACCTTACACCGACGATACGCAACTCTAAGAACACCCTAATTCCTTCTTGCACAAGGAATTTCTAAACACACCTACGAGTTACCAATTGGCGATTGGAGAAAAACCTTAGAACTCAATTTGAACCAATAATTAAGGAAGAAGATTACTTGATACATGCAAAATGGAATCGTCGTGCATGATCAAGAACCCTAGAAACCAAGGAAAAGGGAGTTTTGACTTACTTGCTCTAACAACAAATTGATTGGTTGAATAGGTAGCCTTCAACGCCAAGATCGCATAGACACCTCCTAGTCGTTGAATAGATGACTGTAGGTCAAAAACCCTTAAAGAGAAGTGAGAGAGAGCGAAGAGAAAAAGTTTTAGAGAGATTGAGTGTTCTTAAAGTAATGACACGAGTTTAGATAATTCTATTTATACTATAAAGTTATTTTATAATAAAATACTAGGTCTCATTTTTTTAATACACCTACCCATTCTAATATTCTATTCTCGAAATTGTTACATAACTCACTATTTTTATAATTTTTTTTAAGAATTAACCATATTTATTATGATTTAATTTTTATCCTTATCTCTAATTTAAATCATGTAAAATTTCTATATTTAAAAAATACATTAATGTCGTTCAACAATATTAACTGAATTTTATCACATAAAAAAAAACAGTTAATATCATAAGAGATAAACACATTCATAAGTTTAAGACCTAATAGAATCAAAATTTTAAAATAAATTAAAAAACTAAACTCAGTTTATAATTTAGGAAACTTTTATTTTAACCACATCCAACACTTCAATTTTATTCATCATCCTTAATTTCGTTCTACTTAATTTTCCAATTAATAATAAAGTAGAAGTATTAATAGAAAATGTCAATAGAAATTTACAATTATTTTTTGAAGTGGAATTATCCCTGCTATTTTAATTTTTAAACAAATAACTCATTTCAATGCATATAATTTAAATGGATTTTTTTTGGTAGATATAATTTATTGTTTATTTAATGTGAAGTACTTTAGTATACTAAGAATACAAAGTTGTCTTTGGTAAAGGATTCATACCTGATATTAGATGTAGCAGAAGATCCATGTTTTAGGGCTGGACCCTGGTAGCTGCAGGGTGTAAATGCAATTCTCCATTGACACATGTAATATCAATTGCAGTGTTTCTGCCATAAATTAATTTAATTTGGTCTCTTCAAATCATTGTCAATATTGCATTTAATTTTAAAACTGTGCTATAGTTATTTTAAATGGTGCCTTCAATTCAACTTCTAATAAAAGCTGCAAGAAGAACAAATGTCTGAAGTGGAGAAAAAACATCATATCAAAACTTAAATATGGATGTATTGTTTTTCCTGTAGATGCTGACAGATTCAGAAACCAATTTTAAAAGTATAATAACATCGATGCATTTCAATGATAGGAGATATATCAACCTCTTTTTCTCTTGTAAAAATAAAATGTAGAAAACCCAAATGCAGTTAATAAGCATTAACTCTTCACTCATTAAAAACATGAATTCTCTTTTCCTGAAATTTTATATCTTTTTAACTGTGCATTTAATTTCCTGTTAATTTAATGTATTAGTGTAGGTTTGGCTTTTTAAATTTATTGATATATTTTAGTTTTTAAGAAAATAAAATACATAATATAGTGATAATTTTGAAAATTGTGAATTTATAAGTTTCAATATTAAAAGAGTCAAAATTATATATATATATATATATATATATTTATTTATTTATTTATTTTAGTTATTATAAAACTAAGGTCGAAAATTATGTAAAATTTTTAAAATTATTTAAAAAAATTGTTATTTCTTTAATTATTTTATCTGAAAAAATTTGGTTTTGATTTTTCAATAACTAAAACCAATTGTATCTAAAACCAATTGTATCGTAAAATCAAATTTTATTAGTTTAAAATTATTAAAATAAGAAAACTTTATACACCACGTGTGCTAGTATCAAAACCACATACAACACTAGTGTATAAAAAGTCCACCAAGAAACTATCATTACTATAAAGAAAACAGATTTAATAACTCTACACATCAGAATCCCCTCCACCTAAAGCTTGTTCGACGGAGACATCTTCTTCCTCTGTTCACACCCACCAGATGATCATTGCCAAAGGAAATACACATAGAATAAACAACAAAGAATCATGCAAGAAAAGTAAGCTAGTTCAAAAACAGAAGAATCATTCACATTCAAGTAAACACAATATACAAGTTCAAGCACACCATATGTTTCACATTATTTCTCTTCCCACATACTGACTCGGGCTTGGCCAAACCCTTTAACATCTAGTTTAATTGTTGAGCCATGAATAGTTCTACACCTGTGTGGTGGAACAACTGACCCACTCAAAGCTACTACACAGGGTTAGTCCTAAAAACGCCATTTGCCACCATGAAGAAAGGTCCCCCAAGCTAGGACCTCCTGCTTCTCTCATGACATAACTTATCACTTTTTAATTGAGCACAAATGATCATTAGAGGTTCAGGATAACCATCATATTGACTTCTTACAATTTATAATAGTCTCCCATATAATCACCAATAAGAGATTCCTCCTTGGAACTCTTCCAAAACCCTGAAACCATACTTTAAAACCACATATTTTCACTTTAAATCTCAATTCATAACTTTGATATTTATATAAACTCATACATAATCATAAATCATCCCAAATGAACCAAAACACAATTTTATTCACAAAAGAACAAATGAATGAAAAATTAAAATAAAAATTGAATTAGTCGCTCAACGACCCCTCTCGCTGCGCGACCACAGAGTTCTCTCGCTCGGTGACCTAGCTCGTTGTGCGAATACGTAGACAGTGTTTTCCCATACCTCAACCTCTCGCTTAGCGACTCAGCTTGTTGGGCGAATAAAATGACATTAACCTCATACTCCAACCTCTCGCTCAGCGATCCAGCTTGTTGTGTGGATAAAACTCCTAGTGATCCAGACCCCAACTCTTTCCCTTAGCGACCTAAATCGCTAGGCGAGACTAGAGACAATGGTTCAGACCCCTAACTCTCTCACTCAGTACCCCAACTCGCTAGGCGAGACTAGAGACAGTGGTCCAAACCTCTTAACCACTCGCCCAATGACCCAAATCGCTAGGCGAAACCAGATACAGTGGTCCAAACCTATCAACCACTAGCTAAGCGACCCAAACCCTTAGCCTCTCGCTGAGCGACTCTGTGACATCCCAAATATATAATAAACGCATATATAATGTGGTAGTTCACATTTTAATAAAAGAGAACAGTTGAAAGTAAGATGACAAATAAGTTAAAGGATTACAGTCATCCAAGATGTACCAGAATTAAAACTTAAGCATAAGGAATAAAGTATTTCAAAATGGTCTAAGAAGTGCCTCAAAATGAAATGAAATAACTAAAAGAATCCTAAAGACTCTAAGCTGCAGCATCGTCTTCCTCTAGGACTTGTTCCAAAGGCAGCTCCTAAACAACATCTGCTCCCATCCAAGTGGATGATCATTGCAAAGGAAATCATACGCAAGCAACACACAAACATAGAAGCAAAGGAGAGCTAGATATACAAAGATCATACAACCCATACCAATTTAACCAATACATAAGCATGTAACAACTAAGTGTTTCAAGCATGCAAGGTCCATAACACAATACAGACTATGACCAAATGCATTATTCTGATACCAATGACCGACCACGTGATTTGACCATCCAGACTAGTATAAAATGTCAAGTTCCAGGGGTTTATGCACCCGGGTGCTGTAGTAACAGGAAAACCAACGGCTGCCACCCGAAGTTAGTCCATTATAACTCACCCAAGAACCTATGGGCTAGGACCTCCTGCTATTCTCACCACATGACTCATCACTCTCTACTTGAGCATGGATGATCATTAGAATGTTAGGATAAACCCCATAAGGACACTTCGGACATTCATACGGTCAATCACAACAACCCAAAGGGCACCACCATGTAACCTCCCTTAAGGATCATGGACTTACATCCATCAACCGTACTTATAACCAACAGTACACTTATTTCAATCCATGTGAAACCATATACATATAACCTTTAACATTTACATTGCATATAAACATATATTAAATATTCATTATACTTCAAAAGACCACAAACAACCCAACAAGTCATCAAAAATCGCATGAAACCATTCCATATACATTAACGGACAATAACAGTCTAACAAGAACCAATAAACAATCCAATACCCCTTAAACTCATACTTACACAAGGAAAACAACTTTGAAACCATCACAAACAGTTTCAAAAAGGTCCAAAACCCCCCAAAACAACCTAAAAAACTTCACAAAATTATACCTAGAACCCCGAAAACCACCCAAAACTGTCATGGACGATTTTTCGACGACAATAATCGATTATTACGTATGATAATTGATTATTTACGAGAGCTTTGAAGAAAATTCGACTCTCTGACTAGAATAATCGATTATCAAGTAAGATAATCGATTATTCTTATCAGTTTTTTACAGCCAATTGATTTTTCTGGTTTAGTTGCATCTGAGACATATCCAAATGATCATTTAAAATATGTAACACTAATATTGATATGAAACATCTTCATAAATGAAAGTAAAGTATTGCATTGGTCATTGGATAAGAATTATATGTACTAAACCAACTCATTCCACTCCAAAACATCAAACTCAATAGCTAGAGGACCTCAAGCTCAATTCTAACACTTTATACCTATTTTGACCACTTTAGCACTTCTAACAAGTCTCATATGACTTAACCAAACTGCCTCAACAACCCTCTTACACCACAAACCTCAATTTCTGAAATTCACCTCCTCACTTCCCCAATTTGGCCTAACTTCAACTCTAAAACTCCAAAATCATTAACTTAATGACCCAAATTCAATTCCACTACTGAGAACATGTTTTTTACCCATTCTTATGATTCTGTTAAGTCAAAATAGACTTCCTAACAGTACCCTAACAGACCAATTACACTTACGGTATCAACTGCTCAAAAACACTACCCCACTTCACTCAAACTACCTTAAAACCAATATACCTTACTTCTATTCATAACTGCTCACTCTTATAATAAATCATCAAGTCTATAACATCAATTTTCATCATCACACCACCTCCCAATTCAGTTCATACGCAGCCCAATAAAATTACACAAATCAAGCAATTTCATCACATGTCATAATCCACTTGAAATAAATAAGAAATACATTCAATTAGTACATTATATTCACAGTTCATCATACATGCAACCCTAACAACCAACTAAAAGAAAAGAAACGAAAATCCAGCTCCCCTTACCTCAAAGACAAACTATCTAGCTTACGGAGACCCTCTCACAACAACTTTATATAGCATAGAGCTTGACAGTACCTATATATCACCGAAATGGTGAAGGAATCAGCTCTTAGAGTTAAGCCTTAAACAAAATAAGAAGAAGACGGATTTACCTTACCGTCATTACTGACGGATTTACCGAAGGCCTAGGTCCGTCGGTAAAAAAAAGCGGGAATTTTCCCGTCCATTATTTCACTTACCGACACTACCGATGTATTTACCGAAGGCCTGTGTTCGTCGGCAAAAAAAGAGAGGGAATTTTCCCGCCCAAATGTTGCCTCCAGTGTCAATATATGTGGCAAACACGCTCATTTCTCCTCATTTTTCTTTACCATCTCAGTTTCACCCCACCACTACTTATTTCTCCTTCCCGTCTTGTGGCTTCAGCTCTCTACCATTATGGGTTGCTCTCCACCATCGCAGGATACTCTCCACCATCACGGGATGCTCTCAACTTTTCCGACGAGCTCAACTTTTCCGGCAACCTCCACTTTTCCAGCAAGCTCAAGTTTTTCGGTGAGCTGTTGTAGAGTTCATTTGTGCGATTAGGAACATCACTAGTCCTAAACTTTTCCGGCGAGCTAAACTCTGCATGATAAAATGACATAACATCATCGGTCCTAAACTTTTCCGGCGATGCTGTTTTGGTGGCGGAGTTCGTGGAAATGAAAAAAAAATTGACACAGCGAGGAAGGAAGAGGAAGAAGATGAACCAGGTTGCGACATTTACCGACGGATTTACCGATGGCCTAGATCCTTCGGTAATTATCGACGGACGAAAGATCCGTCGGTAAAGCTTACCAACAACGTTTTTACCAACGGTATTTTGGCTGTCGATAAGCCGTCGGTAAATGCTAATTACCGATGGATTTTATACATTACCGACGAATTATGGTCGTCGGTAATATCAAACATTCCTGTAGTCCGAAGAAAATGGACTGTACCACAACATGCAGCTTCAAAACTCTGATCATCTCAATCAATATGGATTCTCTTATCATTCACGATACTCTCTTTAGCAACTTATATTGTAAACATCCTTTGTCATTTGTTCTAAGACTTTTCTCCTTGTTCCTCATTCACCGCGCTCTTCATTCTCTATCCTCACCTTTTCTTACCAAACTGACATCTTGATATACCCCTTCCTTCAGTACTGGAAATTTGTCCTCTTAGCCAATAACCAAAACTTTCTGATGTACCTCTTCCTTCGGTGTTTGAAGTCTCACACCTCAACCCAAGATCAAACATTCCTTCTATGCAACTTACTAATCTTGAAACATCATCCTAAACTTGACTATGAATCATCCACTTGCTGAGAAAACTTGACCACTCCTTCCAATCATTTTTCTTAATTCCAACCCTAACGATACCCCATTCTTTTTCAAAGACCTCGTGTTCTTAATTTTGGAAATTCTACCTTCTACTAAACTCTCCTTAATCTAGTTTGTGTCCTTCTCAATCTCAAACTCTTCTTCTCCCATTTCCTTTCTAGATACCGATTCACCTCGGTCCACTTTAGAATTCTTATTCCTTTCTTAACTTAAACTTCAAACCACCCATCACTTCTCTTACTCAAATTTCAACCATCGCTGATACACCAATCCTTGTTACAAATCTCACCCAATGCTACTCCTTATTTTCAAGGAAGGAATTTGTCTCAAAGGCTAAAACCAATTCTAAAGAAGGTATACAGGTCAAGTTGTCCTTGAATCTGCATTCCTCTATTATTATAGAGCACAATACACCACTACAAAGGCAAGAACAAGACAGGAATTACTACAGGGGACAACATTGGAACCCCAACTCTTTCTTACCCTCAAACCTTCATAATTAAGAAAGGAAAATCATCTCTGGTAAAAGTCATGAGTGTGCACCCTCATTACCCCTACCAAGACGTTTTCTGTTCTTAAGACCTCTAGTTAGATACAAACTTTACCATCTAGACTTGAAGAAAATGGTAGAACATACCATTTAGACTCAACTTTCCACAAGAAAGGCACGACAAACCCACAACCCATAGGTTATCCTAGGAACAAACTACTCTAATACCATAAATGTGACATCCCAAATATATAATAAATGCATATATAATGTGGTAATTCACATTTTAATAAAAGAGAACAGTTGAAAGTAAGATGACAGATAAGTTAAAGGATTACAGTCATCCAAGATGTATCGGAATTAAAACTTAAGCATAAGGAATAAAGTATTTCAAAATGGTCTAAGAAGTGCCTCGAAATAACATGAAATAACTAAAAGAATCCTAAAGACTCTAAGCTGCGGCATCGTCTTCCTCTAGGACTTGTTCCAAAGGCAGCTCCTAAACAACATTTGCTCCCATCCAAGTGGATGATCATTGTAAAGGAAATCATACGCAAGCAACACACAAACATAGAAGCAAAGGAGAGCTAGATATACAAAGATCATACAACCCATACCAATTTAACCAATACATAAGCATGTAACAACTAAGTGTTTCAAGCATGCAAGGTCCATAACACAATACAGACTATGACCAAATGCATTATTCTGATACCAATGACCGACCACGTGATTTGACCATCCAGGCTAGTATAAAATGTCAAGTTCCAGGGGTTTATGCACCCGGGTGGTGTAGTAACGGGAAAACCAACGGCTGCCACCCGAAGTTAGTCCGTTATAACTCACCCAAGAACCTATGGGCTAGGACCTCTTGCTATTCTCACCACATGACTCATCACTCTCTACTTGAGCATGGATGATCATTAGAATGTTAGGATAAACCCCATAAGGACACTTCGGACATTCATACGGTCAATCACAACAACCCAAAGGGCACCACCATGTAACCTCCCTTAAGGATCATGGACTTACATCCATCAACCGTACTTATAACCAACAGTACACCTATTTCAATCCATGTGAAACCATATACATATAACCTTTCACTTTTACATTTCATACAAACATATATATAATATTAATTATACTTCAAAAGACCAGAAACATCCCAACAAGTCATCAAAAATCGCATGAAACCATTCCATATACATTAAAAGACAATAACAACCCAAGAAAAACCACTAAACAATCCAATACCCCCTAAAATCATACCTAGACAAGGAAAAAAACTTTGGAACCATCACCAACAGTTCCGAAAAGGTCCAAAACCCCCTAAAACGACCTAAAGAATTTCCAAAAATGATACCCATAACCCCGAAAACCACCCAAAATTGTCCTAGATGATTTTTCGACAACAATAATCAATTATTACGTATGATAATTGATTATTTACGAGAGCTTTCAAGAAAATTCGACTCTCTTACTAGAATAATCGATTATCAAGTGAGATAATCGATTATTCTTATCAGTTTTTTACAGCAAACTGATTTTTTTGGTTTTAGTGCATCTGAGACATATCCAAATCATCAATTTAAAATCTGTAACACTGATATTGATATGAAACATGTTTATAAATGAAAGTAAAGTATTGCATTGGTCATTAAATAAGAATTATATGTACTAAACCAACTCATTCCACTCCAAAACATCAAACTCAATAGCTAGAGGACCTCAAGCTCAATTCTAACACTTTGTACCTATTTTGAACACTTTAGCACTTCTAACAAGTCTCATATGACTTAACCAAACTGCCCCAATAACCCTCTTACACCACAAACCTCAATTTCTCAAATTCACCTCTTCACTTCCCCAATTTGGCCTAACTTCAACTCTAAAACTCCAAAATCATTAACTTAATGACCCAAATTCAATTCCACTACTAAGAACATGTTTTTTACCCAATCTTATGATTATGTTAAGTCAAAATAGACTTCCTAACAGTACCCTAACAGACCAATTACACTCTCGGTATCAACTGCTCAAAAACACTACCCGACTTCACTCAAACTACCTTAAAACCAATATACCTTACTTCTATTTATAACTGCCCACTCTTATAATAAATCATCAAGTCTATAACATCAATTTTCATCATCACACCACCTCCTAATTCAGTTCATATGCAGCCCAATAAAATTACACAAATCAAGCAATTTCATCACATGTCATAATCCACTTGAACTCAATAAGAAATACATTCAATTAGTACATTATATTCACATTTCATCAAACATGCAACCCTAACAACCAACTAAAAGAAAAGAAACGAAAATCCAGCTCCCCTTACCTCAAAGACAAACTATCTAGCTTACGGGGACCCTCTCACAGCAACTTTATACAACACAGAGCTTGGCAGTACCTATATATCACCGAAATGGTGAAGGAATCAACTCTTAGAGTTAAGCCTTAAATAAAATAAGAAGAAGAACACTCCTATTTGTCTGCAGCCCATAAAATAGCATGTCATAAGTTTCAGAAACTGCGGAGAAGAGGGAAAAACTACTTATCGATGAAGAACGAAAATCTAATTGGATCAAAAGGAAGCCCTCGACGTTGTAGACGCTTGGGCACTTCCTAAAAGAGTATGCAATGAGTCAGTGTAGAGCAATGGAAGAGAGAAGGCAGAGAAAAGGGTGAGGGAGCTTTCTAGAGAGAGAAGCATTCTCAAGAAAATGACTATGTTGTTTAGAAAGTTCAGCAAAAACTAAAGAAAACATATTTTCTTTTTATTAATAGCCCCTCTCCTTTATTCTTAACTCAACTTTCACCCCCATTCTTATCTATATATATATATATATATATATATATATATATATATATATATATATAATGTATTTATATTTGGGTCCTTACAGACTCCACTCGCTCAGCGAGTCTGCATAATTCTACAGCACCAAAACTGCAGAATTTGCACCACCAACCATTCTTGACCAGTTTAAACTATTTTTTCCAACTTCTAACACTCTTAGATTGTGTTATACTATCAATTTGACTTAAACAACTTCCTAAAAACCATCCTCTACTCATTTTAAAGTGATTGTGTGCAAGATTCCACTCTAACATTTCAAAAATCTCAACTTATATACTCAAAATGAATTAAACCATTTTTAGCTCAAAATTGTGCAACTTAGGGGTCAGAACAACTCATAATTGACTTCATTACAGACCCCAACCATCCAGATTTGCCCCAGAACACTCACATCATAATTTCATTACCCAAGTTCCCAAATATGCACCTAAAACCATTCAAAACAGCATCAAACTATTAACACCTCTAAACTGTAATAGTTATCATCCACCTTTATAACACCAATCACATATACAAGACAGTGACCATCATTAATCAGATTCATTAAACCATTTCCTTCAATCACACATGCATATTAAAACAAACATACTTTCAAATATCAAAATTAGCATATAATTGAATTTTTATACTATCACCTATCAAACATACTTTGCAACTCAAATTAAATGAAAAACACTAGCTTCCCTTACCTCTAAAACAACTGCCCAAACTCATAATGTTCCGCAAATTGCTTGCAACCCAAGGAATTTCTAAAACACCCTCAAATCATTGATTGGTGATTAGAGACCAACCTTAGAACCTCAATTGAACCATGAAACAAGGAAGAGAGATCCTTAATTCATGCAAAATAGAATCGCAGTGCATGATCAAGAACCCTAGAATACCAAAGAAAAGGGATTTTTGACTTAGTTGCTCTAAACAACAAATTGATTGGTTGAAGTTGTAGACCGTAACGCAATGATCGCCTAGGTACCTCCTAATCGTCAAACGGAGGATCAAGGAGTTAGAATGCTTAGAGAGATGGTAGAGAGGTTAAGAGAACAGAGTTTTAGAGAGATAGAAGGTGATTTAGATAATGAGACGAGTTTAGCAAATTATATTTATATTATGATATTATTTTATAATAAAATACTCGGTCTCATTATTTTAATACACCCATCAACTTTAATATTATATTTTCTGGGTTCTTACAATAACTACTAAATAAAAGTATATGAACCAACATAAACTAGTTTTAAACTCATTTTACAACCCAATTCCGATTCAAATTAACTAAAACACCACTTTAGAGACCATAAATCCACTCTACAAGTTTTAACGCATAAATAAGAAACTTAGGGGTCTGAACAAGTTCGAAATGACCCAAAGACAGTCCCCAAACACTCCACTTGGCCTCATCCCACTTACTTTGAAAACTCACTACTCTAAAACCTCTAAAATAGACCAAAACAACTTGAACTCAACCTATTTGCATATTTAACAACTCAACAATAGATTTTTACTCAACTAAAAGTCTAAACAAGATTCCAATTACCAAATAACATGTCCTAAACCACCAATTCTTACCTTAGACTAGTAATTCTAAAATTCACATATCAAACCTCCATTTTTACTTAAAAAAATGACTTATAATTCTACCAACTTCTTCCTCTTTAATATTTCAACCAGAAATTAACACCAACACAATCATACCAACAACATTCACAAGGGTTCTACAAGTTAACACAAAATTTAAACAAAGTGTCAAGCAACATACAATTACTTATTCTCGTTCAAACACAATTTTCACCAAAATAATCATCTTAATTTGCAATTTACTAATCATATCATCATATCAACGATCAATCATATTTTCATAATTTAAATTAAAGATAAACACTAGCTTCCCTTACCTTTTTAAAATATCAAAGTGTTCTAGAAGACTCTATACTGCTTTCACAGCTCAAAGAGCTATATCCGCACCTATAGACAACATAATCATGATCAGGGTACACCTTTAGAACCACATATCAATATAAAACCTAAAAGAAGACTCAAACCATACATGCAATAGAGCCAAACATCACATGCATTGGAAAACGTGAAACTAGAGAAAGAGTAGATAACTAACATACTTTATTTAGGAAACTGATCGGGTAAAGTTAAAGATCTCATCGCGAGGATCACACAAGCGGTCTCCGATCTTCAAACAGATGAACAAGGTGCAAGAACCCTTAGAGAAAAGGCAAAAAACTCTATAAAAGTGGTTTCTCGAGAGATGGTGTGGCTTAAAATAATGAAACTCCTTTATAATGAAACTATTTATATTAAAATCATTTAATATTAAATAATTGAGTCTCACTATTTTTAATTCACTACCACTTCTAAAATATCATTTTCTAACCCTTCACAGTTATTAGAGAACATATATGTTGAGTATAAGAGAGGAGTATAAGAATTTATACAATTTGTACAATGTAATGAGGGTAGAAGTGATAATGAAATGTAGTTTTGATGTCCTCATATCAATTGTTTGAATGGAGAAAGTTGAATGCAATTAAAATTATGGAACATCAATGTATATATATATATATATATATGTGTATATATATATATATATATATATATATATATATATATATATATATATATGTATGTATGTGTATGTACAAAATGATATATGCATATTTAATGTTTGTATATTATACAGGAAAGAATTTGAAGGTTTGAAAAAATTTTCAAAACGATAGTTATTATGGTACAAGCCAAGAAAATACTAGTGAAAATAGTGGTAAGATAAAAAAAAAATGATTCCATTTTGAAAGTAATTTCGTACCTTTCCATCAAACTCAAACTCAAGAGAAATATAAAAGAGTATTAAGTTTTAGATTATAGTCGAAGTATTTAATGAAAATCTATTAAAAAAATCACATTAAACTCTAGTTATACCTATAGATATTATTTATTTTCAATTTTTTTATAATTAAAAGTAAAATCCATATTTTTTTAATTTTTTATTATTTATTTATAGTTTAGTGTTTCTACTCAAACCAAAAAGCAAAATAATAATTTTTGTACTTTGATTCTAAAATAAAAAAAAAAAATTGAATACTCAATCAACTAAATTTTTTTAGCAAAAATTCAATAAAAAATAATCAAAATGTCGGCTAAGATGAAGTGCAGAGTTCCAGAGACTGATCGGTAGTAAACACAAGAGAAGTTTCGCTTTGGGAACGGATGGTATTTTGGTGTTTTATCAAAAAAGAATTAATTTAGTAGTCGGGTTTGGAAGCACACGTCACTCGGATTTATGTATCAAAGGCTGAAGGTAGAGCATCAGATATCGGAAATGGTAACGTTACCATGGGCTTCGTCACCCATGAAATTGAAACTTAACAACTTTTTAGTAGACAATTAATTTATACGAGCAAACCGAAATATAAATACACCATAAAATTCAGGTCCCACAAAAAAAATTGAAAGAACCCCACCAGTTTAATAGCTTATCTTTCTTATTTATTTTCTTCATCTCCTTATTTCTATAATGTCAAAATCACACACACACACACACATATATATATATATATATATATATATATATATAAAAAAAAGGGAACTCCACATTCGACAACATATAAACCAATTCAAAGCAATTTGAAGAACTACAATATTATTATGCATAAGCATGTGGAGTAATGCATAATTAGATGCATTATTCGTGGTGTAATTTTTGTTCTACATTTCATAGATAAGTATGCACAACACCTGAAACACGTAATAATATAGAAGACACAATATTCAAACACCTATAACAAATTCAACATTAGCAACCTAAATTTTATAATCTGCGTATATGTTCCATACCCAGGTAGAAGAAGATTGTGCCATGTCAGTAACAGGACAAAAGAAGTAATTGTTGAGAGAGATTATGAATCTATGATTTGGTAACATCATTGGAAGCAAGTTTAAAATAGGTGTATATATAAATGCAGTGGAAACAAGTATAGAGAGTTTATAGTGGATGGTTTCTATAATGGGGTTGAAATATATTGAAAGAAAGGAGGAATGTGTAAAAGGGTATGATAATAGTGATGAAGATAGGATGTTTAGACGTGCATTGTATGGAGTAGCTGATAAGCCCCAAGAGACAGTAACACATGCTGATTCATAAAGGAGAAGAAAATGACTGAAAAAGAAACACCATAACCAATAGATGACTTCATTGCACATTCAATATGTGCAAGTTCGTAGTGGTTTCTCCACACTTCCCAACGATTTCCCCGATGTGAACAACTCATCACGAATAACTGGCTTAACAGCACAGTAAAATAGTTTCATGACCATCTATATCCTTTCAAGAAAATGGTTCAGGGAGACCTGTTTACAGGAGGGAAAACTATAGATGTGACGTCTAGTTAATAAGTAGGATCCAGTAAAAATATATTTTTCACATGTATTTGTTTTACAATATTTTCTCATACTATCTTTATTTTTTTTTTCCAATATTTCATTCTATATCATGTCTTATATACTAATATCTTGTTTAATCCTAATACATGTAAAAAAGGATTTACAGGTAATTTCAAACATTCCTGTCATTTTAGAAAGAAAGCTATTACTAGTTTTTGATTTAATTGAGAAGGAAAATCCGTGAAGAAAAAGAGATAAAGCCTATTATTTAGACGCTTAAAAGAAAGCATTTAGTTTGAATCATGTAGCTCTAGAAAATTGTCTGACCCTAACAATTTTCACCACCCAATACTTGTTTTGGGACGTGACTGTAGCAGGCCACGTGCGTAGACCCATGATGTGCAGTGCTGATGAAACATAGCAGACCCAACGGTTGTTCATGGCCAACGTGCCACAAACATGTCATTTTATTATTCTCGTAATGCATGAGGATCTGACACTGACTACTATCTGTAACCCTTTGAGAACCCTATGATTTTGTGTAAAAGCTTTTTGCTACAAGAGTAATGGTGCTTAATTATGAGCTGTAGATCACCTTTTCTGATATCTTTCTTTCTCATTCTCTTTGTAGTACCAAGAGGACCCCCAATACCCTTTAACATAACACATGCACAACAAGAATCACTATTCATATATGTTGTAATTCATCAAAATATTCAAGTACTTGAGACTTCTTCTAGCAATCAACTTAAAAAGGGTCCTGAACATATAATACAATTGTGGGAACAGAAAATGAAAGAAAAATCCTAGTACGTCCAAAGCTAGTTGTTGATCCAGCTGCATCATTGAAGCAATTACACTGCATTTTGGCACAGTATTCCGCTCCCGTGATGTGACACGTCCTTGTTATAATTGGTAATGAGATGAGGGGCACCATGGCTTCTCGCAGTTACTAGTGCCAACTTCCATCAAATGCTTCAAGAATAGCATCAGATATCAGAACAATCATAAAAATACTTGACCCTACTTCATTTTTTCTGTCTTCCCTGCCAAACAGGGAACCAACAGTAAATAATTCCTATTATTATCATAATGTTCCAGATACATTTCTCAGGCACACTCATTTAGTTCTAAGTCTGTAGTTATCTCTATTTCAAGTTGTCATGTTCAATGATTCTGAAAACTATATGATTCAGTTGTTCTATATTCGTCAAACTTTAAGCAGGTTTTAAGAATGATTTCTGATTCTGACTATAATTTTTTATTCAACGTCAAAGTTTTTCAATTTTTGTCCTAATTCTATTCTTATTTCTTTACATTTTTCTATGTAGTTTCTTGCAATATAAAAAATATGATCTCTAAACTTAACACTCGTAACGGTTTAAAATTGAAATTCGTATTTGCAGTATTAGAAAGCACTTTTTGACATTGTTATTAAAAATAGAAATATAAATCTCACATAATCTTCCTCACAAAAAATCAGTTCTGTAAGATTGATGTAAGTCTAGAGTCAAAGTTCAAGACAGTACAGATGGTTTATCCCAGATACATTAATCGGTTAATCACTGTATAGCAAGTAGTATAACAGAGATTATTGTAAAATAATTTCATGCATCGAACGAAACAAATGTACAAAAATGAGATAACCTTTCAAACAACTGAAAACTGTGATAAATTGTCATAAATAAAAAAAACTGGTGTCTGATCTGATCTCTGCATGCAGAGAGACCGAAACTCAAAACAAAATTAATAATTTACCTTATCTGTATGGTGCATAAAGTTAATATGAAATGGTGATAGATGAAAAAGAAACAGGGTCTGAATTTAACTTATCTACGGACTGCCATGAGAATTATTGCTACTTTGCTTGGAGATAGTACTCCTGCAATTTCATCTAACTGCATACAAACCCATTAATAGTTGTTAAAACTTGGCACCAACCTGTCAGTAACCTCGTCCACTTGTGCCCCAGATGCTTCCATCAACGACAGCATCTTAAACTACTATTATGTTATATATATGCTCATACTAATTGTGTTGTGACAAAAGCATCAATTAAATTGTTACAATCAATTCCCCACTTAGTCCTCTGTACTAGTTATACAAATGGACCAACCCAGTACACGTAACTTCATGGAAGATGAAATTAAGAAGCATGTGTAGTAGGTACTACATAGTATGCAATAATAAACCTTCTGGGCAGGGAAAAAAATCAAGAGAAAGACATTCTCTTCCTCACATTAATGAAAGCCATTGCTTTGATGATGGTTAAAGAAAGAATCATGACCGACACCTGAAGATTATTGTGAGAAGCAAGACCACATGGATACAGGTTGGAATATATAACTAAAAATAAACAAAAGTCCTATTTATTTCATTTTTTTCAATATTTTTTCATCGTTTCACCTATTATTCTCTGCCTCTTGTAGCTAGTTAAAAACCTCTCTCAACCATGTCAAACTATTCTCAGTTTATGTTACAATGTTCTGAATTGTATATCTATTTTGTGGCATTTTCTTTTGTCTTTACTTTAATTAAGTTTCAATACATATCATTACATCACATTTTCATTCTGGTTTGTAAAAAGGCTGAGGGAAATGTGGTTACTTTCTTCTTTCCAATATAAGGCCATGTAATCCTGAGCTTCATGAAACGGCCCAACTTATTCTTACCATTGGGCTCAATGTAATAAGAAACAGAGGTTACTCCCTACACCACCTCACATTGCTCTCTATTGCACCACCACATACCAAAATTACCCTTTCTTTAATGGATTTTGAAATTTATTAAAATTTTCAAATATTCTTTAAACGAATTTCAAAATTTGTTTTCAAAAAATTCCTTAAGGGACATCGACATCCGTTGAGGGAAAGTTTCTTCAACAGATTTCGACATCCATTGAACGATTTTTCGAAAACTTCAACTAATTTTGAAATCCGTTAAAGACTTGAAAAGTCCTTCATTGTTGGGAATGTGTTATTGGTTTTGTTGTGTGCATAACATAACAGTTATATATAGTGATATATTACAGGGTAATATCCAGTTTAGTGATCAAAGAGAATGCCCTCACCTCAAATCAGAATATTATTTGAACAGTGAAGGTAAGTAAGATAGTTACTTCTATCATATTCTTTATTGTAAATATTGTGATTTTGTGGGATATATACTTAATTTTAGTTGTATCCAAATACTATTTGATTCTTTTTCTTTTTTTTCTTTTGGGATAAGAAGACTACTGATGCAACCCCTTTTTTGGTTCTTCCCTTCTTTGAGTAATACACAACTTCAAATATGAAACTTGATACAACCTACGTCAGTGCTACTCGTTTTAGATCAACTATTGAGATTATATTCAAAAAATTATAAAGATTGTTCTTGCGGATTAGTATCGATAACACATTGCTCTAACTAGGACAAGCCAAATCTAGAAGCAACCAAGCCAACAAGAACAAGATGCTCAAGGTCTTAGATGGAATGGGGAATGGTGGTGGTATAAGGTGGAGGTTGTCGTGGTTTTGGGTGTTTGAATGATGATGGAAGGTGTGGTTGGTGGTTCTCTAAGAGAGGTTGGGCCAACTCTTGGAGGAAGGTGGCTAGAGGAGGCCACTTGGGTTGCTCTAACCTAGGGTGACCTTAAAGGAGTAGTATGGCACAAAAATGACAACATAACTTTACTCTAAATCAAAGGGGATTACATGATGGAGAACACCTTTATTTATAGGCTAAGGTGTCTCAAAATAAGCTGAAACTTTAACCTAAAAGAGCTACCTTGGTTGTCTTGGAGAGCAAGGAGAAATCCTCTCCAATAGGAGGGAGAGAAGTGGCAAAAATCCTCTCAAATGAGAGAGTGACAAGTGACCACTACATATGGAAAAACTCTTCATTCCTAGAGTGACACATGGCCACTAACTAGGAGGAAAACTCTCCAATGGGAAGCTTTCACATGTCTAGGACAAAATTATTCTCCCTTGTTCTCCAAGCTTAGCCAAAATGTTGACCCCTTGATCAACACACCCATTTTGGACATCCAAGCTTAGTCAACTTTGGGCCTTGGCCCTTTGTTGACTTGTTTGGTCAAAATCCTATTCTACTTGGTCCAAAATACAAGGCCCAATTGAAATCCTACACTATTAGGCCCATAATACCAAGCCCAAATAAAATCTAGACTACTTGGCCCATAATTCAAAGCCCAAATAAAATCTAGACTACATGACCCAAAATACAAGGCCCAAAATTATTCTTATTCTACTAAATCTTCATGATGACTTAAGATGGTCCAAGAGAGAGAGTCTAGGCCCATCTTCCATAGATGCCTCCAACTCTTCATGAATGTGCTAGGTCATGGCAAGGGGTATGCCATCATCCCCTCCCTCTTGAAAAGGATTTGCCCTCAAATCTTCAACATGGGCTAAAGGCAACTTTCTTTTCTTCATAATCTTCAATTCTTCCTTATTTTTCCACCAGGGTCAAATACCCATTTTATAACACAAGTTAGAACAAGTGTCATAATAGTAAGTATGTAAAGGATGTAGCTCCGAATAAGGATACATCTTAAATCAAGTGAATGGTTAAGGTCTTGGAAAGTAGGAGCATTTTTCTTGAATATTTTATTTCCCTCACAGTGATGTTTTGGGTCTTTTCTTGCCATGCTTCTAGAGGAAGATGGCAAGGAGACCTTTACACTTTTAATCAAGCTTTTGGCCCTTTATATCATAATTTTCTTGTTGGGACATTCTTGAGACTTGTGCACCATGCTTTAACACTTAAAACAAAAGGTGTCTTTTATTTTCTTTTTACCTTTTTCTTTTTCTCTTTCTTTTTCTCTTTCTTTTTCTATTTTCTTTGTTATTTATGTTTGATCCTCTTCCACTTGAGAAGGTGTAAAAGGATTAAGTACAAACTTCTTTTTATTGTGAGTGATGATTATTTCATTGGTGTGGCCATTATGTAAAGATTCTTTATCAAAAAGCCAAGGTCTTCCCAATAAAATGTGACAAGCATCCATAGGTATTATATAACATAACACATTATCTTCATAACTCCTTATGGATAGCTTGACCATCACTTGTTGATTAACTTCCAATTCCTTGTCCTCATTGATCCATTGAAGTTTATAAGATTGAGAATGAGGAAAAGTAGTTAATCTAAGCTTGTTAACCAACCTAGTGCTACAAAAATTTGAGCATGAGCCACTATCCACAATAAGGGAACATGTTTTGTTTAAGATTTTACATCTAGTGTGGAAGATGTTATCTTTTTGTGCGTGATCTTGTGAACTAGGTTGATTATGGAGAACCCTTCTTATCATAAGAAGTTCTCCCTCACAAGGATGGGCATCCTCACTTGGGCTTTCTTCTTCTTTCTTTGCACCACTTCTCTCACTCTCGCTTTCACTTTCCTCATCTTGGCTACTATATAAATCAATACCCCTTAAGATCATGGTCTTTTTGGTGGGGCATTGTGATGCAATGTGATCTCTACCAAGACACTTGAAACACTTAATTCCACTAGTGTGAGTGTGAGAGGATGTTCCCACCCTTGGCCTTTCTTTTTCTTTCTCTTCTCTCTAGATTCCTAAAGGGTTCTTCTTCTACCACTTGCTTACCCTCCCTCTTTTAGTCTTTCTTAACACTAGAGTTAGAGTGGAAAGCTTTCAAACCTTTTCTTAAGAGTTGTTGCTCTACCTTAATGCAAATTTGTACCAAGTCATTTAAGTCTTGGTAGGGCAACAATTCCACTTTATCCCTAATCTCAAGATTAAGACCGATTAGAAACCTAGAGATTGTGGTTTCTTCTTCCTCCTTAATTCCCGCCCTCAACATATAGAGCTCCATCTTTTGCCTATATCTCTCTTTGCTCATGTCCTTTCGTTGGAGCCTTTGGAGTTTGTCCATTAGCTCCCTATGATAGTATGAGGGAATGTGCCTTCTTCTCATGGCACTTTTCAAGTCATTCCAATAGGTGACTTGGGGAAAATTAGAGAGTTTTCTCTCTCTCACAAGGGAGCCCCACCAATACATGACATTCTCTTGGAAACTTAATATGGCCAATGTGACCTTTCTCTCTTCATTAACTTGATGACACTCAAAGAGTTGTTCAACTTTCATCTCTCAATCTAAGTATGTCTCAACATCTTCTTTACCATGGAAATGGGGGAGGTTTACTCTAACATCTCTTGGAGTGTGTTCTCTATCTTGAATTTTATGTGGGTGAGGTTGATAATATTGGTTTGTAAGCCTACTATCTACCTCATGGTGTGTGAGTTGAGTTGGAGTTTTAGAACTCCTCCTTGTATAACTCCTACTTATCATTATTTCCTCTTGGGTTTTTTTGTTGTTTTTCATTAAGGACTCTAAGTTCTTCTTCCAACTTAGCAAGATACTCTTCTATTTCAATTCTTTCTTTTTCTTTGAGAAAGATTTCTTGCCTTTGTCAAATTTAAATGACTTTAGCTCTTTTGCTAAATTTTTCAAAGTGGGTTTTACATCCTCACTAGAGTCACTTCCAATTTCAAAGGAATTAGTCTTAGACATCCAATTTCAAAAAGATACAATGAAACAAAAAAAATACTTAAATTCAAAAGAAAGTTCCTTAAGAGATTTAAGGATGCAAAAGAGACCCAAGTTCACTTCTAGAAAAGGGAGGTGAATCACAATGAATTTCTTAAATACCAAACCTTTCCTAGCCAAAGTTTACCTTAGGCACTCTTGAACCAAATTTCTCAAAGGGAACTAAAGGTGAAATTAAAGTTGACACACATTAGGCTATCAAAATTAAAGAAAGCAAATAAACTAGTTATGTGGCCTAATGATTAAGTTAGAAGAACTTTGGTTCCTCTAACCAACCAACTAAAAAACAAAATTTACTAAGAAATAAAGGTTCTTGTTAGGAGATGAGATTGAGCACCAAAGACTCCTCCAAGACACCTAACAAGGTCGTGAGTTACAAGAGAAAAAAACAAAAAAAAAGATTATAAAGCCAAAAATTACAACTAAATCAAAGCTACCTCCCAAGGTGTTTCTCGCCTTTCTTTTTGGCTACCACTCTAAACTTCAAGCTCCCTTTGGCTCTTCACCACCTAGAAGGCTACCTCTATTGGATCACCTCACAAAGAGAACCTACACCACACAAAGTAACTAAAGCTGGAATTGTGTAAGAAGAAACAAGGGATAAAAGCAATAAAAAAGTCCAAAAAAAAGAAAGGTTTTGCAAAAGGAATTTAATTATGACAAAACTAAGAAATCCAAGAAGACAAGCAAGAAATTAAAGGTTAAGAAACAAAGGTTAGCACTCAAAAAAAAATCCTAATGAAAGGTGCTTGAATAGATTCACAAAACAAAAACTACTAGAAGAAAAATGGGTGGTTCTTGCCTTTTGGCAACTTTGAGTAAATGGGGCACTAATTCCACTCTTTTACATCATAGCTAAGACTTTTAGCCACTGAAAAATGAAGATAAAAACCCAAAATAGTGAGCAAAACATGTTCCAAAATAGATTGCACAAAAACAGTGGTAGTGGTCTAAGCACACAATATTTTTCAACACTTTTTTAGGCTCTCTTTAGTACTCTTTTGAGGCCTTTTTCTTAAAATGTTTTAGCACTTTTTTTCACTTTTTAAGGTGCAAAATAAGACCACCACACACTTAGAACAGAAGTAATTTATGGGTTTTAAAAGCCACAAAGACAAGAAACACAAAATAGAATATAATCCTACTAGAATAAAAAATGGAGTTGAAAACTATAAATGTCAATAGAGAACTTCTTTTAAGAGCTTGCCTGATCTAATGGCAAGTATGAACCCAAAACATCAAAGATAAGACCCTCAAATGGTTGTATAGGTGCAGTTTTGCAAACTAAGTTATATATTTCTTTTGATGATTTTTCAAAGTTACTAGAGAAAATTGACAAAAAAAAAACTACACATGACTAGACAAACATGGATGGATTAAAAAATTAAAATCACTCAATCAATGAAATGCACCAAAAATAAATCAATAAAAGACCCAACAAAATAGTAAGAAATGACTCAAAAAAGCAAAGGCACAAAACAGTAGCCAAAACTAACAAAACATAACTTGAAAAACGCTAATGACAGCATTCTGACAGCTTTGACCTTTGTTGAGTGTTTTACTCATAACTTTCTCCATAGAAGTCCAAATGAATTGATTTTTTTTGTTTCAAACTAGACTCAAAGGGCTTTCATTTGGGTATTTTTAAGTATTTTTTGGATAGTTAGGCTAGATGCAGTTTAAGTTTGAAAACTGTCACAGTTTGCTACCAGAAAAAAAATGATACATGAAAAAAAAAAAAGAACACAAGACAAGTAAGGAAAACAACAAGGAAATAACAAAGAATCAAGACCAAGAAACTTAGCTTTTTGAAGAAACTTGGCCCTTTGTTGACTTGTTTGGTTAAAATCCTATTCTACTTGACCCAAAATACAAGGTCCAATTGAAATCTTACACTACTAAGCCCAAATAAAATCTAGACTACTTGGCCCATAATTCAAAGCCCAAATATAATCTAGACTACTTGGTCCAAAATACATGGTCCAAAATACATGACCCAAAATTATTCTTACTCTACTAAATCTTCATGATGACTCAAGATGGTCCAAGAAAAAAAGTTTAGACTCATCTTCCATAAATGCCTCCAACTCTTCATGAATGTGTTAGGTCATGACAAGGGGTATGTCATCACTCATTGTGCATTTAACACAACTTCGTTGACGCAATCTAGTGTTTAATAATGTGATAGAACATGAGCTAGAATCACTATAATTTCACATATGCACCAAAGAAACTCAAGCGTGGTAAATTTGAAAATAAAATAAATAGGGCATAGTAGCATTCAGAAATCTCAAATTATCATGCAAGCAAATGGCAGGAAGATTCCACATGAAATATGCATAATCCGGTGGACAATAGAGCCTAAATTGCTGATGGCTTTGACAGAAATTGCGAAATTTAACAAGACTAAGCCAAATTGAGAAGATCTCATCACCAAAAGGTTGTGCAACACATTTTGTAGTCATTTACATCACTGATTGTCAGTAACCTTTGAGGTTTCCACTCCATACACTCGATGTCAAGGATTCGTGGAAATTTTGTATTTTTTTAATCCTTTTGAAGGGTTGAAGTACCTATACCAATTCATTAGAAATTGACTGATTGCATTCTGGAAATTCTATAGTTCATAAAGCATGTTCCATCATTAAAATCAATTCCACAATCCCAATTTCATACTTTACTGTCTAAAGTGCACCCGATCAAAATCTTTCTTTTCCAAGAACAAAATATTCTTTTGTTTGAATCACAAACAGTCCTTTTATCAATCAGAAATTAAAAGAAACGCGGTTATACTTATCAACCGCAACCAGTGTGAAATTAATTGCTGATTGCAGTAAACGTTAGAAAACCAATAACTTGCTATATCATATATGGGATAGCGAAAAGCCAATAATATGTTATATCATATAGAGTAACTCATATTACAGTTGAAATATACTATTATACCAACATATCAATATTATATGTATAAAAAGTTAAATTGTCTGCAAATAAAAAGAAAATACATGAAAATTGGCATAACGTTAACTACAAGTTTCAATTGGTTGGAGGCTAGACAAAGATGAAAGATGCAGGATGAGAGGTGCAACCACAACAACTATTGTGGACGCAATAGCGGATCCTTGAAATTGAGAGTATAGCAGCTTTGGCGGCTATTTAAATGACACTGACCATTATACATTTCACTCACCTTAACATGGTTAGAAATTGCAGACAAATGCAACCGCAGTTACTTACAACCGATTAATATTTTGGGTAGCATTTGTGATCCTTTATATAAGTAATTAGTTAATTATAGACAAATGGGACTTCAACAGTGGTATACAGTCATGGTAATCCAAAAAAAACTTGATGTTGTAGCTGCAATCATGACAGAGGACCATTGTTTTTAACCTTGTCAACAACTACCACTTTCTAACTCCGAATCTCAATTCAAGAACCTACATCCTTATTCTTATTTTCCATCAACAAAATCTCCTTTTCTCTGAATCACAAGCAGCCCTTTCTCTACATTATTTTCACAGATTTGCACAAATGTTTATCAGTATCAACCACTATACTTTAGTCTTTAGCAAAACCAACATCAGGTTTTAAATTGCGCTCACCATCATGATTTCAGTTTCATCAAACTCAATATCGAGGAAAATTGCAGCCAAATGCGGGTGACCCTAAAACCCTTGATGTTTGGACTAAAATGGCTTAAGCCTTCCCAACAACAGCAAACTACTACAACTATTATCCTACTCCAAACTCAAGAGTCTTAAACCTCAATTCAAGCAACCTAGCATTAAACTCGCCATCACTAACCTTCAACATATCTTCCAACGGCATGGACACGCCAAGCTGCCTCAGCATCCCAAATCTCGGCCCAATCCTCCGTTCCAAGCTAAAAGAAAAGTACTGAGGAAACCTCTTGAGCTCAGAAACATCCCCATTCATCTCCTTCAAGAAAAATTCCACTTTGGGTACCAAATTCTTCTTCACGCTTAAAGTCAATAACCCAGGGGACCTGACGACCATGTTGGAAACCTCGATGTGGGTGAACCCCAAACTCTTCAAAAACTCAATCTTGGGCAAAAGGGTGTCCTCCAAGCTGGACACGAGAAGCAGGGTGGTCTGGCACGTGAGGGAGTGTGGCCCACAGAACCCTAATTCCCTGAGAAAGAACAGTGTGGGACGCAATTGATTATCAATGCTGGAAACGAGCAATCTGGGGCAGCGGATAATGCAGAGGTGGACGTCGGGGAAGGGGATTGCGACCTCGTGGAGGAGGAAGTCGAGGAGGGGATACAGTTGGTAGTAGGGGTTGCAGGTGAGGAGCACGGGATGCATGTCGAGGATGCGCCCCAAGGAGGCGCGTGGGACTCCGAGGGAGTAGAGACAGCGCGTGACGGATTCCAGGGCGGCGAGAGGGGAGGAGCGGAGTTTGGGGTTCAAGCGGAAGGCCTTCTCCGGATTCACTTTGAGGGCTTTAAGGTAGCGCACCTTTTCGTGGAATACAATGCCGCGGTCCGAGGTTGTCGGAGGATTGTGGTGGGAAGAAAATTGGGAGTGTATCGGAGGAGAGAGTTTCACTATCGACATGTCGCGTGGATGAGGATGATTATGTTCGTGACTTGGCGCGCTTGTGGAAACACTGGTGGTTTATTTATCAGCAGACCCATAGTTTCCTTACTGGGCTTGGTTAAACAAATGCGTTAGAACGAGGGCCATTTATTTCTGCAGACCCATAGTTTCCATGTGCACCCTAATGAAGTTCCTTATATGGCCAAGCTACCTGTCTTGCGGCTCGCACTTACTCGTCATAAAAGGCAGGTAGGAATATAGAGTTTACCCCTTATTTAACTTGTAATAAAAAAGTTTATCTCTTATTTGATTTCTTACTAATCATGTATCTGTTTAAAAGATACTTATTTAAAAAACATATTTTATAAATTTTTAAAATAAAATTAGAAAAAAGTAATATAAATTAAATTAAATATAAATTAAAATTTAATTTTAATTGAATTAAACTTAATAAAATATAAATTAAATTATAATATTGTATTCTAGTTTATAAATGAGTATTAAAATAACTATTACCTATTAATAATAAGTTACAAATTTTATTCGTAAATATTCTAAAATATTTTTGTTATAATAATCGTAATCTTTTTTATATATTCAATTCAAAAATATTTTAAATTCTGAGTTAAAGTTGTTTTGTTTTTATAAAACAAAGTTTTTAAATTGTGTAATTTAAAGAATAATTTTTTGATCATGCAATTTCTTTATGAAAAGAAAATTCATATAGAAGTTCTTTTATGTGACAAATAACTTTTAGATTACACAAGTAAAAATAATTTTCATTGCATAATCTAAAAGTTAAAAAAAAAACATTTGTATTTCATCATCAAAAAAATCATAAAAACTTTTAAATTGTATAATATGAAAATAAAAATAAAAAATAAAAAACTTACAAATTCTGCCATCCAAATTTTTTTTATGCCAAAAATTGACTTAAAGAATTTGGAAATCAATTTTCAAGGACAATGTGGGGATTTTATTTTTGTATTTATAGGAGTGCAAAAGAAAAATATGGCAGTGCATGAAGAAATGGCCTAAATAGAGCCTTTCCTATTCAATGGTTGAGTTATATGGGCTAATGATTTTTTCTCAGACCAAATTTAGATGTTTCATCCCACCTGTGTAGTTTTTTAATTAATTCATACTTTAAAAAGAAATAGTGAATAATATGAATTTTACATATACCTATACTATTTTTTTTAAAAAAAATTAGTTTAAAACTGTTTCTACCATTCCACACGTTAAAAAAATTTACCAATTATTTGTGACATTATTATTAGTACTAACATGTCGCACCCATGTATTCACATATTTTAAACTTGAAGTAATAATTGATTCATTATTAAATATTAAAATTAAAATTTTATAAAACTAAAAATAAATTATGTTTCGGTAAGGATTTTGTAAGACTGACATACTAACCTTTCTTACGTTTCTTCCTTGCTTTCAAACGTTTGGGTCGTTTGAACTGTTCGCCTTCCTTCAATCTGCACCGCTCGGTAGCCTTCACTTCGACCGCTCGGTTGCCTTCTTGACTAGGGGGGAGTTACCTGCAAAAGGCACTTTGGCGCTCAAGTTAGGAGCGGTTTTAAGAACTGTGTAGTAGAGTATGAGTTGAACCTACCTGACTGATGGCCTTGACCTCATATTTATAGGTCATCTCATGGATCTAATCTGGCACAAACCCAATTAAATAAAAACATATACTTACCTTTAGATTCGGTCAGTTACTCATAAACAACTTATCAATATCTTTAATCAGGTATCTTTGATTATTTTATCATCCGTTGGACATTTGGCCCAATAATAAAATAAACGCTAGCCCAATTGTGGCCCAACATTAATAGAATCGTTTGTCCTGGTTGACCATAGTGGTGACCGAACTATAGAAAGTATTTGAAAATGAATTGATTTGATCATACATTACAATAGTATAAATATACAAATTGATAACTAATTGGAGAGAGTTAAAAGAGAATAAACTCCACCAATTTAATATCAATTATTATAATATCAATTATAATAATTGATATTTAAGACTAATAATTAAATTAAATAAAGGGAAAGTAAATATACAAAAATTAGCTAATAAAGACTAATAATTACAATTTAAAACTAATTATTATAATTGATATCCTCCTGCAAGTTGGACGATCTGGAAGAGAGATGCAACTTGGAGAGTAATAAGTCAAACCGAGGATGAAGCAGAGGCTTTGTGAGTATGTCAGATGGTTTATCATTAGTAGACACAAAGGAAACCCGAAACTTGCCTTTTTGGACATTTTCACGAACAGAATGATAGGCTAAGGCTATATGTTTCATCCGAGAGTGAAAAACAGGATTAGCACTCAGGGTTGTGGCACCAAGATTGTCACAATAAATAACTGGATTGGTTGTGGGCATGTGACCAAGTTCAGTGAACAAGGATAGGACCCATTGAAGTTCATTAGTTGTGTCAGCCAAGGCTTTGTATTCTGCTTCATTTGAGGAACGAGCAACAGAGCGTTGTTTTCGGGAGCTCCAAGAGATAGGAGTGCTACCAAGATATAGCAAATAACCAGTGGTAGAGATATAATCATCCTTATCACCCGCCCAATCTGCATCTGAGTAAGCATGAAATGTTAGTGGAGTAGTTGCCGAGATTAAGATACCTTTGTTGCAAGAGCCCGCCAAATAACGAAGCACCCATTTGAGGGCAGACCAATGCGTCGTTATGGGGTGTTGCATGAACTGCGCAAGTTTGTTAGTGTTGAAGGCGATGTCCAGGCGAGTAAGACTTACGTATTGAAGACTTCCCACAAGTGCGCGATACTCAGTTGGGCAAGGTAGGAGATCACCTGAATCCTTGAGTAATTGAGCATTGGCGGACAAGGGAGTGGATGCTAGTTTTGTGTTAGCCATGCCTGATTTATGGAGAAGATCAGTGATGTATTTCCTTTGTGAAAGAAATAGTCCTGTAGCGGAAGGAATTACTTCGACGCCTAAGAAACAGTTAAGACAACCAAAGTCTTTCAGCGAAAATCAAGTAGCAAGGGTAGATATAAGGTTGAATAGCTCTGTAGAGGAACTCCCAATGACAATGATGTCATCAACATATACTAATAAATATAATATGGAACTTGATTTTTGGTAGATGAAGAGAGATGCATCTGCAGTTGAATTGACAAAGCCAAGAGAGAGTAGAAACACTCGAAGCTCCATATACCAGGCGCGAGGTGCTTGCTTTAGCCCATAGAGTGCCTTTTTGAGGCAGCAAACATGATCAGGGGAACTTTTGTTGACAAAACCAGGGGGCTGGAGCATGAAAACTTCCTCTTTGAGCGTCCCTTGAAAAATGCATTGTTGACATTAAGTTGGTGAATGGACCATCCTTGACAAACTGCAAGAGTGAGGACAATGCGAATGCTGACCGGTTTAACTACCGGACTGAATGTCTCTGTATAGTCCCAACCAGGGCGTTGGTGAAAACCTTTGGCGACTAGGCGAGCCTTGTACCGATCAATCGAGCCATCCGGGTGTCTTTTGATTCGAAAAACCCATTTGCAGCCAACCAAATTTTGAGTAAAGGACCGATTGACAAGTTCCCAAGTATTGTTGCGGTGTAAGGCGTCAAACTCAACTTGCATGGCTGAGCGTCAATCAGGGTCACGAAGACCTTGGGTGATGGTGTTGGGCTCGAGTGGAGAAGAGGGTTGGACATGGAGGTTGAGCTTCTTGATAGGTTTGACAATGTTGTTTTTGGATCGGGTGATGATGCCACCTCCATCGGTTTGGGGTATCCTGTTAGGGTTGACATTGGGTTGGGATGATGGCATGGAACACTGTGAGGACAGAGGTGATAATGGGGATTCAGAGTGTTTAGTGGAGGGTTGGGTCGAAGTCAGGGAGTTAGGGAAAGATGAAGATGAAGGGGCAGCCGAGATTTCCTCTGGTGGGTTTAGAGTGGTATTGACCATTGGTTGGTTTATGGGATGGAGTATGGAAAGCTGAAGTGGGCCTTGTTGTTGCTCTACATTGGGATTGGCTTGAGGTGCTAGGGAGCTATACGGGAATTCAAATTCAACGAACTTGATATGGCGAGAGGTGTATATCCTTCCTGTGGTTGGATCGAGACACAAGTATGCATGTTGATCCGCCGAGTAACCTACAAAAACACACATAGTAGACTTTGGTGCAAGTTTATGGTTAGCATATGGTTTAATATTAGGAAAACACAAACAACCAAAACACTTTAGCTTATGATAATTCAGGCTAATTTTGAGTAATTTGGAATAAGGTGATTGGTACCCAAGAATTGGTGTTGGGAGATGATTTATGAGATAGGCGGTTGTTGTCATGGCGTGAGGCCAATATGTGAGGGGCAAACCTGAGTGGTGGAGAAGAGAGAGCCAGTTTTGGCAATGTGTCGATTCCGGCGTTCAGAAATTCCATTGTGTTCAGGTGTATGAGGTGGGGTGGTGTGATGACTTATTCCATAAGTGCTTAAAAACGGACGAAGACCAATATATTCACCACCATTATCCGTGTAAAGAATTTCGATGTTGCGATGAAAGAAATTTTCAACAAGAGACTTAAATTTGGGAAACAGAGTTTGCACATCATATTTATGTTTTATCGGATATAGCCAAATATAACGCGTAAGATGATCAACAAACATGCAATAATAGCGCACACCATCAACGAATAAAACAAGGGAAGTTCATACATCAGAGAAAATTATTTCCAAAGGATAAGATGATTTAAGAGTGGATTCATTGAAAGGAAGTTTATGACTTTTATTAATTTGACATGAGTTGCAATCTGATTGCTGGAATTTATTTGAACCCAAAGAACAATGATGCTGAATAAATGTGAAGATAGAAGAGGAGGGATGCCCAAGTCTATGGTGCCATGAAGCAGAGGAGTCTGTGCGGACAGAGTGGACTGACAAAGAGTTGGTTGGCCAGAGATAGAGTCCATCCACACATGATCCATTATGGGTTATTTGACCTGTCTGCAAGTTCTTAACATAAAAAGAGTTTGGCAAGAAAACAACAGCAGAGTTAGTTTGTTTGGTGAGTTGAGAGACAGGAGGATTTTTTGTTGCATGGAAGGAACACACAAAGTGTGGGAGAGGGATAAATCATTAAGTAAAAGTGTTCCAGAATGAGTGATGTTTAAACCTGAATTGTTGCCCATAAACAATGAGTGTAGACCTGTGTATGGATGATGAAGCACTAGATTGTCAAGATCATTGGTGACGTGATGCGTCGCTCCACTATCAACCAGCAAATTATTTTGAGAAGTGCCAGCGGTTGCAATAAGAACCCAAACCTGTCTAGGGTTAGCAGAGGAGGAACGAGGACGCATCGGGACACCAGGGTGTTGCTGCTTGAAGGTGTGACACTGAGACAGAACATGGCCCTTGACATTGCACCATTGACACCGACCAAGAAACGGTTTGTGATTGCCAAGGCGTGAGGTTGATGATGCAGAAAATAGCCCAGATCGAGTTTTATCATAATGGTTGGGTCGAGTCTGTGCATTCAAGGCTGTCATGGGAGCAGGAACTTGTCGTTGAGCAGTAAAATGAGAGAGTTCTTGAATGAGAAGCTTCTCGAGGAGGTCATAAAAAAGAATGGGAGTGTCCCTTGCATTGGCGCCGTCAATGACAACTCTATAACCATCGTCAAGGCCACGCAAGACATGGTCAGTCATCTCTTCAACGGAGATAGGAGAGCCAAGTGAGGCAACGAGATCTATAGTTTCCTTCAGAGAATGCATGTAGGTGGTGATGGACTGGGTACCTTTGGACGCCGTGTGGAGACGCTCCTTTAACTGCTTGAGGTGGCTACGAGATGCCTTGGCATAGGTGCGCTGGAGAAGAGTCCAGAGATCATGTGATGTCGTTGTTTAAGACACCAAGGATGCCACTTCATGGGAGAGAGTGGTGAGAAGAGCACCGTATATAAGACGGTCCTGTCGACGCCAGGTTTGATAAGCAGGATTCGGAGTTGGAGGTACACCGGTGGTGAAGATCGTCATCGGCGGCGTAGGAAAGGACCCATCTGGATATTTGAGAAGATCATAGCCATCAAGAAGAGCTTCAACTTGAAGTTTCCAGGTGAGGTAATTTGAGGGTAGAAGCTTGGTGACACTGCTAAGGGTGATGCAAGTGAATGGTTTTGATGGCTCATGAGGGTTGCTAATAGATGAAGAGTTGTTGTTGGCCATGGGAGGCAAAAAGAAAGGAAGGAGCGACGTCCTGTGCTGAAGAAAAGAAAAACAAAAAACAAAGAGGATCGTTTTAGGCTGATACCATATAGAAAGTATTTGAAAATGAACTGATTTGATCATTACATTACAATAGTATAAATATACAAATTGATAACCTAATTGGAAAGAGTTAAAAGGGAATAAACTCCACTAATTTAATATCAATTATTATAATATCAATTATTATAATATCAATTATAATAATTGATATTTAAGACTAATAATTAAATTAAATAAAGGGAAAGTAAATATAACAAAAATTAGTTAATAAATACTAATAATTACAATTTAAAACTAATTATTATAATTGATATGAACGACCCTAATTGTTAACCGCTCGGTATACACTATATACGATACATATGCCCTCCAAGCCCGAGTTAAGCGTTCGGCTTTAGCCATGATTAACTATAGGACTTATGAGTTTGATGGAGACTGCTTTTAGTCGTTGCTCTTCTCTAACCGGACGGTGGACTTTAGGATTTTCTTTGTAAACATTTTCTTCCTAGTTCGAACGGTTTTACATGCAGGATCTTGTTATCTGCACTATGAGGTTGACTGGCTAAATACTTTTTGGGTCAAATGGCCACATATCTGAGAGGTCGAATGACCGAGTACCTGCGAAGCCGAATGACCGAGCAGTTGAATGTTGGACACTTGGCGCCAAATTTTGCTAAGTACTTGAAGCCATGGAAGGTCGAGAAGTTGAGGTCCAAAGGCCGAATACCTGTGAGACCGAACGACCTAATACTTGTGAGGTCGGACGACCAAATGCTTAAACATTTGAGGTGATGAAAGGCCGAGCAATAGAGGCCGAGTAGGCAAATGCTTGAACACTTGAGGCCATAGAAGGCCAAGCAGTCGGGGCCGAAAGGCCAAATACTTGCGAGGCTGAATGGCCAAAAGGTTGTAAGGCCGAATGACCGTATGGTTGTGGTGCCGAATGGTCGAGAATGTGTGAGACCTAATGGACGAATACCTGTGACCGTTGGGTTTAGGACAAGAGTAAAAGTTCACGGAGAACGTTCCTCACCACTCGGTCTAGACTAGGAGTGATACATCCAGGGGGATGTATAGATGAAGCGGAATGTAGGTGTATATGGTAAGGTGAGGTGAAGGCTAGCTTGAGTGAATGGTTAACTACTTCAGAAGGCTTCCACAATGGAAGAAAGTAGCAATGGAGTTACAAGCAAGGAGAGTGACTTTCGGATGAGAGAATTGTGCTTTCATGTGAGCAAAATTTCTTTTCAATATTTCCAAAAGTGATTTACAAGCTTTGGCAATGAGATTTTATAGCACAATCTCAAGGCCATGCATGGGATGTGATGAGATCCACAAAATACGGATCAAATGCCACCTCATCCACATGCGCAAAGTGTGAATGGCTTCTAGAAAGCCTTATGATTGACGTGGTCTAATAGCTATGCATAAGTGGAAATAGCTATGCTAATGCTACCCCTATGATACTATGCGCACCCCATCTTCATGTAGCCAAAGTCCACTTTACCCTTCTCCATGTTTTGGCACCTTGATAGCATCTCCTTGGTCTCCAATCTTCCATCCAAAAATAGAAAAGAGTACTTGACCTTTGGGAGAGTGCTCATCTTGAAGCTTCTTGATCATCCCTCTTGTGATAGGTCCTATGGTGCTAGGCCTTCTTGTATCATCCTCTCCCTCTTGAGAGGGATTTGTCCTCAAATCCATAGGGTCTTCATCTTCACTTTCATAACCTGCAAAAGGTTTAAGGTCAAATACATTGAAGGTAGCATGAACACCATATTCAGGAGGAAGATCAAGTTGATATGATTGTTATTAATCCTCCTTATCACTCTAAAAGGTCCATCTCCTCTAGGATTGAGTTTGGATTTTCTTAGTTGAGGAAATCTTTCCTTTCTAAGATGAACCCAAACTAAATCTCCTTCATTGAAGATTAACTCTTTCTTGTCCTTATTATGTTGCTTGGCATATTTCTCATTTTGTTGTTGAATTTGGTTTCTAACCCTTTGATGTAATTCTTTGATAAACTTAGATTTAGATACCCCATCTTGATGAACAAAATCAATAGAATTTGGAAGGGGTATTAAATCCATGGGTGACAAAGGGTTAAAACAAAAAAAACCTCAAAAGGAGACAATTTAGTAGTTACATGAACTACTCTATTGTATGCAAACTCAACATGAGGTAGGTACTCATCCCAAGATTTGTGATTTCCTTTAAGAACTACCCTTAGTAAAGTGGAAAGAGATCTATTGACTACTTCAGTTTGACCATCTGTTTGAGGATGGCAAGTAGTATAAAAAGATAACTTAGTCCCTAATCTAGACCATAAGGTCCTCCAAAAGTGACTAAGAAATTTTGTATCTCTATCCGAAACTATTACCTTAGGTAGCCCATGAAGTTTGACCACATCTCTAAAGAATAACTTTGCAATGTTGCTTGCATCATCTACTTTGTGGCAAGGTATAAAATGAGCCATTTTACTAAATCTATCCACCACCACAAAGATAGAATCAAAACCCCTAGAAGTCTTAGGAAGTCCTAGCACAAAATCCATACTTATTTCTTCCCAAGGGGTTGATGCAACATGCAAAGGAGTGTAAATTCCATGAGGCATTGTTTTAGACTTTGATTCTAAACAAGTAATGCACTTAAAACAATGTCTTTGGACATCCCTTCTCATGTGAGGCCAAAAGAACTTCTCTTTCAACATGCCAAGGGTCTTGTCTACCCCAAAATGCCCCATTAATCCTCCCTCATGTGTCTCTTTGACAAGGAGTTTTCTATGTGAGCCTTGGGGAATGCAAATTTTTGCTTCTTTAAAAAGATATCCTTCCCTCACATAGAATCCCCCTTGTGATTTATTGAGACATTCCTCATAGATATGAGCAAAATCAGGATCTTGTGAATACAACTCAAGAATGTTATTAAATCCATAAATTTGAGCTCCCAATGTGGCTAAAAGATTAATTTTCCTTGATAAAGCACCAACCACCACATTGGATTTGCCTTTCTTGTATTTAATAACATAAGTGAATTGCTCAATAAATTCCAACCACTTAGCATGCCTCTTTTGTAACTTGTGTTGGCTCTTCAAATACTTAAGTGATTCATGATCACTATGAATGGTAAACTCCTTAGCAACAAGGTAATGTTCCCAAGTTTGAAGAGCCCTCACAAGTGCATAGAGTTCTTTGTCATAGGTGGGGTAATTACAAGAGGCACCATGAAGTTTTTCACTAAAATATGCAATTGGGTGTCCTTCTGGTAATAATACTGCACCTATGCCAAATCCAGAAGCATCACATTCTAGCTCAAAAGTTTTGGAAAAATTTGGTAAAGCTAGAATGGGGGCTTGTGTGAGCTACTCTTTGAGTAGCTCAAAAGCTTTTTGTTGTTTTTCCCCCAATGGAAAGTAACATCTTTTTTCACCAACTCATTGAGGGGTGAAGCAAGACTAGAGAAGTTAGGGACAAATCTTCTATAAAAGCTTGCCAACCCATGGAAGCTTCTTACTTCTCCTACATTCTTTGGAGGAGGCCAATCTTGTATGGCCTTTATTTTTTCTGGGTCCACATGAACCCCATTTTTGGTGACCACAAATCCAAGAAATATGACACTATCAACACAAAAGGTACACTTGTCAAAGTTTGCAAACAATTTGTTTTTTCTAAGAATCGTGAAAACAATTCTCAAATGATTTTCATGTGCTTGCAAATTTTGACTATATACCAAGATGTCATCAAAGTAAACAACTACAAACCTCCCACTGCAATCCCTAAGGACATGATTTATAAGTCTCATGAATGTGCTTGGAGCATTTGTAAGACCAAAAGGCATAACTAGCCACTAATATAATCCAAACTTGGTCTTAAAGGCAGTTTTCCATTCATCACCCTCTTTAATTCTTATTTGGTGATATCCACTTTTTAAATCTACCTTTGAAAATATTTGTGCTTCATGCAATTCATCCAACATATCATCAAACCTAGGAATGGGATGTCTATACTTGATTGTGATGTTGTTGATAGCCCTACAATCACAACACATGCGCCACTTCCCATCCTTCTTTGGTACAAGCAATACTGGTACAACACATGGACTTATACTCTTTTGAACTAAGCCTTTATCTAGCAACTCTTGAACTTGGGTCTCAATCTCCTTAGTTTCTTGGGGGTTTGTCCTATAGGCAGGCCTATTAGGAAGAATTACCCCTGGGATGAAATCAATTTGATGTTCTATTCCTCTTATGGGTGGAAGCCCTTTTGGAATTTCTTTTGGAAATAGTTCATCAAATTCTTTCAAAAGTTTTTGAATGGGGGGGAGAAAGAGTTGAAGTCTGGGAATCACTAGATGTGCATGTAAATGTCCCTTGACAAAGAAGAAGGTATGAAGGTTGCTCAACTTGAAGTGTTTTGATTAAAGTCTTTTTGTTTAAAAGGACTTCATGTTGAGTGACCTTAGGTGGCACACTTGTCTCACCACTCTCCTTTCTTTTTGACTTTTTCTTTTGGTCATGTTCTTGCTTTCTTAAAGACTTCATTTGGGCTTGATCCTTAGCCACTTGGGTAGGAGTCAAGGGATGAAGCACAAACTTCTTGTCCTTTTGATGGATAGTGATGGTATTGGTGAGACCATGATGAATAGTTTGATGATCAAATTGCCATGGTCTCCCCAATAACACATGACATGCTTCCATGGGAACTATATCACATAAAACTTCATCTTTGAAGTTCCCAATGGAAAATGCCAATTTTACTTGATTCTTGACTATTATATCCCCATCTTCATTTAGCCAATGAAGTTTATAAGGTTTTGGATGGGGTATAACATCAAGCTTCAACTTCTCAACCAACCTTGTGCTACAACAATTGCAACAAGAACCACTATCAACAATGAGAGAACAATGATTTTCTTGAATTTTACATCTTGTATGAAAGATATTCTCTCTTTGTGATAGGTGTTCTAGACTTGGTTGGTTGCTAAGGATCCTTCTCACCATGAGAAGTTGTCCATCATCAGCATATATTTCTTCTTCTCTTTGTTCTTCCTCACTCTCACTTTCACTAGTTGGGGTGTCACTTTCACTACTATAAATGTCCTTGCCTTTCAAAATGATGTTTCTTTTGTAGGACATTGAGTAGCTACATAACCCCTTCCTAGACATTTAAAGCATTTGATCTCACTTGTTCTTATGTGTGAGGGTGTTTCTTTCTTGGGTCTCTCTTCTATTTTGGCTAGAGGTTTAAATGGCTCTTTTTCTTTAAAAACTTTCTTTTCAAAAGTAGGTTGAACTTGAATTCTTTTAGAAGAAGATTTTCTCAAGTTTTGTTGCTCTACCTTTATACACATTTGAACAAGATCATTCAAATCTCTATAAGGTAGAAGTTCAACCCTATCTCTTATTTCAAAATTGAGCCCACTTAAAAATCTAGATAAAGTAATTTTTGCACCCTCTACTATGCCTGCCCTCATCATATATAACTCCATCTTTTGTCTATATTCCTCAACTGTCATAGACCTTTGTTGTAACCTTTGGAGTTTATCCATGAGTTCCCTATTGTAGTAGGAGGGAATGTGCCTCCTTCTAAGGGCAGACTTAAGATCATTCCAATAATGGATGGGAGGGGCTTGATGTCTAAGCCTCTCTTGGACTAAGGCAGTCCACCAATACATTGCATACCCTTGAAAGCTTAGGGTAGCTAGAGAGACCTTCCTCTCTTCACTCACTTTGTGGCATTCAAACAATTGTTCCACCTTCATCTCCCAATCAAGATAAGCCTCTACATTGTCCTTCCCATGGAAGTGAGGCAACACCACATTGACTTCTTTTGGTGGTGGGGGTGCATGAGAATTTCTTCTATGCCTTCTTGAAGAAGAAGGCTGATGAGGGTAATAATCACCCACATTCAAAGGTATCCCTCCCTCTTGAGAATAATCACTATGACTCCCCCTTGACTTTTCCCTCAACAATCTTAATTCATTTTGAATGACAGCATTTTGAAGCTCTCTATTGACTTTCTCTTCATTTATTTCCCTTCTCATTTCCTTGAATTCATTAATTAAAGCTTGAAGAGAAAAATTTTCTTTTTCACTATCACTAATCCTAGGAGAATGTCTTCTAGACATTATGGTGGACTTAAAGACAATAAAGGAAAACAACGAAAAACAACAAGGATTGGGACTCTAAAATTCGGACTCTAGGCGCGCTCCTAGTCCTTGAATAAAAACAATGAAACTTGAAAGTAAAGATGGAAAAGTAAAGGTGAGATCTCCTATGGTGAAACTTAGACTTTGGATCTAAGACACACTCACCAACTACTCAATTTTAGGTTGTGAGACTTCTTGAGTCTAGTTAACAAATGAGAGAAGAGCACTTATGAACTCTATCACCTCACTTGCTTGAATTGGCCCTTTACAACCAAAAACCAATGGAAATTACAAAAAAAAAAACTTAGTGAATGGTAAAAGAAATGAAAATTGGCTAAGGAAAAGATGTGTGCAGCTTTGGCTTCTCAAAACAAAGATTGAATTATGATCAATTCACGCAATTCCTCTCAGCTGCCAAGTGTTCACTCAGGAGATGAAATTCTACAGCAAAACTCGTATCTGCTGGTTGCTTTTTTAGTGCACTGCTGCAGCAACTTTGGGGTGCAGATTGGTCACGGATTCCCTTCCCTAATAGCCATCTTCTTGCATTTGTTTCTCATCATTGAACCTTCTTTGATGCTTCCACTTGTGATAAACCTTCTGAGGTACAAACCACCTATCCAACAAGCCAACTAGTCACTGAAAATGTCACCACATTTGCTATAATTTTCGCAACCAATGGACAACAACACCAGGAATTTCTTCAAACAGTTGGTGTGCAGAGTGTTTTAAGTTCGAAAAACAAGCAATTAAAGGGTGATCAAACATGGTGGCACCTCAAATGGATCCTAAGAAAGGCTCTAGAACAGATTTAAAACACAAGAAAAGACTATAAACCAGAATCCAATACGAAATGGCTATGCAACGAATTTGGACGAAACTGTTTGATGAAAGGTCTGAATGAACTTGCACTAGTTTTTGACAACAAAGTTCAATGCAACAAGAATTTTGAAACTGATGATGCAATGGTCCTATTTGCCTTTTTAATGTTTTTAATAACTCTTTTGAACTGTTATCTTGCTATTCTATGGACCATAGGCTTTTGTTGCATCCAATGGTGTGAAATCAAACAACAAACAATGCAGTATTTTAACACTCACAGCATAGCTCTCGGTACAGTGAATTTTAGTGCAGAATTATTGACCAAATGAACAGTACTGCATATAGGTTCAATCCAATGATTCAAACATATTTTAATGATGATTTAAGACTTGTTGAAGCTAATTTGATGGATCAAAGCAGCATATATCAGATTTTCACTACTGTAGTACCAAATTTCCACTAAAATTCACAACTAGCATGGTCAAAATTCAATTGGATTGTAATTCTGGTTTGAAAACAGCAAAAAGAGTTTGGAAATGGTATTTGAAAGTTGCTCAATAGCAGCAAACAGTGTTGAAGATGGTTGGCAATGGTCTAATACCAACCTTACTCAATTATGCAGAATTGTACTCTAATGAAAACAACAGCAGCTCGGCTAAGTGCTTAGCAAGGTTTGCAACATAAAAATTATTTGGAATCAACTCATTCTCATCTTCCAAATGGTTCAGGAAATGGTTCAGTCAACTGCTGTTCAATAGAACAGTACCATACCATATGAACAATGCTTGTTGCAGCAGAAAACAGAAATCTGAAAATTCTGTATCAGATTTTGAAAACAGAATCAGATCTGAGTTTGAGTGGTAGATCTAAACACCTGAGCTCAATTCTAGATTATTCATTGCTCTTAATTGGTGTAGCCACACTCAAACAACTTAGTTTTTGGTAAAAACTTGGTTAAAAACCAGATTTGATGACAAGAACAGCAAAGTAACCAAACATGACTAAGACAAACTGGAAATGATGCTTAAATGATTAAAATGACTCAAAATAACCAGAGATAGCCGAATAAAATGATAAGAGACTCAATCAAACACAGCTAGTATCAAAGAACAACTCAACATAGAAGCCTAAATGCTGGAACAGATACATAACTTCAGAAACAGTCAAGACAACCAGGAAAAAATCTGACAGCAAAGGAATGGAAGAAAATGGACTTATCTCACGGTTCTAGCTTGAACTATAGCTCTAGATACCACTTGATACATCCAGGGGGATGTATAGATGAAGATCCGTGAGATTGGAGTGGAGCAACAACTCTGAAAAGCTTGAAATCCAATGGAACAGTGATTGTGAGGATTCCAGCGCTGGGTTTGGGCAAAGGAGAGTTGCTCTCGGGTTGATGAGTTGGAGAGGATGGTTGCAGCGGAATGTAGGTGTATATGGTAAGGTGAGGTGAAGGCTAGCTTGAGTGAATGGTTACCTACTTCAGAAGGCTTCCACAATGGAAGAAAGTAGCAATGGAGTTACAAGCAAGGAGAGTGACTTTCGGATGAGAGAATTGTGCTTTCATGTGAGCAGAATTTCTTTTCAATATTTCCAAAAGTGATTTACAAGCTTTGGCAATGAGATTTTATAGCACAATCTCAAGGCCATGCATGGGATGTGATGAGATCCACAAAATACTGATCAAATGCCACCTCATCCACATGTGCAAAGTGTGAATGGCTTCTAGAAAGCCTTATGATTCACGTGGTCTAATAGCTATGCATAAGTGGAAATAGCTATGCTAATGCTACCCCTATGATACTATGCGCACCCCATCTTCATGTAGCCAAAGTCCACTTTACCCTTCTCCATGTTTTGGCACCTTGATAGCATCTCCTTGGTCTCCAATCTTCCATCCAAAAATAGCAAAGAGTACTTGACCTTTGGGAGAGTGCTCATCTTGAAGCTTCTTGATCATTCCTCTTGTGATAGGTCCTATGGTGTTAGGCCTTCTTGTATCAAGGAGTTTTTCGGATAACGTCCCTGGGTTTTGTTTATGAGAGTTACAATTCGTTGAGAACTTTTTTCATCACTTGGTATGGATCAGGTGTTTTTCAGATAACGTCCCTAGGTTGTTTTTACGAGTGATAGTTCGTTGAGCGCTTTTATCACCACTTAGTTTGGACCAGAAGTATTTTGGATAACGTCCCTAAGTTTTGTTTATGAGAGTGAAAATTCATTGGGAACTTTTACACCGCTCAGTTTGGACCAAGAGTTTTTAGGATAACGTCCTTGGGTTTTGTTTACGAGAGTGATAGATTGTGAGAACTTTGATCACCGCTCGGTTTGAACCAGGAGTTTTTCGGATAACGTCCCTGAGTTTTGTTTACGAGACTTTACTGCTCGGTTTTATGAGGTGGCCCGAATGGTAAGTTCTCGATTGGTCAAGTGATTCGTGTGCCTGATCCTGTCATCTGCACTGTGAGACAAAATGGCGAATGGTTGAATAGTTGAAGTCTTGACACTATGTTTGGCTAAAGTATCTGAGGCCATGGAAGGCTGGGCAGTCGAGGCCGAATGGCCAATACCCATGAAGTTGAACGACCTAATACATGTGATTAAAGATAAATTGTCTGGCTTTATTCATACCAAAAGTGTAAGCATGTAAGTCTTGTTAAATGGATTTAATCGAAACAAAACATGACATCAAAATTCAACTAAAGTAAACTTGAGATGAGTTGCATTCCAAGTATTAGGAATTATATCTTCTAGTTGATATACCCCCGAACTGGGCGGTCAGAGCTATGATTGTGGTTGTGACCTTGCTTGTGTCTTCGTTCCTCTTTTCTATATGATCGTTCGGGACTTCTTCGTGGAGACCTTTTTCTTGACGGACTTCTGACTTGTACTTTCTCTTGCTTCACATATTTATGGAGATGACCCTCCCAAATAAGCTTCTCAAGGTCATCTTTTAGTGTTACACACTCTTGAGTAGTATGTCCCAGGTTCTGATGATATTGCCAATGATTCCTCCCATCCGCGTTTCTAAGTGTGATAGCATTTTTTACCGAGAGGAGGTCAGCATTAAGGACCTTGATGGGTGTCGCACCCATACAAATTTGATGTGCAATTAGAATGCAGTATAGACTAGGAAGTGACTCCTAGTTCATCTCTCAAGGACCAAATGCACTTCGAGTCTTAGGTCTAACACGTAGTGGGGGGGTTGAAAGTGTTCTTGCAAGGGAAATTAAATTAAATTAAAACTAGAAATTAAATACTACCAAACATAATTGAAAATGTTGAAATAAATGAATAAAGCATGAAGACCAAACGGTCCTACAGATGACCGAACGATTCTACATTGAGTCTAAACGGTTTCTAAAACAAGTGAGGAAATTGAAAATGCAATAAAACAATAAAGGCTGAACATAATAGACAACATAGTGAACAAACATAGTAAACTGAAACATTTAAAACGCCGTGCAGCTGGAATAAAACGCATAAATTAGAAATGAAATTGCTAAATAAAAAAAAATGCATTTTCAATTGTTAAATTGCAACACTATAGCTAGTGGATGAAATGCACATTAAAGCAGGAACAACACAAGAAAAACGCATGAAAGTAAATTAAAAAGTGAATGCTCATTGAGGTTGTATAGACAATAAAAGGGTTGAACCAGAATTGTTGAAAAGAAATGATGAAGAACGTTGAAATCCTTGAATGAAGAGTAATGAAATGACCTTAAAACATTAGCTAGCATTCAAGTGTGCTTCCAAATCAAAATAAATAACACGTAACTCCAAATTAAATCACCATAATTATGAAATCCAAGAATCTAATACGTAACAGCGTTTTTCATTTTCTAATTGAATAACAATAAACCAAGCTAAAATCACCGTTGCACCCACTCCAAAAGAAAAGATGATTCAGTCGTAACCCTCCATCTCCCTGCTAGAAGCTCTCTTAAATGAAGAAAAATCTCTCCCCGTGCGTGTGGCGGTTGCTGCCCTTAAAAATGAAGGAATCCCTATTCTGCTGGATGCGCTGTTTTCCATGGGTCGACATGTTGTTTGCAACGTGCTACACCTCTTCTTCAAGTGTGCACCTCTTGGACCTTGCAGCTCTTTTTCCAAATGAAGATATACAGTAGTGTGGGCCGTTTCTTCCTTCTCGGTGGCAAATGGAAGTTTGAGCTGCTGGGCCGTGATATATTTTCCTCTAAGCAAATGAGTGAGTGTTCCTTGCTGCCAGCGTCTTTTAATGTTTGATGCTACCACACCTCTGCCCATTTCTCTTCAAAGTTGTTGTTACGATCTGTTGCAGCGTGCACCCAATAATCCAGCCCGAGTCTTTTTCTCCTCCAAGGCAAGTGAGTGCAAAGTTGGTTGTGTTTGTTGAATGAAGCTGCTGGGCGTTTTTTTGGAATGAAGCTCTTCACGTGCTGCAGCGTTTTTTTTAAGTATGGGTCATGCTTGTGTTGTTTCTTCAAGGTCGTGCATCACCTTATTTTTATTACCTCCCAACATGAATCACCGTTTTTGCACATGAGTATAAAAAGCTTCACTTCTATTGAATCACCGAGGTGCTTCCAAAAGGCCGTGACAGCCCATGTGCTCACCATTTCTTCTTCTCTTTTTTTTTTAGCCTTCAAAACCCAAATGAATCCAGCAAGATTTTGGGCAGCACCACAATGCATCATTTTTTTTTTCTTCCAAACAAAATGAAAAATGCCTTTTACTTTGTGCACCCCCAAAAAAATAAATTTGCACCTCCTCTCTCATTTAAGCTTAGAATAAAATTGATGTGGTATTTTTCTTTAAGTCCAAAAATATTAACCAATACTTTCCCTACAATTAATAATGAAAATAATTAGTCTTAGATAATTCAAATTAATTAAAATAAGAATTTCTGATCAAATTAAGCATTATTAGGAAAAACGGAAAAATACCATACATTTAAGTACAATTCCCTGGTTAATTATAGCACAATAAACTAAGTGAAGTCAAGAAAATATTGACTCATCAGCCTCATCCAGAATTTTTGCTCTTGGTGCATTAAGAGTTGTGTAGTGAGTAAACCTGGGCATTCGGGAAAAATCCTTCTTACCTTTCTCATTATTGGTTGCAAAAGCTTCCTACCATTGTTTCTTCCTTGAGCTCCTCATGTCCTCCATACAAATAAACTCAACTACCCTTTCCTGAAGTTTACCCATAGTTTTTTGCGATTGTGTATTTAATTTTTAAGCAAAATATCTTCGCCTCAGGCATGAAGGCAGGTTGCTGATGATAAAAGTGTGATTAACATCTTTAACTTGCCTTGCGGCTTAATTATACCTTTTCATAAGGCCTTCAAATTTTCCTCCTTCTCCTGTTTGGTATTTACCAATTTCGTCGGTGTTATCTCTCTCTGATTGGACGTGTATTGTCTTCTAAAGAGAGTTTCCACAATAGCAAAACAATCCACTATGTTTAGGGGAAGAGTGTTGTACCATTCCAACGCCTCGTCCTTAAGTGATAAGGAGAAGGCTATGCATATGACTGGATCGATGTCCATGTAGAACGCCATTGCATTGGTGAAGATCCTGAGATGATTGTAGGGGTCTGTCGAGCCATCATACTTTTCTAATGTAGGAGGATTCTTTTCTGGCATTGGAATTTGCATCAACGGTTAGGCCATCTTCCATGTTTTTCCTACAGTTTGCCTTTTCAATGAGTCTTGTCAGTTAGGAAAATACACTCGTCATACTTGTGCTACTCAAGTTAATAAAAGTGTTTTGTAACCTTTTTCCTTGATTAATTATAATATTTGGGGTTCGAGTCATGTTCGTTCAACTTTGGATTTTTATTACTTTATTACTTTCATTGATGTTTTTTTTTCGATCTATTTGGTTATTCATAATGAAAAATTGTAATGTTTTTTCTATATTCCAAGGTTTCTCAACTAAAATTCAAAATCAATTTGGTACCTCTATTAAAATTTTACGCATTGGCATTACTCATGAAGATATGTCTTTCCAATTTCAGTCTTTTCTAAGTTCACAAGGTATTCTTCATTAAACATCTTACTGTCACTCATACAACAAAATGTTGTCACCGAAATAAAGAATTGACACTTGGTTAAAATTGTTCATACCATTCTTCTTCACTACAAAGTTCCTTTTCACTTCTAGAGAGATGACATTCTACCACTGTGTTATTTGATCAACTGCATACTTTATTCTGTCCTTAATAATTAGGTTTCTTACTCTCTCTTATATCCAATGAGAGATCTTTACTTTATTCCTCTTCGTGTTTTTGGTTTCACATTCTTTGTCCATGACCTTACTTTAGGTATAGATAAAACTTCTGCCAAGTCTCTTAAGTGTATTTTCCTTGCATACTCATGCCTTTAGAAGGGTTATCGTTATTTTTTTCCTCATCGTCAACGATGTATAGTTTCTATTGATGTCTCCATTTTTTAGACTACTTCCTTCTACATTTGCACTATATTTGATGCCAATTTCGCAACAGAATCTTCAATAGTCTTTCTTATTCTGGCTTAAACAATTGCTTCTCTTCAATCTCTATTGCTTCAATACTAAAGATGGTTTGAAACTCTAGTTTTGACTCACTCCACTAGTCCTCAGTCACCATCTCTTGCTCCAACCACCCCTCAACCCACAAGTCTTGCACCTAAACTTCCTATTGCAATACGAAAAGTTATTTATTCCTCTTGTAATTCTAACCCTCTTTATGTTTTTACTAATACTTATGATTGTTTGTCTCCATCCTATTTCCCCTTTTGTTTTTCTTTTGATTTTGTGTCCATTCCTAAGACTACAGATGAAGTCATGGTTGATCTTGATTAGTTTCTAGGCAATGATAAAGAAAATGGTAGCCTTACATTCCTGCGACATTTGGGAACTTGTTCCTTTACCTTCTAAAAAGAAAATTGTTGGTTGTCATTTGGTTTATACAATGAAATTTTGGACCTGATTGTCATGTTGATTGGCTAAAAGCTCAATTGGCTACCAAATGATATACACAAATTTTTTATCTAGATTATGGGGACAACTTTTTCCCTTGTGGCCAAAATCATTTTTGTTCATCTCTTTCGGGCTATGGTTGTTATTCATCATTGGCCTCTTCATCAGCTAGATATAAAAAATATATTCTTACTTGGTGAATTGTAGGAAGAAGTTTGTAGGAATTAACTCTAGGTTTTCTTGCTCCTAACGATTCTCGTCTCTTTTTGTAAGCTTTATTGATCTCTTTATGGTTTGAAATAACCCTCTCTGGTTTGGTAGTTTCAGCTCTGCCTTGATATAGTTTGGCACGAATAGGTGTGAGGATGATAATTTTGTCTTCTCTTTTCATTCTTCTTCTAGTAGGTGCATTTACATTATTGTTTATGTTGATGAAATTGCCATCACTAGTGATGATGACACCGAAATTTGACAACTCAAAGAGCACATTTCACAAAAATTTCATATTAAAGGCTTGGGTCCTCTCAAATATTTCTCAGGCATTAAAGTTGCTCAATCTTCTTTTGGAATTGTCATTAATCAACATAAGTATATTGTGAACATTCTTACTAAACTGGTATGCTTGACTATCATCCTTGTGATACTTCTATAGATCTCAACATCAAACTTTTTCTGGGCTTGGGGGAAATTGATAAACCTAGTGAATACAACTTCTTGGTGGTTAGTGTGATAAGTCAAATTTTAAATGACCCTTCTGATATCCATTAGGATGTTATGACACATATTTTTCGATACATACAAATGCTCCATGACGCGAATTATTGTATGAAGACAAAGGAAAATATTAAGATCATTTTTTACTCTGATTCGAATTGGGCAAGATCACCATTAGATAAAAGTCCATTTCTGGGTATGTATTCTTATCGAGGAAATCTTATCTCATAGAGAAGCAAGAAACAAAATATAGTTTCTAAATCTAGTGTAGAAGCAGAATGTTGAGCGATGATAGTAGTCACTTCACATTGTAACTATTTTTTGTGACAATCAAGCTACACTTCACATTGTATCAAACCCGATCTTCCATAAAAGAACCAAACACGTTAAGATTTATTGCCATTTTATGAGAGAAAATGTGCTCTATGGAGAAATCACTGTTGATGTTGTCAATTCAACAAACAACTAGCAAACATGTTCACCAAGTTGGTTAAAGACCCTCAAATTCACTACATTTGTAACAAGTCTGATGCATATTACATATATGATCCAACTTGAGGAGGTTTGTTATAACATAATTAGTTATTACATATTTTTAGAGAATTAAGATTATTGATAGAATAATTGATTGATTATTGATTATTAGATGAAAAATAATTATATTTAATTCTTTAAATTGATATAAATATATTCTTTGTGTCTCCAATACATTCAGTAAATATTCTTTTCTATAAATATTTTAAACATTCTTCAGAAAAAAAGAAAACTAATGAACTATCCTTATAAATCTTATAAGCTTTATATTTATATGATGCCTTTATAAATATTCAATTGGAATTGGGTTGATTATTGCTAACTAATTTCTTCAAATTAGATTGGGATTCTTTTTAGATGTAAAAGGCTTAATATGTTATGTTTTCCGGAATTTATGATTGTTTAACTTAACTATATTACTAAAATAGTCATTTAGTCATTGAATTTCTAAGAATAAGAGTAGTGTCTTGAGTGACCTTAGTAGCACTTCTCCTTTGACACGGCAATATTATTTTGATATCCAATATATTTTCAAAACATTTTATACTCATTATATTTTTAAAACATAGAATTTCTCTTTTTTCTTTACAAATATAAAAATTAATGTTTTTAATGACCAAAATATCTTTAAAGTGGGTTGTCAACTTGTATATATGGTGTAAAAAGAATATTCCCTTTCAAGCAATTTTACTTTTCTAAATGATATGAATTTTCAACTAACTCTAAAGGTGAAAGCAAATGAAAATAATGCCAATTAAAGTTTTGAAATACCTAAACCTAAGTTTTCCTGGCAACATTTTTTTGGAAAATCTTAATGCATCTCATATGTTCCTCTGATCCTGAAAACTTGTAGAAAATTTTCAGAATAAGTAATTTAGAAATCACTATTTAAATATACATACAGGATAGGATGATCATTTTAAAAATATATGGGAGTGGATATGGGGATCCCAGAAGCAAAAACATGTTTTTTTAATAGCCTATTACCAAGTACACTAATAATACCAACATGGGCTTTTTTTTTCAACACCCCTAAATTAAAAAATACCATCTTTACTCTTCAGTAAAAAAAAATGACATTTCGGATCGAGCGTTAAAGAAAGCATTTTTAAATTTGTAAATGTTTTTCAGAATACTTAATTCCAAAAATATTTTTTATTGAGTGTTTTGGAAGTTATTTTTCGAATATAAAATTATTATATACAATCTAAAATATCAAAATATTTTCCAAATTGAGTGTGTTTTGAAGGACATTTAAGGATATGGAAATATTCTCTAAAATATCTATTTGATTTTTTTTAATTTTTTTCAATTAAGTTTTTTGAAATATATTTTCCAGATTTATAAATATCTTTCGAATTATCCAATTTCAAAAGTATTAAAAGAAAAGGTGTATAATAAATTTTTATTATAATTTTAATGAAGAATATTTTGGGGATTACATGTTTTGTGAGGGTACAGAAAGAAGAAAAATGGGAGGTGCATGAAGAATCAGAAAGATATATTTTGCACTGTCTTTTATTGTATATTGTTTTTGGGACCAAAGTTCTTCTTATAAAAAAGAAAAATTAAAAAAGATACCTTTTTGCACTCTCTTCTAAATAAATGTAAAAAAAAAAAAAGAAATGGGAGGTGCAGGAAGAATTAAAACGTATCTTTTGAACTCTCTTTTATTGTATATTGCTTTTGGGGGATTAATCCCTCCATCTCCCCCATTTCTATCCTCCACCTCCCCAACTTTCATCAATTTTTTTTTTTATTACAAAAATAACTTTTTTATCCTTAACGTGGTTAAAATATTTTACTCCAATATATAAACTACACCCCCACTTGTAACGTCCCGACAACTAACAGAGACTGTTGATTGTCCTCACACATCACCACGAGGCTTTCCAGTGTGCTTTGTCATGCTAAGCACGCTTAACCATGAAGTTCTTATGGATTAGGTTACCGAAAAGTAATTGCATTTTGGTGATATGAGTATCCAAATCAATTCCTTTAAGCTATCCTTCACCTGTATAGTTCCATACATATACAGTCTCCAGATCCCTCTCATTCCGGTGTATATTCGATTCGTCCATGTGCCCCTTCCACTGAAAGCCTGCCAGAAGCCGCTCCTTGTCCGTGCCCCTTGCACCATGCCTCTTGCACCGGCGATCACTCCCCGCCCTCGTCAGTGCCCGGGTGTCACACCACTCACGGAAATGGAGCATCTGTTGCAATGATATCATGGATGATATGAGCATCCGTTCATTTCCACCTAGAACCATTATTCTTTTATTTTGATTTTTAAAATAGTTTTTACTCTATATTATAAAAAAATTTACAAAAAAAAAATCTAACAAGATAACATATTCTGAATATAATTTTAATAAATCTAAAAAACATAATAAATTAAAAAAAAAACATAATTCGAAGGCCAAAACGGAAATGAAATATCTGTTTAACCTTCACGAATGTTAACATCCCTTATGACAACCCCCATGTAAATTCTCCAACTTTTTGGTAACCTAAAAACTGTTAGTGTTAATTATACTGATATTATTGTTACTGTGCTTACCCCTTAAATATCACAATTATTAACCATTTTTATATCTTATAATATTATCGTCTTTGTGTCTATGTAAAAAGGGAGAGGAAGATGAAGAGAGTAAAAATAAGAAAAAAAATGAGATTCTCTGGAGTGTGGAGGTGTGTGTGGGGGTAGGCAGCAGAGTAAAAGGGGGAGAAGAAAAGATTAGGGTTTTAAATTAAACATGGTAAAAGTAAAAAATAAAATTACTATAAGTTACTTTTGGAATATAAAAAAATTGGAGAGAAGGGATGGTGGTGTAGGAAGTAGCTCCCGAGAGAAGGAGAGGTGGGATGTGTTACTGAAGTATAAATCTAGAGTTTCTAATTTAATAAGATTAAAAGTAAAAATTAAAAAAAAAGTAAAAAAAATAAAAAAGTTACTTTCGTAATAAAAAAAAATTAAAGAAAACAGAGGAGATGGAGGGTGGAAATAGAAAGGTGGAGGGATCAATCCCTTGTTTTTGAGACCTCAACTTCTTCTTATATAAAATTAAAATAAAATAAAAAGATATCTTTTGCACTCTCTTTCGAATAATTGTTAAGTTATTCGGTGGAACAAAAATACTAATTCCTCCTCTCTTTCTTATTATGTTTTTGCCCCATCTTCTTTTAAAATATATTATATAATTAAATCTAAGTTCTTACAAGAAATATAAAAAATAAAAATATTAGAATAAAAGTAAACACAATTAAATATATAAATATACAAATAAAAATAAAAAAGCAAAAATAATAGTATAAAATCTGATTTGATATATATAAAAATATTAAATTAAATTATTATCAAATTTTAAATAGAAATAAAATTTTTAAAAACAAATAATCATCCGATATTCGATAAGAAAGTTTTTAAAAATTTATTTTTTATTTATAATTTCTTAACCATTTAATTTAATTTAAAAATTTAATACTATTTAATATATTTTATATTTAAATAAATATAAAAATATAATTTATATTATTACAATAATAATATTAAAAAAATTAAAATTAAAGTAATAGTAATTAAAAAATCTAAAAATTTAAAAATCTTATTTCATTAATTTAATATTTTTTAATATAATTTAAAATATTTAAATATATTAAATCAGATTTTTTATTATTACTTTTATTTTAATTATTTTAATTTTAACTATTTTAATATAACTATTATAATAATACAAATCATATTTTAATAATTATTAAAATTTGAAAATATAAAATCTTAATTACATATTTATTAAATTATAAATAAGAAACAAAGTTTTATTTTTTTTATTAAAAGAGTATAGAGTTCAAGGGGGTGCAGGATTACCTTAATAAGACAGAGAAAAGTTAAAAAATATTTACTAATATTAAGAAATGATTTTTTGAAAAAGTCAGAGGTGCACCTTAATAAGACAGAGAAAAGTTAAAAAATATTTACTAAGATTAAGAAAGGATTCTTTGAAAAAGTTAGAGATGTAGGATTAAGTTGCAGAGTGAAACACCCTTAATGAGTAATTGTAAATCCAAAAGGCCCATTTCACTCCATCCAATCACCCCTACATTACCTATGCTTTATATATATATATATATATATATATATATATATATATATATATATATATATATATATATATATATATATAAATAATTTTACTCTTGGTTGTCCTTTTAAACTTTGGACGAGTTTAAAAGTGGATACAATATTTACATAATTTAATGACCTCAGCGATTTTGTGGCTTTAATGTGTAGAATTTAAGACCATTATTAAAATAAATAAATGTATTGCAATAAGTCGCTACAAACATTAAATATTACCTAATTTGGTGGCTACATTAACCATTCAAGCCTTCAAGGTGTTTAAAACTCCGTACAAAACATTTGCATCATTTGTTGGCGTTATGATTTTGTGGCTTTAAAAGTTACCCATTTTTCTTTGTATCAGTTATAACTGTTCGATACTAAAAATTTTAAAACTATGTAAACCAAAACCAAATTATATGTGAAATAACCACTAATTTCACACACACACACACATTAATTGGCAGAATAAACAAGAGTCAAGGAACTTTTAGTAGTAAATTACAGCAACATTCCATAGTTGTAGAAATAGGGAAATTTACACTTTGAAAGTTGAATACAAACAAAGACATACTAAGACACTTAGAAAGTTGGATACAACCAAAGACATAGTTGAAACCAAGGTTGCTTACAACATATGAGTAGCAAACAATGTTTCTAAAAATCACAATGGTGAACAAAAGTAAAAGTAGTAAAAATTCCAATACTAACGGCGGGTGGTACAACATAGTCCACCTCCTCCAATTTAGTAGGTCACATAAACTATGAAAACTCCATCTCTGCTAGCTTTCAGCAGCAGAAAGGTTGAAAAAAGGTTCCAAAATACCCTAAGAATGGGGAACCCCTTATGATTAAGAGCCAGCTTAAAATAAGCCTTAACCATTTTATGATCCCAAGAATAATACCAATTGACCCCACCCCTCCACCAAGTAGCATACTATATAATACCTTAGTATACTATTGAGTCATCATACTAACACTTAAATTGAGAAATTATAGAAACATATATTTATATATGTAGTGGTGTATCTAAATATTTGAACTTGCAGTGGTGAATGATTATGGTCCCTAGCGGAATTGAGCACCAGTGTATGTTTGTCCAAAGGACCACCCAGCAGGGGCAACATTGTAGGACACCACTGTGTGGCCATCACTGGTTGTGACCTTAAAGGAGAGGCTTTGGCCATTGAGATAGTTGTTGCTCTGCCAGTTCTGACCCCAGTTCCTGGACATTGGCATCCATCCAGTTCTTGACCCTTTTATGGCCACACCATGCACATCCCCAGCACCTCCTACGTTTGTTATCAGGACCAGGTTGAAGTAGGAGTGACCATTGATTGTGAACCTTATGCCACCCCTTCTTCTGCAGGGCACCCTACACAAAATCCACATATACAAAAAGGTTATACATGCCTCTTCGGAATAAATTCAACTTTGCTGCTTGTAAGCAACAAATGTACCCAATACCATGATTTGTATTATTCCTATATAGTACATACAAACATTAACTAAGTAGGTGGAAAACAGTAGTTTCACTGTAAAGTTACCAACTTTGAGAAGATAGTGGTTTGGTCATTTACCACTATATGGAAAGAGAAAGAAGGAAACTTCCAAGAACAAGAGTTAAAAACAGTTCAAGAAAAAAACTCCTTTTGAAAAGTTGAAGGTGACAGGAGAGCAAGGTAGTTTCGTTTTGCTGAAAAACCAAAGAACAAAAATGAAGACAATTGCTTACCTTCTGTAGGACACGGGCACGATTCCTGCTTTGTATTGTGCAATGCGCAGAAAAACAGGTTGAGAAAGGTCAAAATGGTGCAGGGGAGGGTTGCACCACCCTCCTGCATTGTTGGGTAAGGCATTATTTGGAGGACAGAAATTGGTGGCAGTGACCAAAATGGAACCGGGAAGGCACCACCTGTGGTCACTCACACACCTTATCTCATAGCATGAACCACAGCTCAGGCCACTGTTGAACAAAGCAGTGCTTAAAGCAGCAGTGTTTGTTCCATAACCCTGGCTGTAGAGATTCCCATACCCACAAGCCCCACCTGCACAAATTTCATTACCAAATACATCAGTCAAAAAGAGTTGCTTTAATAGGCGATAATCAATTAACAAGTTCCAAATTTCATCCATAAAAAAAAGAAAAAATTGAATCTTTCTTATGATTGCTACATACCCATTGTTCCAGATGCATCACTCCCTCCATAGAAGGTAGCGTGCGCATTAACCCAGCCTCCACCATAGCCATAGCCATGGGCAGAGGAGAACATTGTGAGAAGAAGCCCGACCAAGACCAGCAAACCAAATTGAGCCATTTTCCTGAACAAATCCAAAAGAAACACAATTAGTCATTTGGTTTCCTTCTAGTAATGTTTTTGTCAACTTGCATGCAACATTTAGCTAGAAATGTGCACCAAGAAGTTGACATGATGCAATGGAAATTTGCAATTACTTTGACATAGAAGGTTGAATTGCAGTGTGAGAGACAATGTGGAGTGGATGAGTGAAGGAAAAGTGAAGGGGGTTGGCACTCAATTTATAGACCTTGGAAGGCACAAGCAATAGGGTCAGTCGTAGCTTTAACTGACACTTTTAAAAGTGTTGGGACCAAAAACTGCAGAGGGTATAAGCGGTTTCTGAAACGCTTTAAAACAGTGCAATTTGCAAAGGGGCCCACATTTGAAGCTACTAAAAGCTGTTTTGTAGCTGAAGCCGTGTGGTTTTGTAGCTTTCCTTGCTGGAAAATCTACGAAATCGATGTGGGACATAGCGGTTTTGAGTTATGCTGCCATTGCCACATGCAAGCATCTTCCATTTGCCGCAAATACCCTTTTGCACAATCCCTACGCTTTTTCAACTCTTTTTTCTGTTCTTTTTCTCTCATGGAAAATGTTGTTGTCACAAGAAATATAGATGGGATTTAAAAATAAAATAAAAAATAATTTAGTTTATAGTTAAAGTATTCATTTTATAATATTTTCATTTGGACCTTTTATTTTTAAATATAATATTTATTATTCCCATAAATTAAATATTCTTTATCTCGCAAAAATAACATATTTGTTAAAAGAGTAACATAATTTTACTAACCGTAGTGTAAAAGTTACATATGTTTTAAAAAATATATATAATATTTTGTTTCGAGTATTCTTATTTAGTATGTACAGTTTTAAGATTATTACTCTCTTCACCCATTTTTAATCGTCAAATCTTTAAGTTTTTTTTTCGTTTCAATTATAATTTTTAAAGTTTAAGACAATATTAGCTACTTTATTTTTATTATTATTATTATTATTTGTGTTTCGGTATAAATTGGGGGACCGAAAGGTCAAACCTTGATGGCGTCGTCTTCTGTCTTTCTGTCTGCTTCTTCTGGATCTCAATCGCGCGTTCTGTGTTGACTTCGACCGTCCGGTGATCTTCAAGTCTTGACCGGAGGGGGGAGGTACCTGAAAAGGCGCTCCGACGCCCAAGTTAGGCGTGTATGATAGATTCTCAGTAGGAGAGAACTCGATCCTCTATGGGAGAGGATTGATGATGTATGATAGCAAAGAATATGCTAAGGAATTATGAGTGGAGTGTATTGGGAGTGTGAATAACTCGTACCTTATTTGGAGTCCTCAGGCCTTTATTTATAGGCTTTGGATTGATATAAGATGAACAAAATATAAACAGAATATAATAATATAATCTTACTTGGCATATTTCTGATATGATAAAATAAAATATAATCTTGCTTGGCATATTTCTGAATAAAATATCTTTGTTTGGATTTTATTTGTGTTTGCAGTATATCTGGTTGATATATTTCTGTTTAGAATATATGATTGATATACCTGGGAATCTTTTATTCTGGTGCTGGGCTTCGAGCCCAATAACTATTGGCACTGTGATGGGCCCCTGTAAGGCCGGTCGTTTGACTTTGGGGATACACCACCGTACAATTTGTATTCTTATTTTTTATATAAATGTTAATTAGTTTATGTATGTGAATGTATTGTAAAGTAGAAACGAAAAATAAAATAAACAAATCATATAAATATTTCATAAAGTTAAGAAACTATATTATTTTAGTTTTCGCAAAAGAACTTAACTATGCTTGAGAAAAATAATTTCATAACTAATTTTATTAAGAACAAATTTATTATTATTATTTTTTGTTTTTGGTAAGAAAATTTAAGTTAAAATTCACTTGGGTATACATTATATTGCAGATATTTTTTAAAAAAGTTCTAAACTATTATTTTTAATCTATTTTATGAAAAAAATAAATTTCATTTTGACAATATGTTTTATCTGATATAATTTTTTTATTTTGTCAAATAAAAATAATTTATAATAATTAATAACCTTCTTTTTTTAACATCTTTTATTTTATTACCTTTGTAAACATAACTAACTAATTAATTTTTTTAATAACAATAAAATATTCTAAGTCTTCAAAATTTTAAAATTTTTCAACTGAATCAATGGACTTAACTTTTCTTATTATATGACGTAACATTTAACATTTATTTTCACACTATTTAAATATTGTCACGTAATAAAAATTATTCCTAAAATTAATTAAAATTATGAAATATAGATTGAAAAACTAAAAAAATATAAAAAAATTATAAAATATTAAAATTATAAACTTATAAGTGTATAAAATTATGAGATTATATGACTTATACTAAATGTGTATTCGATTTCTTAAATCTAAGTATTAAAAATATATATTTTTTAAGTTCTTATTAATTTGGCATGGTATTAAGGATGCATATGATGCTGATTTAGAAAATACTTTTTAACCACGGAGTAAGGGTAGTTATCTTTGGAATGATGGTGTTTTGACATTTGTATATCTAAATTGACTATAATTCCTTATTCTGACAAAGTAAGGTTATACTTTGTTGTTAGTTCAGCCTGAACTGGTACTTACTAGAATTTTCCTTCTTTTGTTATCAATTTATCTTATTTTTCTTCTTTAATAGCTAGTGAGGATGATAATATGCCTAGTTGGACTTTAAACGATACTAGTGTACTTTCTAAAGAAGTTGCAGAAAAGCTTTACTCTTCAGGTATTTAACATGTGGATTGGTGGAACTTGATTTTGGACGAGGTGCCACCAACTAAAACCTTGACTCTTTGAAAATTGCTATATGGTTGTTTACTTATTTATTTGGAGATTCAAAAGAAATGATTGATTTTATGCTCTATGTGTTATTTTCGTGGTAATAATGTTGAATCTTCCTCCCATTTGTTCTTTCATTGTTCAGTCGTGAGAATGATTGAAAGAAGTTTTTCAAGATTTGCAGTTTTCTTCTTTAGATTTAGATATTTATTTTTTGAAGTCTATTTTTAGTCCTTTGTTTAAAGTGATTAAAATGATTGTTATTAGTGTAGTTATTTAGATTATCTAGAGGATGAGAAACCATAGTAGATTTCAGGATTTAATGGTGTTTCCTTTTATTATTTTTCAAATTAAGGAGTTAGTGCATTTGCACTAGTGGACGTCGGTTAGAGGGTAGCCCGACGTCTATGAGTGCACGGCGGCATAAGCGTAAATAAGTTGGTAACCTAGACGTCGGTGTGTAGGGGAAGCGACGTCTAGTATATAATACACGTCAGCTCTGTCCTAAGCCGACGTCCAATGTAATGAGGTAGGCGAGAAGACAAACTTTTCCTGGCCATTGATATCGCTTGTAATGGGGGGCCGACGTCTACTAGGATGCAATTAATGCTCGTCACCTGATTCCCAGGCGCTTAGACGTCGAGTGGTGAATCACTGACGTCTATAGCCTGTCCGGAAGGCAGAAAGACAGAAATTTATGCGAAATAGACGTCGTTTATCGGGGGACCGCGACGTGTATAGGTCTGTACTTAGTTATGTTCACCAAAATCCGAGGCACGTAGACGTCCGGTAGCAGAGCATGGACGCCTATAATATTATAGAGGTCGACGCCCCTTCACAACCGTCGTCTACGCCCCTGACAGGAAGTGAAACGTCAATCGGTTCAGCGCACTAGACGTCGGGCCCATGGGCACTGACGTCTAATGGCATTTAAAAAGTCACTTTAAATGTTATCTTGGACGTCTAGGTGACTATAGACGTCGGCTCCTTGGGGAACCGACGCCCCATGTCATTTTAAATAAACCGCAGACCCTTCGCGGCATTGCAGTTTCTGATATCATCGCGTCTTCCTCCTCTCCTTTTTCTCTCTTGCAGCTCCTCTCCTTTTTCTCTCTTGCGGCATTGCATTATTATTTCTGATAACATCAACGTCTTCCTCCTCTCCTTTTTCTCTCTTGCGGCATTGCATCCCAGGTGCGTGTTTTTTTATGGTTACCGTTTAAACTTTGTTCAATCTTTCATCGATTATCTTCTGGTTCAATTGATTAAAATTTGTTTTCTTGTGTTGTGTTTTAGTGCAGTTTTGTTCCTCTCTTGGGGTAACGCGGTACCACATTCTTCCTTTGCTAGATGCCTCCTAGAAAAAGCGGCATCTTTTGGATTTCTCGTGGCGTTTTGACCCAAAAACGACCTGGGTCGTTGTTGCCTAGTTATTGTTTCACCGTAATTTTTCCCTCTTGCAGTTGAAAATGGAACTACGCAAAGACCCAGGTTCGGTTTTAGGTTGAAATGTCATGAGAAATTCAAAAGACGCAAGCTTTTTTTCGGGGGAAACTAGCAAAGAAAGAGTGTGCTATTGGGCTATCCAAAGACAGGAACAAAACTGCACTAAAGCACAACGACTGTATTAGACATCGGTTAATGCACACACCGACGTCTATAGCGACATTAGACGTCGGTTAGTGACATGTTGGAAGTCTTTATGTGCTCTCAGACGTCGGTTAATGCACAGTCTGGCGTCTACATAGTGCCTTTAGACGTCGGGGTTAGGCTTATATCGACGTTTATGATAACGGTTGAAAAACCGTTATTTTCATATGTTATTTTGGACTAAATTACGCCGTTTACTACTTAGAATGAGCTTATAATCAAGTAAAATTCAATAAATGAGTCAGTAGAGAATCAAAAGCTGTTTTTAGCGATATTATGCTTGTTTTGCATTGTTTTGTAGCAAATCTGAGGAAAGTGAAGATTGGGGACGAAAATGAAGGTCTTAGACTCAAGAAAAATGAAAAAAATTGAAGAAAAGAAGAGTCTAGGAACTGCCCGACGGCAAACCCCTGGCGCCGGGCGGTCCGACGGGAGGAGAAGACAGCAGCTGAGGACGCCGGGCGGTTTTGCAGCACAAGGGAAACCGCCGGGCGGTAGACCCCTACCACCGGGCGGTGGCGCGATTTAGGGTGCACCGCCAGGCGGCAAAGTGTGACGCTGGGCGGTTGTCAGATGGGCTTGGGCCTGTTTTCTGTTGCGCTCCTCAGTTATAAATAGCCCTATTGCGATTTCCAATTCATTCTTTTGACAGAAGAAGGCGACCAGACCTACTTTTCACTCTCTGGAGAGGATCTCTTGGATGCTTAGGCTCTTTTTCATCTTATCTAGAGTTTGTTTTCCATATCTTCCATTATTTTCATCTTGGTTCACCATGACAACGGTGAACTAAACCCTTTTGTTGTTGGGGGAACAATGTAATCTTTTGATACTCTCTGTTATTGAAACTCTCGTTTAATTATATGATTTTCATATGCGTTTATTATCAATTGTTGGGTTCTCTTATGTGCTTAAAGCTTTTATCATTTAACTCATTCAGTAACTATTATTTGCCTTTATTGATACGGGGACGTACAGTAATGTCATGAAATGGTGAGTAATTCCTTGGTTAAGCAATACCACCTAGGGGTAGGGGGGTAGGACGACCAATTGTTTCTGCTTCTGTTTGTAATGCGTTGCTAGTTGCTAGGGGAGGCTAGGGATAGCAAGCCAGTAGTTAGTAATAGGCCATTTTCGCCGAGGGATCGGGTTAAGGGGAGGCCAAGAAAGTTTGCATAACAATTAGATAATAAAGCAATTTAAACAAGAGGAGTAAATAAGAGAGAGAGGATTAGATGAAATTGTAAACCCCCAACAACTCCATTCATTCATACTCTTTTCTAGTCAATTGAATCAACCTCATTGCATGTTTATTTTCTGTCTTTGCATCCAGGACAATTATTAATTTTTCTTTCACAAGTCTTACGATTTTGATTCACACGAACGATAAGGCCTTTCGAGTCTCATGGGAAGAACGATAATGGGTTATACCATTTATATTACTTGAAACGATATGGTACACTTGCCATCCCGTTAACAGTTTACTGACGTCGGTCATGGCACTAACTGACGTCAGTATAGACATCTATTATGTGGATGTCCGACGTCCCATTGACGTCACTGGCTATGACGTCGGCTGTGAAGTCGATGTTAAAAGCCCAAAATAACCGACGTTAAATAGCATTTTTTCACTAGTGATGGTTGGAAATAAATATTAGAAGCATATGACTAATACTTTTCTAATTGTTTGGCGTTGAAAATTTTCAATATTCAAACTAGGGATAGGGTGGTTTCATTTATAGACGTAACATAACAAGTTTCATATCCTAATTGACTTAAGGTGAATATTAGTGGTGCGGCTAAGAGATGTCTTGGTTTCACTTAATTTGTTAGTATATTTAGAGGAAGTTTGGGTGAATATGTAAGTTTTTCACCTTCTATAGGGGTTCAAACCTCTATTTATTATAAGTTTATAAGGACCCTTAATGCTTTGGAGCATGCTTAGAGGAAGGACTTTCAAAGGCTTTGGTTGGAAAATATTTTTTATTTAGTGTGTCATGGATTTTTTTGGATCAACGAGTGGTTTCTTGGATTTTATGGAGAGATAATCGATGCTTGAATTTTTATACGTATATACAATTCAAAGTTTCTCATGTTTTTCGGGAAGGAAAGAAGTGTGGTGATAAATTAGTTAATTTAGGTTTAATTCATTGAGAACAATAAAAGGGATTTAACGTTTTGCTTTTATGTATTAATTTTTTTTATAATAGGTATAGTTTGCTTATGTCTTGTAAAATATAAATTTTAATGGATTTGTCATGGTCCCCTAGTTTATATTATTTTATTGTATTTTTTCTTTTGAATAAATTTTCGTGTGATGACAAATGATTTATAGGATTGAAATATCAACATATCTTATATGTCAAAGTTTATAGTGTTATCTATGACTGTATTTCTATAAAAGTGAATCAATAGAATGAGGAAATTGTAACATCCTATCTAATAATGTAAAATTATTAAATAAAACATTATAAATTTTGATAATGTATAATAGATAGAAAAAAAAATATATAAAATATCAATGTAATTATTCATTATAATAACTACAATAACATAATATATTTATACAACAATTGAAACTACTAAAGTGGTTCAAAAGAAAAAAAACTTCTATACATAACAACTAGAAAAAACGATATAAATATGCATCCAAGTCATCACCTCCACCAAAGGAACCTAACCCATCCTCTACTCACACAAAGAGGTGATAATTGCGAATGAATAACAACACACAAAAGAAAAGAAAGCAAAGTAAGCTAGAGTGCAAAAAGAAATATCATAATACAATTCAAATACATCATATATTTATACTAATCATTTATGAATTTCATTAACTCAAATAAACACACAATATAGTTAACATTAGACTCAATTATTTGGGTACATGCCATGACATAGGACTTCATTATAGGTGTGCACATTTATTTATGTTCTAATGAGTCATAAATAAAGGGTTTTCACCCTATTGTCACTCTCTTCCCTCACTATTCATCTCTATATGAGTTGAATGATTGGTAGAATATTAGGATGCTTACTTTCTAAACTCACTAGCGAAATATGTCTTCCACGTCTAACTTTCAATGTTAGCATTAAAAAACCAACGTTAAAAATGATCAGTGACTTTACTGTAAATATTTCTCAAATCTAGACGTAAAAAATTCCTAAATTTTGATGTCATATGCTTAATTGACATCAAAATTGCTAGATTCTGACGTCTATTAACGTCGGAAATTCACCTTCTAGACGTTATATGTTTGCATGAATCATGTCAACCTGCACAGAAATCATCTTTGGGCTGTCTAGTGTGCAATTAAACGTCAACAAAAGTGAATTTCGATGTCCACTAATGTTGGAAATTCACCTTCTAGACGTTATATATCTTTCAAATTTTGTGAAAACACTAAAATATTTGGCGGGCAGTTGTAAAAATTTACTACCATAACACGTCGGAAGCCATAGATTTCGACGTCAAAGACATATAAGACGTCATAATTACTTTTTGTGCGACGTTATATGTCTTGTAAAAATTTCTAAAAACACAACTTACGCACACTATTTCTTCATGCTTTCATGCTATTTGAACCTTCAATTTTGCAGATGAGTGCAAGGAAGAGAAGGTTAGTTTTTACTCACTTACCTCTTGCGAAAGTGTTCCCTTTACTTTGTTGGTGTATTTTCTTAGGTTTGACCGATTTTTATTGTTTTTTCATTTAGTATTAACGTGCTTATGTGAATTGAAACTTCATCCCCCTAAGTGTACCAACTAGTTCGTTCACGAGTGCAAAGAAGAACAAAGGTTAGTTTTTTGTTATTTACCATAATTGTATGTGTTTTTACAAGTGATGGTTATGATTTTATTTTTGTTTATGTATTCATTTAATGTTTTCGTTGTTCATGAAGGTCTACCGTGAACAAAGAGAAGTTCTACATTGTCCATTGTTGCCACCTACTCCCTTCTATCAAGGTTAGTTTGCTGGTTTTGAAAGACATTGTAATGTAGTCATATTATTCCATATATGATTTTAGTTTCTTGATTGTACTTTGTGTGTTGTGTTGGAAAACAGGTAGGCTTCGTTTTACACCAAGAGGGGGGGTGAATTGGTGAGTTTTCAAAATCAGAGTCTTTTTGAAATCTTTAAAACAAAGTTGAAAACTTTACAAGTCTTTCTTGAATCGCAAGTAATGAAAATTGTGTGCAGCGGAAAATCGTAGTTGACTATGCAGATAATATAGTCGACTGAATATAAAATAGTAGGGATAGATAAATCAAACACTGGTTTTTATACTAGTTCAACCAACAATGCCTACATCTAGTATCCTTCCAACCCAGAAAGCAAATGCACTATAATGGTCAAGAGTTTTACAACAAGGCTTTTATAGAAGACCTCCACGTCGAAAATATAAAACACCTCTCTAACCCTCTAACCAAAATATAGGCATACAACACAACAAGACTTGCAGCAAGATGTCCACTCTCCTGCAATCTGCAAAACACCACTTTGAACAATCCTCAAAGTGAACCAGAGTCCACGAGTCTATCCCCTGTAGTCACAACAGGTACACACAGCAACACCACAAATGCCAAACAGATTCTTGATCAAACCGGAAAAACCTTCAATGTGCAGAATGTGATCAAGCAATGAGCGCGCAAACAATCTCCTTTGAATCTCTTTCAAGAATGATCACCATGGTCTTCTTGGAGAATTCTTAGAGCTCTATAAACCAGAGATATCAATCTAAAACAGAATCTGAAAATGTTAGATCATCAAAAGTCCTAGAACAACTTCCTGTTCTGTCAATTTATAGATTTCTGTTTAACAAACATTCTCTGAGTCGAATAAGCTACTAATATAGTCGACTGTGTTATGACAGTTATAACAACTCAGTCAAACTGGTAGCATTCAGTCAAACAAATTAAAAACTCATTTAATACAGTTGACCTACTATTCAATGCTCAACTAACTTTTGAAAATATAGTCGTTACTGCGTTACTGTACATGAGCATAACAGAATTTCAAATCAAACAATAATATAGTCGAATATGTGGCGCACATAGTCGACTTCGACATGTAAGAACATTTTGAAATTCTTTTCTTCTCAAAATCTCACATAACATTGATTCTCAAAATTTGTACAAAGAGTTTTGTATAGTCAATTCAATTAATAATGGAGTCGACTTTACTACAGCTTTGTCACACAGTTATACGTTCACAAAAGTGCTTGTGGTTTTCATGCATTAAAACATGTGCAATGCATCCAGAAATGATGTAACAAGTACAAGCTTAATAAGTATGCGTTCACATAACAATATAGCACATACACATGTTCAACAGATATATCAAACAGTCAGCATAAGAACATGTAACACAACAACAACATAAGTGTGTTATTAAGCAATGTGTTGTCATCATAAAAAACCACAGTGATATAGATATTGTGTTGTCAACAATCTCAATGTGTTGTTTCTTGTATTTGGTTTTTATATTTGTATGTTTCTTGTAAGTTAAATAATTTTTTTAATGTGATATTACATTTTTATTTTTTATAAACTTTTTAAAAGTAGTATGAATCAAAACTTGATGAATGAACATTGTATCAGTTAAGAGTATGAAAAAGGAAGTTTTTAAGTTCTTACAATATGTTCAAGAACACAAACCCAATGAACGAGACATATTTTTGTCCTTGTACTTGTTGTCTTAATCAAATATTTCAAGACTTGGAAAAAATTCGTGATCATCTATTCATCTATGGAATAATGAGGAGTTATAGAGTTTGGACTTAGCATGGAAAAGTACTACACAAGCTTACAACTCAAAAGGAATATATTATGTGGACAAATGGATGAATGATCATTTAGAGGATATGGTAGATGATGTTGGTGAAGAAAATTTTGGAAGAACTCATTTATATGATTATCTTAACAATGATTTAGAGGAAGAGTTGTAATTTACACGGTTGTCAACAACTTTGAAATTGTTTGGTTTAAAGGCAAGGAATGGGTGGACCGATTAAAATTTCACAAAATTGTTGGAGTTGCTGAAGGAGATGCTTCTAGAAAATAACACGTTACCTATCCGTAATTACGAGACGAAGAAAATTCTATGTCTAGTGGGTTTGAAATACCAAAAGAGACATGCATGCCTCAATGATTGTGTATTGTACAGAGATGAGTATGCTTCACTGAAGGTGTGCCCAACATGTGGTTTATCATGGTTTAACAAGAAAGTTGATGGAAATAATGGTGATGAAGACAATGATTGTCCACCTGCTAAGGAGATGTGGTACTTGCCTATAATACCTAGGTTGAAACGATTATTTTCCATTAAAAAAGATACAGAGAACCTTAAATGGCACATTGATGGAAGAAAGTTTGATAATATTCTTCACACCCAGCTGATTTCCCAAAATGGAAGAAAATTGATGGAACATTTCTAGAATTTGGTACAAAGCCATGAAACTTAAGACTTGCACTTACGACCAATGGTATGAATCCTTATGGGAACATGGTAAGACCTCGACAAGTGTACCAAATCGTATCAAGTAATAATAATTAGTAAGACTAAGTATTGTTTCCCAAGAGACTCACGACACTAAACAAGTGTGTAATTGCTTAACTAATTAGGACTTTAAAAAGAACATTTTGTTGGTTTTTGAATGTAAAGACAATAAAAGCAAGGTTTAATTGCTTCTTTTGTCCTCAGTTTGGTTGAAGTGTGTCAAATTCGTCCCTCTTTTAGAAAAATGTCAATTTCGTCCCTATGTAAAAAAAATTTGTGTCAATCAAGTCATTTCCGTTAAATACAAACTAATGGTGTTAAAAACTTAAAGTGAGTTTTGAATAATAACCACTTTATGGGTTTGATCCCTGATATTGTAGTAGATAAAGTGAGTTTTGAAAGCAATGATTTTTAACGGAAATGACTTGATTGACACAAATTTTTTCTATATGGGGACGAAATTGACATTTTTCTAAAAGGGGGACGGATTTGACACACTTCAACCAAACTGGGGACAAAAGAAGCAATTAAACCTAAAAGCAAATATGAATTCAATTTTCATCATTAAAGAGAAATGCAAAAGTGAGTGGATGATTTTAATATGAGATGAGTATGTTGTTGGGGTTTAGATTTCACCTAATCACTCTCATGCATATAAGAATTCATCTTCTTCATTAATGTCAATGTCACTTTCTAAATTTCTTAGAACTCGATGTCTCGGCGAAAGAAGCCTATCCTTAATTACTAGGCCACAATGTCTTGCATCCCTAATAATTAATTCTGCATTACGAATGGAAGCTTAAGACAACCAAGCATTTTATCCCTATGTCTAGGCAATAGTTCCCTTGGGAGAAATTCTCCAGATCTAGGTTTCTAGGTATTTGTCAATAACAAAGAAAACCAATAATCATGTCATGAATGAGACACAACAAGCATAGAGCATATATAAATGAGAACCAATTCAAATACATGAGAGTTTCAGAGGTTACATCTTCCCCAACAACAAATAAGGTTTAGTTCCCCATTATCATGGAGGAACTAGATGTACAATGGAATAAGAATGAAAGATAAACCCTAAAAACTGAATAGGAGAGCCCCCACATCCAATTCTGCTTCCAGAGAGTCGAAAAGTGTGTTTTTGCATCTCTAAAGCCAAACGATGAAAACCCTAGGACATCCAAGTCCTTAAATAAAGCAAAAACAAAGTCCAAGCCTACGTCACCAGCACTCAACGCCCTAACTTAGGGTAGTCGGGAGGTGGTGCAAGAGGATGGCAAGTGTACTGAATCGCATCAAGTAATAAACATGGTAAAACCAAGTATCGTTTCCCAAGAGACTCACAGCTTAAACAACTATGTGATACCTTTGATTAATTAAGACTTGAAGAATGAATTCATTTCATTTAGAATGCAAATAAAAGTAAACATGAATGCAATTTTGATCAATTGACAAGATAACGCAAAGGTGAATGAATTGTAAATTATGGAATGAATATGTTGTTCGGGTTTCGATTTCTCCTATCCACTCTCATGCATATAAGAATTATTCTTCTTTATTAATGTTAATGTCACTTTCTAATTTACTTAAAACCCGATGTCTTGGCGAAGAAAGTCTCTCCTTAATTACTAGTTTACAATGTCTGGTCTCCTTAGCAATTAATTTTGCATTACATACGCACAGAAGCTTAAGGCAACCAAGCGTTCTATACCTATGTCTAGGCAATAGTTCCCTTGGGAGACTTCCCCAGATCTAGATTCCTCCGTATGTATGTTAAGACTCCAGCAAGTGTACTAAATCATATCAAGTAATATAAACGGTAAAATCGAGTATTGTTTTCCCTAGAGACTCATTGGCCTACTCTATAATGTGATTTTTTGATTATTTAAGACTTGAGAAACGAAATTTAGGGTTTATAATGCAAAAATGAAAATAAACATGCATGCAAAGGTTTATCAACGGACCAAGAAAATACGCAGGTGAACGATATGGATGAATTATGTTGTTGGGGTTTACGACTTATCCTAATCCAATCTCATATATTTACGAATTCTACTCCTTTATTAATGTAAATGTCACTTTCTAATTTACCCTAAACCCGATGTCTAAGTGAATAGAGCCTACTCCTAATTACTAGTTTACAATGTCTTGCCTCCTTAACAATTGATCATGCATTACATTCGCACAGAAGCTTAAAGGAAATCGGTCCTCCTATCCATCTGTCTAGGTAATATTGCTTCTGAGAGAATTTCTCCATTCTAGATTTCCCCGTATGTGTCCATATCAACAAAATCAAAGATCATGCTATTGAATGAATTAAACAAAGCATGCATAGAGAATAGAAGAAAAACTCTAACAATTAATAAAGTAAAGCATAGAAATAAAGAATCAATTCAATATATGAGAGTTTCAAAGGATTACATTGTTTCCCCAACAACAATGGAGGTTTAGTTCACCATAGACATGGTGAAATTAGATGAAATTAATGAAAAGAACGTTTAGGCCTAAGAGTCCCTTTGGAAACGATATTCGAACTTACCGCCTCTTTATTACTTGATACGATCTGGTACACTTGGCAGGGTGTTAACAAGTTTTTGACGCTGTTGCTGGGGACTCATTGGTTTTTATGTTTATTTTTATTTTTTTTGTTCTAATAAATGTTTTCTAGGGTTTTGTGCCTAGTGTTTGCATAATGCAATTTGGACAAGAATTTGATTATATGGGCACTCAATTCTACCAAGATGATCTCAATCATTAGGGGAAACCTCACTCAAGCATAAACCTAAGTCAATATGGCCAAACTGTCGTACAAATTAAGAGATCGTTACAACAACTATGGCAGCAACAACTCTCTTTACCAACAGAAACGTGGGAGGACGATCAACAACTACGACAACTGGTATCTGCTTTGATTGAGAAAATCAACAGGTTGGAGGAGATGTTTGAACAACTTATGCAAATTTCGTCTCCGATCTAAAAAACAGGGAAGTTGTGATAATGGTTGAAAAACCGTTATTTTCATACTTCATTTTGATATTAAATCACACTCTTTATGACTTAGAATTAGCTTGAAATCATGCATTTTTCTTAAGTTAGAGGACAAAAGAGTCAAAGTTGGTTTTCTAGGTTTTATGTTTGGTTTTCCCTTGTTTTACAAGAACTATCAGGGTTTGATGAAGGAAGTGAAGGAAGAGAAGTGTTGGATGCAAAAGAAGGTGGAAGAATGGAGCAAAGTTGAACCACAACTACCGTTGGACGGTGAAACCACTGTCGGGCGGTGTGACCTTCAATGCATACACTGCTACGCGCTTAAGGGGCACCGCTAAGGGGTGAGATGAGAATCGCACCTACCGTCGGGCGCTGCAGACCCACCGTTGGGCGGTGGACTCGTTAAGGGAATGTAAAGAGACCGCTCAAGCTGCAGCGTTGAGGGGTGGAGTAGGTGTCGTGCCTACCGCCAAGATATTGGAATTAGGGGAATTTAGAAAGTGACACTAACATTGATAAGGAAGTAGAATTTAGTAGGAATTGTAAATATATGAGAGTGGATTAGGATGAAATCATAAACCCCAACAACACTGTTCATCTATATAGTTCAACTGTCAATTGATCAATCTTTATATGCATTTTTATTTTTTGTTTTGCATTTAAAACCATAATTCTTGTCCATCAAGTCTTAAGAAATCAAGAATTCATACGAACTTTTAGGCCTAAAAGTCCTTTGGAAAACGTACTTAAACTTACCGTTTTATTATTACTTGATACGATTCGGTATACTTGCCGGAATGTTAACAACAACACTGGAAAATAATTGGTGAAACGGTTTATCTTCCTTGAGTGGCGTATGCTCTGCAACACTAAACCTTCTTAATACAGAGAACGAATGGTAAAATAAGGTTTCACCCTAGCCTTGGCATAAGGCCAAAAGGTTTGGTGGAGTTAATAATTAGAAAAAAATTACTCTTATGGCTTAAGATGATTACAAAACATTCATATATATTTTTTCTTTATACAAGTAAAAACAACAATAAATATATTATTATATATTACAAATTCAAATATTGTCTCTGAATGTTTAGAACAAATTATAAATAAAAAGTATTTTTATTAAAAACTAAAAATTATAATTATTTTGAGATATCAATACACACATAATATATATATATATATATATATATATATATATATATATATATATAAGTCACAAATTCTGAATTTAATAGGTATATAATTTATTTGAAGGTAAATAGCTAATTTGGTAATATTTTACTTTTAGCATAATAAAAAAAATTACACTATTAATATAACAACGTGTGGGTAATTTTGCTTAAAGATTGTTAATAATTGATATAACTGAACATACATATAATTTTTTAATAACTTTCAGTTCGTTACAGAAAAATTAATATGAATATAAATTTAATCCAAAAAAATACTAAATTTTTAAATTTCCAAATAAAAAAAATTAAAAAAATATACTTCTTTGAAGATTAATTATATATTAATGTTAATTTTAACTTTTAATAAATGTAACAGTGAAAAATTTATAATGTATGTATTTACAATATTATTATTGATAAATTATACAATTATTTTATTATCATCATAAAATAATATATATATATATATATATATATATATATATATATATATAGAATTAAAATAAATAATTAATTAATTGAAAATAATTATTATTATAAATAATGATAACAGTAAAGTAAAACAGAAAAGATGATGGAATAAGGCTGCACGTGGGCAAGTCTTATCCTTCTCTATAACAATAAGAAAAAAAAGTTGGAAAATAAATCTATATAAAAAAAAAAGGAATGTGAACCCTAATTCTAAGAGAATCAAATAAGAACTCAACTAACTGCAATGATTACAATAAATCCTAGGAGTATGCGTAAATGTCAAAGGGTGAAAGAAGATAGGTACTGAAAGAAGAAAATCAATAAAGGGAGTGTAGACTAAATAGGAAAAAAAAAAAAGAGGAAGAATACTTCGCTTTTGTAATATATTTTAGAGGTGATAATAGTTTAAAAATAAAGAAACTAAGTTATTTTAATATTAAATGGTTTAGTTATAAATAATTTTGTTATAAACGAATTTTATTATTTTAAAACTTATAATTTTTGTAGAAATTATTTTTATAGAGTTCTTTATTTTTTTTTTAATGTTCTTGTTTCTAAGTCATTTGTTTGATGATCAAGAGGTGTCTAGACGATCACAACATCAAGACCTACAAATCCAACCGATCAATTTTTATTTTAAAGCAAGTAAGTTTCTACTCATTTTCTTACCTCTTTACTCTAGTCAATGATCATGCATAAAAATTGTCATGCATGTATCTAAGAACTCTGTCCGTTTTTAATTTGGTGTCTCGTAGGTTCATTTAGGAATTTCTTGCATTTCAAGTGTATTGCACTGTTCTCAATTGAGTTTGTTTTAAAGTGTTTTTGGTGTAAAAAGAGGGTATTGAGTAGTGAAAAATGTTGAGGTAAGTGTATTGCACTATTTAGGAAGGTTAGAGGTATGTTATCACACCTATTAGGACTTTCCTAGGTGCTTAAACCAGTAAAATCTGTTAGGAAATATTAAATGACTTCATAGGTTGAGATTTTAGCCCATTTTAGAGGCTTTTAGGGGTGAAAATGAGAAGTAATGTAATTGGGACAAACCTGAAATTTTAGAGAGTGCTAAGAAGTATATTTGGACTGGTTTATGAAGGTTATAAACTGATTTGGAAGTTTAAAGGTGTAAAAATTGAAACTGGGTAGCTTGTAGGAGTGATATTGGGTTTTAAAGTGACAAATTGAGTTACAGTAGGGTTTTCTAAGTTTTCTCAAAGTCTAGGGGTCTTTAGAAGTTGAGGGTAGGGTCTCCAAGGTCCAATTCGAAATGGTTTTACTACCATCATTGTGGGGGCGTTGGGCCACTTGATTGCACTACAACATTTTTTTGGGAGTTTTCAAAGTTTTGGATGTTCGTTTTGGACGTTCTTTAGGTCGTTTTGGACCCTTTTGAAACTGCCGGTGAGTGTTTCAAAGCTGTTTTCCTTACCTAAATGTGAGTATCAAGATGCCATGAATAAATTGTGTTATTGTGTGATTTCTGATGACTTGTATGAGTGTTTCTATTTCTTTAATGTATGATCAACAATCTCATGTATTAGTGTACTATGTGAATATGAAGTGATATCAATGGTTTCAAAGGTATGGAAGAGAGTTCCAAGAAGGAACTTCTTAATAGTGGTTTCCAAGTATTGTAAGTATGAATGTAAGAAATTCAGATTTGATGGGTTATCCTGACACACTAATGATCATCCATACTCAAGTAGAGAGGGATGAGTCATGTGGTGAGAGTAGCAAGAGGTTTTAGTCAGTATGGCCTAAGATGTGGTACAAACTAACCTTGTGTGGTAGCTTTGATGGTTGTGAACTGTTTCACCACACAAATGCATAACCCACTATGGTCCTAGCTGGGGGCCTTTCTCCATCTGGCAAAGGGTATGTTGAATGACTAACCTTGTGTGGTAGCTTTGATGGTTGTCAGTTGTTCCACCACACAAAGGGCAGAACATGTTTTAGCTCAACATTCATTGTATATCTGAATAGTTAAGTTAAGTCTGTTGCATGTTTAAGGTGGATGGTTATGTTGTGTGAGGTGTAAAACCTGTTGTAATGTTGTTTTACTATGATAAATTTTTTTACTACTAGCTTATCCTTGTTTTTGTCTTTGTTTGTCTGTGTACTTTTCTTTTTTGCAATGATCAGTTTAAATGATGTGAGCTTAAGGAGTTATTTTCTCTGGTCATCTCAGCTTGAAGAGTAGGGTGAAGAAGCAACATATATAGAATGTATTCTCCAGGGTAGGATATCCTTTCTTAGTAGTTTTAAAAAGTTTCTGGTAAGTTATTATTTAATGTTTTATTTTGGTAGTTTTACTCTACTAAAATGGATGTTACACTTTTACTCTAACTTCAGTATAATTAAAGTAAAGAATGGAAATATGTATTATTCTATTTATTTATTGATAATTAATCTATTCAATTCAAAAGTTTCTGACGACGTCTCATTTAGTTTTAATCATTTATATTTATCTTCAATATCTTTATATATATATATATATATATATATATATATATATATATTATATAATTGGACAAAATGAAATAATGTTGTAAGAATTGTGAATCTCATTATTTTGTTTATTTTCTACAAAAAATAATTTACATTTGTCTTTCTTAGATAAAAATAAATAAAAGAAAAGGAAATATATATATATATATATATATATATATATATATATAATTTTGTTTGGTATTAGTTTATTTATATCTTATTTGTTTTTATCTTCTTTATATTGTTTGTGTTTTTTTTAAATGACAAAATAAATACATATGTATTACCATGAACAAATGACTTTCTCATTGGACAAGTTTATCTCTTGATATAAGTTACATTTTCACACATTTAATGGAACACTTTTATCTATCTATATATATATATATATATATATATATATATATATATATATATATATATATATATATATATATATATATAGTCATATAAGTAGTAATTGGTGAGTCTAAGTATAGTTTACCAAGAGACTTATATTTACTAGTGAACCATACAATTATATTCATCTACACTAAATAATGTTTTCATAATTTTCAGTTATGAGTAAGAAATTAAAACTATGCATAAACAATTAAAAACAGCTTTGAAAATTTATTAGATTTAGAAGATGAAAAAAATTTAAAATGAAATGGAATGTTATTGTTGGGGTAAGATTTCACTAACCTCACTCTCATGCACTTAACTCCTCTCCATTAAAATTTCAAAGTCAACCAATAAATTTACTAAAATTTTAATTCCTTAGTAGAATAAGTCTATGTTTCCTTACCAAGAGACACTTCTTTGAGCTCTTAGTAAACAAACTCGATTTAACAACTAGGATTTAAGATAATAAATGAGTCAAACATCATTCCTAGATACAAGCTTAATTTAATATTTGGTTTCATTTCCATATTTCAAAAAATATTTTTTTAATACCTAATGAACCCGATATCAAACAATAGGAGATCAATCCACAAGAAGCATTAATGAAAGAAACACAAATACTAACATTGTGCGCATTGGAACTAGAGCAATGACATCTCTATCTTTTGCAACCACCATTATAGTGAAATCATCATGTGTGGGATGGTGTGCATGGTTGAACCTCTTGGATACACTTTCTTAATGGTAAGGAGAAACTTCTTCAACAAACAACCTAATGCATGCATTGATTATTGTCAGTTAAATATGTTTACCATAAAGATTGAATATCCTTTCCCTAGAATATTTCTTGATGGACCAATTGAGAGAAGCCTTTAAGTTTTCTAAAATAGAGTAAATGCAGAAGATATCCAAAAGTCTACATTCAAAACTAGGTATGGTTATTAGGAATATAAAGTGATGCCTTTTGGTGTAACCAATACTCTTACAATATTCATGAATTATATGAATAAAAATTTTCATCCATTTTTAGATAATTTTATAGTTACTTTTATAGAAAACTTTCTTATTCATTCCAAGGCTATTAAGGAGCATGAGGAACACCTTTAAATTGTTCTTCAAAATTTGAAAGACAAATAATTATATGCTAAATTGTCTAAGTATGAATTCTGGTTACAGAAAGTGAAATTCTTAGGACATGTGATTTCGAAAGGAGTATTAGTGGACCCAACCAAAGTAGAGATAGTTTTTCAATAGGAACCACTAAGGACGATAATTGAGATTTGTGATTTTCTAGGTTTGGAAAAGACATTATAGAAGATTCATTGAAGGATTATCTGAAATAGTTATGTCTTTAACTCAACACTCCAACAAAAGTCAACCTTTTGAATGGACAAAAAAAATTGAGAGTACTTTTCGAAAGGTCAAGAAAATATTAACAACATCTCTTGTCCTACTATACACTTTGTGATATTTTTGTGATGTTTCCAAAATGAGATTAGCATGTGTTCTTATGCAAAATAAAAGGGTAATGTGATCTGCTTCAAGAAAATTGAGAACACGATAGAAATTACTTAATTCATAATCTAGAATTAGCTATCATTGATTTGACACTCAAACTAGGCAGACATTGTGTGTATGATGGTAAATTTGAGATCTTTAGTGATCAAAATAGTTTCAAATACTAGTTTGATCAAAAGGAGGTAAACATGAGAAAAATAAGATAGATGGAATTTCTACATTTATACAACATATAATTTTCACACACTCTATCTTGTGTTTAGACGAGAGACTACAATTTCAAGAAATTGAAATACACATTATATTCGAATTACTTAAATTAAATTATCTTCATTTAATAAATATTTTGTTTGGCTAAAGGAATTAAAATATTTTACATTTCTTTTTTAAATAAAAAAATTAAATTTCATTTTTAATTCTACAAATATCTATCTTAAAGTTAAAATTTACAAAAAGTATTAGTTAAATTTAAATATTAAAATATTATTTAAGAATTTAAATTTTTTTAATATTTATATGGGTATAATTTAAAAGAGAGCATAGTTGTTAATTTGGTCTAGCTTATAAGGCTTGATCTTGTTGAACATGGGTCAAAGCCAAAAATGTCAATAGGACACTAAAAGAGTAATAAAGGTTAAAATAGACAACTCTCGAAGGTTGAGTGAGTCAGGTCGAAGGCTGAATCAACTAAGGTTGAAGGTTGAATAGAGAGGATGCTGGCCAAAGAGGTTGAAGGTCAACTTGAGTTAGCCTAATTTGAAGGTCGAACATAATCGACTATACAAAAGTTAAAGTCGACTCATCCCAACGAAAGGGCAAATGAAATCAAGTCAGGATGAGAGTCGATCCGAGTCAATTCAGGCTAAAGGTCGACCCAAGTCGAAGAAGTAAGCTGAGTTAGCTCAGGTTAGATGTGTAGCCGAGATTATTAGGATCGAAGGTCGAGTGGAGTTGGTCTAGATAAAAAGTTGAGCCAAGTCGCCGTGAGCCAAGTTGTAAAAGGTCAACCAAGTCGGTTGTGTTTAAGGTCAAGCCGAGTCTTCCTGAACCGAAGGTTGAATAGAGTCAATTGACTCGAAGAATCAAGTTAAGTCAGCCCACACCTAAAGTGGACCTAAGTTGGTCTAGGTCAACCTTCCAATTCGAATGTCAAGTTAAGGCTTTTAGGGTTAAGTTGACCAGGTTGAAGGTTAGTCTATGTTGGCTCTACGAAGGTCGAGTTATGTTGACCTTGGCCAAAGGTCAACCTGAGTCAATTGAGCTAAAGAATTGAATCGATTCGTGTCAATTTGAAGGTTGACTCAAGTAAACTCAGATCAAATTGTAGAGTCGATTCATCCCAAGCTAAAGGTTTGACATTTTGGCCTAAGTTGACTTGGTTTGACTTTGGCTTATGGCGACTTGTCTTAATCTTTAGATGAGGTTAATTTCTCTCAATCTTTGATCTAAACACATTCGATTTGACCTTTAACATAAATTTACTTGACACGACCTTTAACCTAAGTTAAATGTCTTCTATTTTGAAGTTGATTATAGTATTAATAGGACCAAACTCTTTAACTTTCACCCAAATCCTCTTAAAAAATGAAACTTTGTAGGGTTTGGACCTTTTTTTAGTCTCTTGAATCAATAAAACATAGAATTATTTAGAAGTGAATTGGAAGTAACCTATACTATAGATCAAATTAATACATTTAATAGAGAAAAAGTAACACTAAATGTAAAATTTTAATTTTTTTATTTTTTGAAGGAATTATAAATTTTTTGTTTTAGTTAATGAAATATTTTTAAAATTATTAAATTTTAATTTCTTTTAATTTTCTCATTTTTATTTAAACAAATTTCAAATTTAGTGAATAAATAAATTATTCTCTTAAGTTATTTCGTCCATCTTATTACCAAGCAGCAAAAATATGGCCGAGGAAGTGTTGGACAAAATATCTTTTTCTTCATCCTTTGCATAAGCATATATATATATATATATATATATATATATATATATATATATATATATATATATATATATATATATATATATATATATGACTCTGTTGTAGTGTGTACGACATTCTCACCTTAGAATATAATTAAATTAGTTGTGGTTCATCATAAGCCACTTGAGAATCTTCTCACCATCGTATACTTTTTTTATTTTTACATACTTTCATAAAGACTATTTTTTAACATAATATTATGCATAAATTTGAGTGAGGATTAAGTAAAAATTTTGAAATTTGTTGTTGAAAGGAAGTATAATTCCTGAAATGGAACCCTAATGATCGAACAGAGAAAATAGTTAGGTTGAGAGGTACATGCCCTATGTGTGGCCATATCTCTGTGTCTGCTTTGCACTCACGGACGGTTGCTATTCAACGCAACATCTCTTATTCTTCATCACTCTATTTCCACCTACACAAAAAAGCAACTCTGCACATGCATCATCACTTCTTCAAACTATGTTCAACAACAATTCTTTTCCTATTATCTTTCCTTTTTATGTATAGTTTTTTTTTTTTTTTCATTCTTGTTCTCAAAAAACAAAAATCTAAGTTGACAAAATTTTACTATTTTTTACCTTTACCTTTAACTTCAAAAGTGTAAGTTAGGCATATTAATTAATTATTAAAACTTCTTGGATTTTGGGTAGACAAGGGATTAATTAACGCAGCTACCTATCCTCATCGAATAAAAATGTATTTTTATTTCATTTTTTTAATTAAATTAAAAATATTTATTATTTTATAAATCGGATAATATCTTCTCGGTTGTCATATATACTTAGAAAGATACTATATAATTATATTCTAAAAGTCTTAACTAGGATAATTTCGTGGAAATATATTTTATCACAATAATTTGAGTAATCATTTATTTAATACAGGGGAAGAAAACAATGAGAATGAAACTTTAAAGCTTAAGTCAAATAAAAATTATATACTAGTCAGACATATTTAAAGTAGTTGTGTTTCTACACAGCTGGATTTTGATTTGGATTATCTGTCAAGCAAATAATATATGGTGATTAGTGAGTGATTAATGAATCTTAATTGATAAGATGTGCATGGAAAACGATAAAACTGATTTGAGATTTTACGTAGAAATGATCTTAAACCGCGATTCTCGCCATTAGTGTTTCTTAATCATTTTAATGAACCAGGGCTTATGATAAATACGTGTACAGAAATACAGGTGAAACAGTTGTTCAATGAAAAAGAATAAAATCTGCTTCTTCTTGGTTTCCACCATTTTGAAATATTTCTATAATTCTCTTAATTTCATTTTTGCATAAAACATTTCAATAATTTTTTGGTAATTAACCTATATATGTTTAATCTATATCTTAAGGATGAAAATATATGAAAAGGAAAAGAAGGAAAAAGAACCCATCATGATTGGTAGGTCAAAATAGGCTATGATTTTAAATATATTAATTTGGCATGATAAGCACAAAGTGCTGCAAGAGATTAACTTGTGTGACCTAATTTGGAGTTTGGCTAGTCATAACACAACCCATTTAATGGCACTTTGGCAACTTGCACTCACATCATAACAAAAGGGGCACATTGAATAGGCAGCAGAAAAAGAGAGAGAGAGAAAAAAAATATAAAAAAATTTTAAATTTTGGGTGAAATCCTAAATTTGTCCTCAAGAAATTTAACTAAAATCCATTAATTTTTTTTTTCTAATAAAATTGAAGTTAGTTCCTTACAAATATCTTAGACACTATTAAGACTATATGTAAAATAATTTTTTTATCTTCGTAGATAAATAACTATTGTCACTCTTCCTATTCTAAAATAATTTCCTTTTTAGCTTCTTTATTTTGATTTAAAAAATAATAGTCCTCTCAGCTCTTGTAAGTTATATTTTCATCAAACATTTTTTTTTGTCTTATATGAATTTTTTTTTCCATCCCACTAGAATAAAAAATGGCCAAATAATTATCAACAATACATCTATATAATCAAGAGAAAATAACACATTAACAAAAGGCACATGGAAGAAAGTTGAAATATATTAAGAACATTATTATATTAATTTTACTAATTGAATAAAAACTTTAAAATACATGAAATTGTTTTATTCAATTTATTTGGCGTTGAAATTGTAAAGATGCAGCTGTGATAAGTATTATAGAAAAAGAATTTGCCCCTCACAGTGTTGTCATTTCCCATTGAAAAACAAAAATTGCTCATTTCAAGAATAATCTGACTAACTTGCTGATTTGTCTTAAAACTTTCTGTGGGTTATCTGTAAGCTCTGCAAATGAACAAGAACGGGAGATAAAACCAGAGAAAAAAAACCAGTGTGTGAGACAGAGTGATTCAAATCAATGGCTGCCATGGTATGCTATGTGCTATGGTATGGTAGTCTTTTCTGGTAGAATGCAGTGGTTGCACATCACATGCATGCATGCATATAGTTTGTTTGTGTTTACCAATGCTTAACTCAAACCAAGGTATGTGCCATTTGCCCTTTGAAAGCGATTTGTGAGTAGTTTGAAGACTCGCAAAGGTAGCAGCTGCACATGCACCCTTTTGGCCTTTTCTCATTACCCTATCTTCAAAATCAACTTGGATTCTGATAACATCATTTTTCTTTTGAATTTCTTTTCCTGTGGCCCTAGCTATCACAGTAACACTCAGAAGGAAAGAAACCAAACCACGATAATTCAAAAATCATATCCGCAATATCCTGTCAGATAAAAGAGAAATTACAGAGACTTGCTACTTCTCTCTACCTTGTCCATTTCTTCAACTTCAACATCTCGTAAATACAAAGCCTATTTCTGACTCTATCTGTTTCAGTTTGTTAAAATGTCGCAGTTGATTTTGTAAGGTTTTTATTCACCCTTATGCTTATCAGTGTGCAAAAGATACTGTAAAGTAATTATTAGGTTAAATTATTCATTGTTTCTCTCAATTATTTGCAGATTTTTAGTTATATGTTTTTCTAAAATTTAATTTTTAAAAAAATATTGCTTTTTTTACTGTTTGAAACATTACAAAATCTATTATTTCTTTTCCAGAAAGCTACTTATCATTTCGTTTTTCTTTAAAAACAGTAGATAGAGTTCTTTTTCGATTTTTATTCTTGTTATACCAAGTAAGATAGGAGTATTATTAATCACGTCATACTAATTCAAGTATTTTAAATTAAAAAAAATCAAATTTAGTTACATTAATATTTTTTCTCAACTTTTTTTATTAACCTTTCATTATCTAGTTGGAGTTTTATCATCGTCATTATTATTATTATTATTATTATTATTATTATTATTATTATTATTATTATTATTATTATTATTATTATTATTATTATTATTATTATTATTATTATTATTTCTGCGGATTGGAACAATAATAACCTCAGATATTATTATATATAAAAAAGAGAGAGATTAAAATATAAAAATAATACAAAATAGTAGTTTTTTTTTTCATTTAGTTCATCAATAACCATGTGATTTTAACTTCAAATGATACTTATTAGATAAATCTTGTATAAAAAGTTGTGATAATCCACGTAACATCTTTTTTCGTATATTTAAAAAAGAATTATCATAATGTGTCGTGCATTTAATTAATAAAATGTCACTCTCTGTTGATGTCACTGGTATTTAAAGTCCTTACATTTCTAACAACTAAGAATTCTTTTTGAAAATTGTCGTTATTGATTATTTTTTAAAGAATCTCGTTATTTTGACACCTTCCATTTGACACTCATTTGACATTGCCACGTGTCAACTTGCTATTGGCTACTGTTTTAATTTTTTAATTTTTTTATTTGGTTTGAAAAATGAAGAGGTTTTGTAATATTTTGGATTCCACTTGTACCCCTCGTCATTTTTGTTTGGTTTGTGTGACAGAGTGGTTGTATCTCACAGTTTCATCGTCCTCCATCGTGGTCTCAACTTCTCTCTCACACTTTCGTCCCCTCCGGTGCTCTCTAGTGTTCTGAAATAGCAAGTTCCGGTTTGGACCTTCGTTGGAGCAAGGTAAGTACCTTTGTTTTCGGTTTGGGTCTTTGGATTTATGTTTGGGTGATTGGTTTTAGGTTTGGGTTTTGGGGTTGTTGTGGGTTGTCTCCCGTTGTTTCTTATTTGATTTGGTTTATTACTTTTTTATGGACAGTTGACCGTGCATCATTCATTTTCAACTATGTATATTAGCACTCTCAACGAGCGGTTGACAGAGGAGCAACGTGAAGTCATCTCCAAGACTCCATTTGTTTGGTTTTTAGAGTTCACTGGTAAAGTGATATTCAATACCAAACTTTTGCGTGAGTTAACCAAGACATGGGTGGAAATTTGACAACAAACATGATGTCCAAAACAACAAACACGCTCATGTAAAGGAAATTTGACACTTCCACAAAATTTGCAAGTGAAAATAAGTCAACTTTTAAAAAAAAAACACCCAAAATGAGTTGTGGTCCCCCACTTGACCACTGGTGGTCCCTTCAGTGCAACAGGATGTCCAAAATTCACATATGCTTCGCGTAATCGATTATAGGTATTATGTAAACGATTACAGGACTGGTTTTTACTACAAAATACATTGACCTTGTGCAACCTCCATGTAATGACCAAGGGTGGACCCCTTTATACATAATGGGGTTTCCCAACCATGAAATCCAACCCTTGACACACAATTATACCAAGAAGAAGTCAACTTTAAAAAAAAAACACCCAAAATGAGTTGTGGTCCCTTCAGTGCAAAAGGATGTCCAAAATCCACATATGCTTCGTGTAATCGATTACGAATATTTGTAAATGATTACAAGAGTGGTTTTTCATGCAGAAATCCTTCACCTTGTGCAACCTCCATGTAATGACCAAGGGTGGACCCCTTTATACATCATGAGGTTTCCCAACCATGAAATCCAACCCTTGACACACAATTATACCAAGAAGAAGTCAACTTTTAAAAAAAAACACCCAAAATGAGCTGTGGTCCCCCACTTGAACACTGGTGGTCCCTTCAGTGCAAAAGGATGTCCAAAATCCACATATGCTTTGTGTAATCGATTACGAATATTTGTAAACAATTACAAGAGTGGTTTTTCATGCAGAAATCTTCACCTTGTGCAACCTCCATGTAATGACCAAGGGTGGACCCCTTTATACATCATGGGGTTTCCCAACCATGAAATCCAACCCTTGACACACAATTATACCAAGAAGAAGTCAACTTTTAAAAAAAACACCCAAAATGAGCTGTGGTCCCCCACTTGACCACTGGTGGTCCCTTCAGTGCAAAAAGATGTCCAAAATCCACATATGCTTCGTGTAATCGATTACAAATATTTGTAAACGATTACAAGAGTGGTTTTTCATGCAAAAATCCTTCACCTTGTGCAACCTCCATGTAATGACCAAGGGTGGACCCCTTTATATATCATGGGGTTTCCCAACCATGAAATCCAACCCTTGACACACAATCATACCAAGAAGAAGTCAACTTTTAAAAAGAAACACCCAAAATGAGCTGTGGTCCCCCACTTGAACATTGGTGGTCCCTTCAGTGCAAAAGGATGTCCAAAATCCACATATGTTTCGTGTAATCGATTACGAATATTGGTAAACGATTACAAGAGTGGTTTTTCATGCAGAAATCCTTCACCTTGTGCAACCTCCATGTAATGACCAAGGGTGGACCCCTTTATACATCATGGGGTTTCCTAACAATGAAATCCAACCCTTGACACACATTTATACCAGGAAGAAGTCAACTTGTCAAAGAAAACACCCATAATGAGCTGTGGTCCCCCACGTGACCATTGGTGGTCCCTTCAGTTCAACAGGATGTCCAAAATGCAGAAATGGTTCGCGTAATCGATTACAGGTATTCTGTAAACAATTACAGGGCTGGTTAATCCAGCAGAGTTACTTGAATTACTGCAACTTTCATTTCATCACCCTGGGAATACCCCCTGTACCCCATAGGGTTTCCCAACCAAATAGGCAACCTTCAATTTCACTTGCAAAACACCCTAATTCCTATGGAACATTCATACATTTCACAAAACAAACAACCTGAACATCAAACATAAATCAACAATCATGTATACATTGCTAATAACCATTCTTGAAATCATTATTCTTATTCAAATAAAAATTTGTACAGAGTCTTCAAATGTCTAAAACAATCCTATTCGAATAACAAGATGTAAACTGTCTGCATATACAAAGTACATAACAAGAAAATTAAATTGTCTACTTATATAAAGTACACTATATTGTGAAACTAAAATAGACTACATTTCTACACTTAACAACTAGCCTACAACAATCCATAGACGTCTAGCGCATCCATTAATCTTATGTTCTCCTCGTCCAGGATCAATTCAGTTACATATCGCTTTCTGATTGCAAGCAATGCCTCCTGAAATGTAAATATTTTACTTGTCAAATGAACCAAATCATTTAAAATACACAAAGTAGTATTGTTTCTTACATTTGAGTATTGTGGCATGCTTTTCCCATTGAATTTTTCCTCTCCATCCCAAAGTTCCATAACTTGTAACATTATAACTCCACAGTCATGTCTAAAACAATAAAATGTATAACATCAACCACTTATGATACACTACATCAATTAAAGTAACATCATTATAAAATGAAGGCTTATAACAACTTACAGATTTGGCTGGGATGGGATATTCGGTTGTACAACAGACAAAGGTCCAATACTCCCTTCCGGTCTGTTGTACAACATGCAAAAAAATCGGGCAAGGTTTTCGGCCTATGGAGTCAAATTAAGAATTAGACATTAGCAATACATCATTACATGGAAGTGAATAACAACATGCAAATGGGCTCACACATACCACAACAATGTCAATCTTTTTGCGGTTTCTTATGCCCTTCCCCAAAGAATCAATAACATATATTTGCAATGTGCTAATTTTTACAACATAGCACCACCAATGATCATGATGGCAAAAAGGAAGAAACAACTACAAACAAAAATCGAACAAAGTCAACAGATGAACAGCTGCTATATGAACAAAGTCACACACCACCACAAACAAAGTAAAAAAAGAAAAACCTCACTCACAAAGTCAACTGTTGGAATCTCTGCAAGGCTAAAGTGCCTCACACGCAAACAACTCCTGTACTTCTCTGCAATTTCTGTTAAACATTTCTCCAACCAAACCTTCTATACATTCATCAAACGGTACTTCTAAACCACCTATACCTAAACCCGTCGTCATGAAAACATCTAAAACTGTAAATGGAACCAATTGATGACTCAGCCTAAAGCTAACGTCATGCCCGACCCACCTACATACCATCACCTTAATTAACTTAGTTTATGTCCACATCCTCAAGTAGGTACATACACCACCTAAAAGGTGTCATATCAATTCGTTGAACATGATCTTTTCTCAACAAACGATTCATTCCAATAATATAAGATGAATCCAAAGAAGTACGAACCCTCCACTACAAGACATAAAGAAAACATTGTTAATATTAACAACAAATTATCCAACTAAATAAAAGTAAGAAACTTTATCTTACCTTTGGGATTCCGGAAGCCATTCCAACTGAACACAAAATCAAAACACCAAAGAGGCCAAATATCAATACTTGGTTAGGGTTTACAAAAATAAAATTAACCCCTAAACAACAACATTATAATGAGAAGCGAAATGATACACAAAAACCCAAAACACCAAAACGCGAGAATGCCAGCAAATGACGAAACAAAGACGAAGCCCAACCAAACCAAAAACGACATACCGACACTACGGGCTTACCTTCTTAATGATCGTCTTCCCCTGCTTGAGATAAAACGAAAGGAACGCAGAAATGGAGATGGTGGCAAACGAAAGACGAAGGGACCTGTTGGAGAGAAAACGAAACTGTTCACAGCAAAAGTGAAAGACGAAAACGAAACCGCCAAATCCAAAATCATATTCAATATTTCATTATACCACTTCTATCCGTCAGTTTATTACAAAATCTTTTTCAATTTAAAATAAATAACCCAATAGAAATTTGACACCTGAATGGTGTCAAATTTGTGTCAAATGTGGATGTTAAACAACCATTTTCGTTTTCAAAATAGTATTGCTCCAAAAGCAAAGTAGTGATAGTAAGAAGTAGACATTTTGACTTTAGTTTGTTAAAGAGGAAATGATAATCTATTAACGGCCATTAACCAACCTGCTGTTTATAAACGTCCAAACGGGGCACTACTTAATTTACTTTGTCTCTTCCCGTGTTTCACTCTCTTCCTCTGTGTCTTGTCAATTGTCAGAACCGAAACCTATCGTAGCCGTCCATTTGTTACCATGATGAGTTGGAGATTTTTCATTCTTTTTATGTTTACATATACCTTTCACTTTTGCCAAGGATATTAATTATTATTCTCCCCTTTTCTTTTTCCCACCATTTCATTCAAAAAAATTATAGTGCTACACGTCAAATTCAAATGCCCAAATCACTTACTCTTTTCCAGTAATCTTTCTCTCTGCATCTTTGGATTCTCATCCACTTCAAGTTTAAAAACTAGCCAACCATAACTTTGTAGATAACGTGAATTTCATGGGGGATTTATGTTTTGTTTACAAAGTGAGATTCCAAACAACACAATGTGTGGTGTTCTTCCATGAGAAAATTTCAGGATCAGGTCCATTTATTTTTATTTTGAGATTGTATTTATTGATAGTTCTTAAAGTGTTTTGTTTTCATGTTCCATTCCCTAATTCTGAAATGTGTACAAAATGTCAAAAGACATTAAATAGTTTTCGATTCTTCAAATAAGAAAGCAAGATGAAATAAATGGAAATTCTTAATTAGTAACAAAAATATACTAACTAAAAAGATATAAAAACAAGACAAAAAAAGGTAAACAAGCTTTCGTTTTCTGAGAAGTTTCGTTTGAAAATGCTTGTCGAAAATATATTTACGTAAAAGAAGAACTTGTTGATAAATTTAATGTTGTTAATTTGTGTAAAATAGTAATGGAGTTGTTTATGGAAGCACTAATGAAGGTTTTGAAAATAGCAGAGAGAGTTTGGCATACTCAATCTTCTTCTTCTCCCTTTCTAACCCCATGTGGGATGTTTTTTAAAAGTGTTGTTCAGAAAATCATATCTTGTTAAGACGCTAAGCACCAAGAGAATATTTGGTCCTTCAAATCGACCCTTATATGCTTTTATATAACATCCAAATTAAAGATTAGCCACCATGAAATATCCCAATGGATTGGACTTAAAATGTTGGACCCTCCACAAACTGAGTTTTCAGCCTCACGGGAAGGGATAATGTCACACAACACTTCTTCTTCAAGGAAAACCTTTAACACTTTAACGCCATTACCATCACACATCTTAATAACGTGCATGTGCAGCCAAAACACAAAACCCTAATTTAAGACATCAAACACATTACGCTATTTTTAATACTTCAATTTGCTTTATTTATCTAAAGAAAAATTTGTCTACCTTTACTATTTTTATAATAACTACATGTCAACATAGTAACGATTAGGTTAAAACACTCTGAGTTTCTTCTTGTTTAAAAATTTCAATTAATTTTTCATAGACTTGATAGCTGATAAAAAAAATTTAAAAAATTTTTAAAATTTAAAAAAATTCACTTACACATAACACATATTTAATGGTATTAAAATAAAAATTAAAAAAATCACAAAATAACTTAATTGTTACATATTTTTAAAAATAAAAATCTAATTAAAATCAATCAAAATATAGAAACTTAATTTAAATTTTCAAATAAATATAACTATCAATAGAATGTTATAACGTAGATATTAAAAGCATATAATACTTTGCTAGATGCTTCATGTAATTTCCTACATTGTAGGAGGTAATTCATCATTATACCCGAAAGCAAGTAAAATTAAAATTTATGCTTACGTAAGCCCATGATAAAAGGATATGAAAAGAGAGTAAAAGCCGTATCTTTGCCATAGATTTTGTCTTTCATTTGAGACACTAGCTAATCTAACCAACTACCAACCACTACTTACTATTCCTTATGCTTAGCTAACCTAACTAACTGATGCTACTACACTTCTCATGCTTTTTCTTGCACTTTGTGTTGCAAATACTCAAAAGCCATTAACTCTAACCTCCAAACCCAACTGTCCACACTAGATTTGGTGGGAAAACTTGAAAAAAAAAAGATTTTTTTTCATAATATATATTTGTTTGATAAAATCCAACTACAATTTTTTTATATGAAAAGAAAAACTAAATTCATATTGGAATGATGACTCTTTCGAAGAGAGTGCATAAAAAAATTTAAGAAATAATGAGACATCAGACACACTTATATAAAAATTCACGCATTTCAAATTTTCCTTCCATTTCAAAACCCACATGTCCTTTACTCGTATAACACTTTTCACAAATGCCGTTAGTTAGATTTCTTGAGTGAACATATAGAAAAGTCAATACATAGCTAGAAGAAATGAATAGGATGAGTCTTGAACCATGTTTTTTAAGTTAGATATTGATTATCTCCAACATGTATATTAAAAAAGCTCAACAAATTAATGTTATATGTGGAGATTATTATACAGCTAGATAACTTGTGGATAAAATATTTTCTAAGTGAAGAGGAAGTTGCAAGGGTGTACACCCACAATTGAATTTTCGAACATAAAAAATTAAATACATTAAATTAACACAGGATAAAATTTTAAATAATACAAATTTATATTTGGGAAAAGGGAAAATGTCATTTTTTTTCTATAAATAAGGACGAAAACAATATGACATTTTCTTTCTATTATTTGTAAAAGAATTTTGTATGGAAATAAAAAATAAATCGAGTTTCTCTTTAGAAAAGGAAGAATTGAATATGGTTATTATAAGTTGGTAGGTCGTAGAGGGTACTAAAATTGTCTCAACAATTCAAAATTTCCGAAAGTTTAGCTCAACAACGAAGTTATTGCTTTTGTACGAATGCCTTTTGAATTGGGTGATCATTATGTTTTCTAGATTATGTTGTTGAGAGAGAGTAATAAATGAAAGAAAGAAAATAGGTTTGGTAGATAATGTAAAAGCAGAAGCTTGAAAAAAGTTCTATGTGTGTCCTTGAATAGTTTTACAATGAGGGAAAGAAGTATGGTCGGGCTTTAAAGTTATTGTGTTGCTATAACTCTAAATGGCTTATGATTATTCATAAGTGATGAATAAATGTTTAGCAGAGAGAATGTAAAAGTAAAAAAGATAGTACATTGCCGACACCCCTCTGGTGTGCCCTGGTTGCTACTAAAATCATTTCTTGCCATTCTTTATGCATCCATCTTCCCATTTTAAAATTCCAAATGCTCTATAAAGTTAGTGAAATTTTCATTGGATCTTGCTTTAACACTTAAATTAATTGAATTATCTTAATCTCGTGTTTCCACCATGAATATTTTGATTTAACTTTTAATTTTTTACATTTTAAATATTTTTGTTCAAATAAATTATTCAAACGTTTTACATTTTAGGTTCTTAGTTCCGATTGAATAATTTAATTTTTATTATTGCTTTTACTACACTCAGTAATTTTGTTTAGGAGTGAAAATCTAAAAAAATTTAAATACGTATTTTTTTTTAATTTTTTGAAGTATTTTTTAAACATAAAACTATGAGAAAGTTTCATTATTCAAAATAGAAAATATTTTACATATATGATGATAGATTCTAACAATATCATTTCACGAATTAAAATAATTATATTTAAAGTAATTGAACATATTTAATTACATTTAAAAAATATTTAACAATAAATTTAAATATTTGATGAGAAAAATGAGAATAACATGTGATCGATAGTAAAAAAGAAAAAAATAAAATTATATAATTTATGATTTAATAATCAAAATACTCTTATAAATTTCTAAAATTTTAATTTATTGTAGAATTAACTATGGAAATTATATATTTTTACCATATTGTACTTTAATTTTCTTATAAAAACAAATTATTCCCTAAATTTTTATCCGCCAAATGCAATATAAAGGTAAAAGATAAACAAAAATGGTTTTAAGTTGTTTTCTCTTACAAAAGTTTACCGTAACAAAATAGTTTTTGAAAAATAAAAATAAACTAACAGGACAGATTTGAAAACTTTTAAACAATCTATTTATTAAAAATAAGTGTATTTTTTTAATAAATGAATATCCATCTCAATTCATTTTAGTTGAATTTAACCATCACATTAGAATTCATAAATTAAATTGACATTTAGGTACTTCAAAAGTCGGAAAATGGTTGTGTAATGGAATGCAGTGTGCCGACATTTCTTACATTGACATATAATGGGACCTACATAGTTTTATATAATTCAAGAAAGTAAAAATTATAAGTTTGGTCTTTTAACACTAGATCAATAGATGTAACTCATCTTCTTACATAAGGCTACTAGCTAAATAAACATAACAACATTCTTGAACTGATGTGCAAAATCATACTACATTAAAATTATGAAATACAATTGATAATAAACTAGTTATAAGTTGGCAACCCATTCATTTCCTAAATTAGCACATGTCAAAAGGATATAAATATCATATTTAGGCAATAACCCCTTCTGCTTATCAGCGCAATTGCTATCAATGCTATCCCTAATTTATTTTATTTGTTGAGTTCTAGGATGAAAGTAAGAAATCGGAAAATTATACATAAATGTACTTAAGGTTGAAATTTTTTAGTCTTATGTAGTGAACAACTACAAAAACATAACATACAGGAAATAAGGTAATTGATTGTTATTAAAAAGGGAGGAATTGGGAGTAGGAATGCAAGAGAATAAGGATTTGATTGTGAAAAACGTAATGGGAACATAATTATATCCAATAATTGTAGATTTAAGTATGATTTGAAAACTACAAAGAATACTTTTTTATGAATACAATATCATCGTGCACGTGCTATAAAGCATGAATCAAGGAAAATAAAGTCAAGAAAAATAGATGAAGGCATATATAAGACAATAAGAAGAAGCAGAAAAAACAGGATAATTCATGAAAGATGAAAAAAATGTAAATCAGGAAATTATTTCAAACACAAAAATCTTGATATTAATTGTTTTAGGCCTTACTCAAATTATAATGAGATTAATTAGTATTTTGTCAGGGAGGTGGGAGGTCTAAATATATGATATTTCATGTAATCATTAGTAAAACTTTTTATATTGGTTAAAAAATAACTTTTATGATAATTTTGGATACGTTATATATATATATATATATATATATATATATATATATATATATATATATATATATATATATATATATATATATATATATATATATATATATATATATATATATATATATATATATATATATATATATATATAACAGTGAACATAGAAAACTTTTACATTTTATATTAGTTCTGAAAGCGTCATAGTAAGTGTAACTTTTGATATCACTTATAGTTTTAGCCGACATAGAAAATGTATTTTTCATTTTTATTCTACTATTTTATCATCTTCATCCATCTTTCTTACTACTCCAAAACGCACATAAAACACATTAAGGAGTTAATCATCATCTATTATCCAACCCACAACACATTCCATTATCAATATCAACATTATCTTCCTCTCGATTACTCACACTCAACATCATTCACTTATAAAGAGAGAACCCACATGCATCAACCATCACCTATTCACTCATCTTTCCCATTTCTAGCATCTCCACATAGAATTATCACCATCTTTTGTGACCATTGACTCATAACCTAAAAAACATAAACATAGTGAAAAAGTGATAATACTTCCATCACCTATAAGTTTCATAGAGAAAAAATTGTCCCAATGGTAAAAATCACATTTTTACAATACAAGCAATATCAACAAGTGAGAAATGGAGACATAAAGAGAAGGAGAAAGGAGATGACATCGCCAACATCAACGATGTCTATAGTTGTAGGCGTAAAGACAACATTTGGTGAAGCTTATGGTGGAGCTCGACGGAGATGTGGTGTGGTAGTTGAATCTACTATCTCGTATTTGAGAGAGGGCACTTATGCGTTCATCGTGAGGGGAACACCAACAATGTCAACGACAATTTTGATTAAAGGCAGCGACATGATTGCCAATGTCAATGACGAAGGTTGGCTTGATGACTAGTCCTCCTTACTGTGTTTGCTGGAAGAGATGGAGCGGAAACCCACGTATAAGAAGAAAGTTGAAGAGGAAGAAGAGATCCTCATGTGAATGGTGATGAGGAGGTGACGTCACTGAGACGAGAATGTAGTGCAATGCGAGAGAAAAGATGAAGAGACGAGAGGAGACGAGGAGGAGAGCGAGAACAAGTGTGCATCGTGAGAAAAGAGGTGAAGTGCAACGAGAACAAATGTAAGGAGGGAAGAATAAGCTTTAATATTATGCCAGTTATAGTGATTAACCATCATAATAATTGAATTTAAAATTAAAAATAAAATAATAAACTTGCATTTTATTACAAAATTGTCGTCACTTTCACCTTTTATGTCGGTTCTCGGTATAACCGACAAAGAAAGTCTTCTACTTTATTATGAAATTGTTGCAGCTCCCACTTTCTATGTCAGTTCTAAGTATAACCAACATAAAAAGTTTTATCATATTTACACTTTTTTCACAGTTTCAAAATAAGGTCAGATACCTTGTATCCACTTGTGACATGATAACCAAAAATTATTTGTGGCATGCTTTTATTACAAGTTTCCTTTTAAGGTGTGAAACATCTAACCTAACACTTGTTCAAGCCTCTTTGAATGTAATCATCTTTATATGCTTTGTGAGAGACCTGTTAAAAATATATGCAGTTGTGACAACTGCTTCATCCCATAAATAATTTGGTAAAGGTTTGCTCTTCAGCATACTTCTGATCATATTCAATAGGGTCCTATTTCTCAGTTTTGCTATACGATTGTGTTACGGGGTATATGAAGGGGTAAACTCATGAATTATGCCCTCTTTTCATAAAACAAACTAAATTCAGATGAGGCATATCCTCCTCCACCATCAGATCACAAAACTTTTATCTTCCTCTCACTTTGTTTTTCAACCATTCTTTTTGAATTTTTCAAACACAAGCAATACTTCATTTTTCCTTTTTAGTAAATAAACTCATACTTTCCTTGTGAGATCTTTTACGAAAGTGACAATACGCCTATTTCCATCGGTGTTTCAACATGCATGGGCTGCAAACATTAAAATATATCACACCAAGCTTCTCAGTTGATTTTCCAGCCATATACTTCTTGAACTTTGACTAGGCCTGCTTGCATTGAATGCACTTGTTAAGGGTCCAGCAAGTGTACCGAATCGTATCAAGTAATAATAAATGGTAAGTCCGAGTATCGTTATCCTAGAGACTCATAGGCTTAGACTTTCATGTGATTTCTTAATTATTTAAGACTTGAATAACGAAAATTAGGATTTTATAATGCAAAAGCGAAAATTAAATATGCATGCAAAGGTTTTGATCAATTGACCAAAAGATAACGTAGGTGAATGATGTATGAATGAATTATGTTGTTGGGGTTTATGATTTCATGCTATCCACTCTTATATATCTAAGAATTCGACTTTTTCATTAATGTCAATACCACTTCCTAATTTACCCTAATCCCAATATCTTGGTGAAAAGAGACTACTCCTAATTACTAGTTTACAATGTCTTGTCTACCTAGCAATTGATCATGCATTACATAATTCGCACAGAAGCTTAAGGCAATCGGTCCTCCTATCCCTATGTCTAGGTAATATTGCTACCAAGAGAATTCCCTCATGTCTAGATCTACCCACACGTGTCCATATAGATAGAATCAAAGATTATGCTAACGAATAATGTCTTAAACAAAGCATGCAAATATAATGGAGGAAAAACCCTAAAAACAATTAATGAATAAAAGCATATTAATAAAGCAACAATTCAATATATGAGAGTTTCAAAGGATTACATCAAGTCCCCAACAACACTGGAGGTTTAGCTCACCATAATCATGGTGAAACAAGATGAAAATAATGGAAAGAATGAAAAGATAAACCCTAGATTTGATAGATTGGAGCTCCTGCATCCAAAATCTGCCTCCGAGGGGTGAAAATAGTGTTTCTGCACCTCCTTATGTCAAAAGATACCCCTTCTGGTTCGTCTGGGTCTATATATAGTACAAAAAAATAACAGAATTTTGGCCAGGCCCAATATTGCACGGCCTTGTGGTGGATTCACCACCCGGCGGTAGTTGCGGCACTCAGAATGGCCCCCAGCGGTGGCGCTTAGGTGAGAAACAGTGAAATTCATCAGCAAAACTGGCGCTCAGCAGTACAAAACCGCCGCTCAACGCTAGCGGATTTTTCAGCACTTCGTTTTTCTCAGGTTGACTTTTCTGCACAACAACTCCTTGATACTTCAACACCTCTTTCAAATCATTCCAAAAACCTACAAGATCAAGGGAATTTAGTGATAAAATCATAAAGTATAACCTCAACTCTCTTATTCACAAAACTAAAGCAAAATCATGAGTCCAAGCAAGTTTCTAAGTCAAAAAGGGTGCATTAAGTATGAAAATTAAGTATAAAAATAATGGTTTTTCAACTGTTATCACAACCCCCAACTTAGAATTTTGCTTGTCCTCAAGCAAAACAAAATGTAACTCAATTTTCAAACAATCAATACAATGGATTAGCACACTTCAAATCTCTTTCTTCCAAGACAAGTAATCACTCTCAAGTTATCATAAAAATATCAGTTAAGATGTAAAGATGCATTACTTCAATTAAGCTCAGTATGGTGTTCACATAATCACAATCTTTCCAACAAATGCTATTATCATGAATGACTAATTAACCAAGCACAGATGCAATCATGTATAACTGGAACTATTATTTCAATATGCTTAGTTTTCGAGTGTAAAATAGGATTCTTTGTTAGGTTTATAGCATTGGTATTGTCACATTTCAAAGGAATGTTTTCTATCTTAATGCCATAATTCTTTAATTGACTCTTTATCCAAAGAGACTGTGCACAACAGCTTCCAGCTGCTATGTACTCAGCTTCTGCGGTAGATAAAGCCACACATGCTTGTTTCTTTGAATGCCAAGAGATCAATGATGATCCAAGTAAGTGACATGTGCCACTGGTGCTTTTTTTGTCTAGTTTACAACCTCAAAAGTCAGAATCATTGTAACCATTTAGAAAAAGATTTGTGCCATTTGGATACCATAGTCCAAGGCCTTTGGTACCTTTGAGGTACTTTAAAATTCTTTTTACAGCTGTAAGATGTGATTCTTTAGGTGCAGATTGAAACTTAGCACAGAGACAAACACTATGCATTATGTCAGGCCTACTAGCAGTAAGATAAAGTAGTGATCCAATCATACCTCGATACATTCTTTGATCAACACTTTTTCCAGCCTCATCTAGATCCAAGTAGCAATTAGTTGCCAAAGGAGTTGCAGCATCTTTGCAGTCCAGCATCTTGAATCTTTTGAATAGATCATTGCAGTATTTAGATTGATGAATGAATATACTATCTTTGGTTTGCTTAACTTGTAGACCAAGGAAGTATGTCAATTCTCCCATCATGGACATTTCAAATTCTTCCTGCATGACTTTTGAAAATTCTTTGCACAACATAGGGTTAGTAGAACCAAAAATAATGTCATCACCATAAATTTGCACATACAGTTTATCCCTTTTTGAACTCTTTATGAAAAGGGTGGAATCAACTTTTCCTCTTGAGTATCCTTTCTTTATGAGAAATTCACTTAACCTTTCATACCATGATTTTGGTGCTTACTTTAATCCATATAAAGCTTTCTTCAGTTTGTAAACATGATAAGGGTATTCAAAATCTTCAAATCCAGGTGGCTGTTCAACATATACTTCTTCCTTGATGTATCCATTTAGAAAGGCGCTCTTCACATCCATTTGATATAACTTGAATTTTATTGTGGATGCTCTAGCTAGAAGTATTCTGATTGCTTCTAATCTGGGTACAACAGCATATGTCTCGTCATAATTGATTCCTTCTTCTTGATAATAGCCTTTCGCGACTAGCCTTGCCTTATTCTTTATGATTGCACCTGAATCATCCATTTTGTTGCGGAAAACCCACTTTGTACCAATAACTTGTACATCGGGTTTTCTGGGTACAAGCTCCCACACATTGTTCCTTGTGAATTGATTCAACTCCTCTTGCATTGCCAACATCCAATTTTCATCATTTAATGCCTCCTCAATTTTCTTGGGTTTAATCTTGGACACAAAAGCAACGTTCATGTAGAATTGGTGTAGTTGTCTTCTTGTAGAAACCCCTCTTGACATGTCACCAATAACATTGTCAGTAGAGACACTTCTTGATACCTTCCATGCTTTAATTGACTCAACTTTAGGAGATTCGACTTGCTCAACTTCATCTTCTTTCTCAATAACTTCTTCAGGAATTTCTTCATCAACTGAGTTTTCATTTTCTTCAACAGAGTTTCTAACTTGTTTAGAATCATTTGGAGCCATAATGAACTCATCAAAGGCCACATGAATAGATTCCTTCACATTCATAGTTCTCTTATTGTACACACGGTATGCCTTGTTGTTCAAGGAATATCCTATGAAAATTGCTTCATCAGTATTTCCCAAGACTTTCTTTGTCGTTATTCAATACAAAGCATTTACTTCCAAAGATTCTCAAGTGTGAAATATTTGGTTTTCTTCCTCTCAACAGTTCATATGGTGTCAGCTTCAGTATAGACCTGATGATTGTTCTATTCAGTACATAACATGTTGTGCTTACTGCATCTACCTAGAAATATTTTGGCATGTCCCTGTCATTCAACATAGACCTTGCCAATGCTTCAAGTGCTCTATTTTTCCTTTCTACCACTCCATTCTGTTGTGGAGTTCTGGATGTTGAGAAGTTATGCATGATTCCTATTTCAGCTAGATAATCATCAAATTCCTTATTCTGAAATTCTCCTCCATGATCACTTGTGATAGCCTTGATCTTGAGATCCATTTTGTTTTGAACAACAGCAGCAAATCATTTGAAAACTTTAAGTGCATCATTCTTGGCTGCAATGAAGTAAGTCCATGTATATCTTGAATAGTCGTCCACAATGACTAACCCATATGAATTCCCTCCGATACTCTTTATTTTGAATGGTCCAAATAGATCCATATGAAGCAACTGCAGAGGGTTCTTGGTTGACATTTCACTCTTACTCTTGAATGGTTGTTTGGTTAACTTCCCTTTTTGGCAAGCATCACATAACCTGTCAGTTTTAAATCGGATCTTGGGCAGGCCACTTACCAGTTTCTTGGAGACGAGCTTGTTGAGTTGACTCATACTGATGTGAGCCAATCTCTTGTGCCATAGCCATACGTCTTCTTCTTTAGTCATCAGACACACAACAGATTCGAATGAGTTATCTGTGAAGTCGATTAAGGAGATGTTGTCCACCATTTTTTCTACAAGCAGTAACTCATTTGTTGTCCCGTTGCTGATCAGACAATATTTGGGTTCGAAGGTGATCTTTAATCCTTTGTCACATAGCTGACTGATGCTAAGCAAATTGTGTTTTAACCTTTCAACAATTAAGACATTTTAAAATTCATAAGATGAAGGAGTTTTTATTTTACTTATACCGATGATTCTTCCTCTGTTGTTGTCACCATACATAACATGACCAACGACTTTATACGAAATATCTAAGAACTTTGTAGGATCTCCAGTCATATGTCTCGAACACCCACTGTAGAGATACCATGTGGAACTTTTGAACTGTTGTTCCAGATCAAGTTTGATAGTTCTGGATTTTGCCATCATAATCAGTTCTTCTTCATTCTTGAGTTTCTTGGCATCAGCAAAATGATCTTGATTGTTCATCTTTTTCAAAAACTTTGTAAATTTGTTGTCCAACAAGATTGATTTCTGCATTCCAAGTTTCAAAGGTTTCAAAGAAACCACGAGTTACAGACTTTAATTTCAAATTACAGGGTGCGGATGCAACATCAATTTTAAAGTCATAAGATCTTTTTGAATGTGAAACAGAAGCCATCCCCAGGTTTTATAGTCGAATAAGATAAAAAGAGTCGACTAAATTTTCAAATATCTTATGAAAATCAGCTTTGGTGCCAATTATTAGGAAACAGGTAGGCTTCGTTTTACACCAAGAGTGTGAATTGGTGTTAGTTCAAAAACAAAATCTTTTCGCAATCTTTATACAAAAGTATAAAGCTTTTTGATCTTTCTTGAAATGCAAGCAATGAAAATTTCTATGCAGCGGAAAAACGTAGTTAATTGCGTGACAGATATAATCGAATTAAATAAAGAGTGCAGGGATAGAAAAAATCAAACACTGGTTTTTATACTGGTTCGGCCAACAATGCCTACATCCAGTGTCCTTCCAATCCAGGAAGCAAATGCACTATAATGATTGTGGTTTTTACAACAAGGAATTTATAGAAGCCTCATGCAAAAATATAAATCTCCTCTCTAACCCAAAACCAAAATATAGCTGCACAACAAAACTAGACTTGCAGCAAGAATCCCCTCTTCTGCAGTCTGAACCCACGTCGAACAATCCTCAACGTGTAACCAGCCTTCAACAGGATGCCAAGCCTTAACACAACAGTCTTCACAGGATGCCAAGCCTTCAAAGATCAATCAAGAAGCACCTTCTTCGTGCAGATAATAATCACACAGTCAGCGCATAAACCTTCTCCCTTTAAATCTCTCTCAAGATAGACCACTGTCTTCTTGGAGAATTCTTGGAGTTGTTAAAACAGAGAATTCAATCTGAAACAGGAAATGAAAATGTTAGAGCGTCAAAAGTCTCAGAACAACTCATGTTCAGTCAATTTATAGTTTTCTGTCAGTCAGATTGTTTCTCAGTCGAATAGCCTACTAATTCAGTCAATTGTATTAATACAGTTATAACAGATAGTCAACATAGAGGCTCTCAGTCAACGAAAATCAACACACATTCATTACAGTTGACCAAGTCATCAATGCTTAACTAACTTTCAAAAATATAGCAATTGAAGCGTGTAAGCATAACAGAATTCCAAAACAGATCAATAACATAGTCGAATATGCACTAGAAAATGTCGACTAGCACATGTAAAAACATTTTGAAATTCTTTTCAATTCAAAACATCACAGAGCACTGATTCTCAAAATCTGTACAAAGGTTTTAGAATAGTCGAATCCATTATAGTTGTATTCGACTAGACTAGAACTTTGTCACACAATTATAAGTTCATAAAGGTGCTTGTGATTTTTCACTTCCAAAATGTAAAACATTTTATAGCACATTATCATGTAAGCATGTTCCACAAATATATCACACAATCAACATAGGAACATACATCACAGTACATCAAAAGATGTTCAACATATATGACAATCAATTCAGAATAAGAACATGTAATACGACAACATGTGTATTGTTATTAAACATTGTGTTGTCATCATCAGAAACTAGATTGATATAGAGTTTGTGTTGTCAACAATCTCAACATTAGTCTCCTTACTCTTATGTTCTCTTGAAGGTTGTTAAAATGCTTTTTAGCCGCCTAAAGCATAACAAAATTGGTCCCCACTAATGTAGTAAAGGAATGACCAAGATATCAATCCGTAGACTCGACAAAATTAAGTTTCAAAATGTAGAGTTAAAATCTTGTATTATTTACTAATTATTAACTACTAATGCTAGGTGAGGACAGTAAAAAGAAAATGGAATGAAAAATAAAAGAATTAAAACTAAAATCTGCAAACTATTTAAAAGAAAGAAAGAAAATGAAATCAATTACTGGAAGATAAGAATTGTACAAGAAATCAAGAACGAAAGAACTACAAAGGTACCAGAATTAACACTGCGGAGATGTTCACGGGCTGTCACCACTGTGAAATCTCGCTTGAACAGTCCAAGACTACAAGAATCTACTCTACGAATGCGCTAAAACCCTAAAATCTGATATCTCGCACAAAGAACTCTCGGGTGGAGTCTGTCACCCTCCACCACACACAGTCGTTTGTGGAGTCTCTCACCCTCTCGCGATTCACACTCAAAAATCTGTACAAGTTTCTTTTTTATACACAAAACGAAAAGGAAAAAAATAGGAAAGGGGAAGAAGGCCTCTTCAATGTTTTGTGCTTCATGATCCAACGGTGGGCACTTCATCTGCTTCTATCTTCCTTTCTGACCATCCAATCATCAGCGGTCAGCTCTGGTCAATGGCACGAGCTCCTCTTTCTTCTTCTCGCTTTCACGTTCTCTGCCCTAGCTCGAGGCTTGCAAATGGGAAAATGAGGCTCTTGAAACTTGACCCCCCAAAAGCTGCAGCTGGATCCTCAAAACGGTGCCGCATTACTTAAGCCCATTCATACTAGCAACCCAATCCCATGTGCAATCAGCGCTAGCGTTGGCCTATTTGCTTCCAATCAGCCCAAGTGCTTTTCAATTCACCCCAATGGTGGCAGCAGCTTTGCAACTCATACCAAATGATTCAACAAAGAATTAGCAACAACGCTCCAGAGCCTTTTCCTTCAACCAGCAGCCCAAATGTTAAACATATCTACTTCAGCCCATTAGTACTTGGCCTAATCTATTTCTAGCAACACATCAGCTTCATTCCAGCATTGAAGTAGCGACACAGTTCACTCCATTTGTTCTGCACATAAAGACAATTAAGTAAGGGCTGATTGGCATTAAAATCAAGGGCTATTTAGTAATAAAAAAATATAAAACCTATTTAAACTAAACTAAAGATCAGAGCAAGATAAAATTTCCTAATTATTTAAAAATTCTACAAAATATTCTTAAAAACCTATTTTTAACTAAAGTTTTATAAAACTACAATTTCAAAGAAAATTCCTAAAACTAACCTAATTCTAAACAATTAAAGAATAAAAGAAGCTAAGAAAGACTCTTAATCACAATTATAAATGCAAATTTAGAGAGTTATCACACCCTCACACTTAAACAACTGCCCTCCTGAGTAGGGACAACTAAAAAGAAAAAGAAAATAGAAAGACTCAATTCTACAAATGAAAAGACTCAACAGAACACAAGGTACACAAGACTCTATCACACTTAACTCAACACTACTAATTTAAAAAACAACTAGCTAGTTTCTCTAATCAGATGTGCACAATCAGAATCATTCACTCAAAACCCAAGTTTCAACAACTCTAGCAAGCAAAGAACAATCAGAATCAACCAAGACAAGCAGAAAAACACAATTCAGAGAAGTATTAGCCCAATTTCAACCTCACAAGATAAGGTGTTTACACTCAAAGCACTCAAGTGTTTAAGGTCAGCCTGTTTCACTCCATATGTCATGATGAACCACAATTCTTAACTTTGGAAAAACTCTAGTTGACACTGCTTTAATCAAGATATCCTCTATATCACTAGGACTTGCATGGCTTGTAATGTAATGGAGAATGGAAAAAGCCAGATGGATGGGAAATAGGAGCTGGAATGGATTAGAGAATGTGCAAGAAAGAAGGGAGAATCTACAGGTATTGTCTTTTAGCTTGGCCAGAATCTAATTTTTTTTCTTTCTTTCTTTTCCAGTTCTTTCTTTCTATTTTTCTCATTTTCTCTTTTTCCAAACTTCTTCTCTTTTTCAGATCAGATTTTTCTCTTTTTAGATCTCTTTTTTTCTCTTTAATTTCACCTCTGGCCTTACTCTTCTCTGCTTTCCGAGTTCCAAATTATCCCTACCTCTCACAAATATCTCAAGGTTGTTTATTTAAATAGTTGGGGAATGGTTTGTAATGGATGGAAAACAAAGAAACAGCTAAGGCTCAAATGAGGGTATAATGGAAAGAAATTTATGTGAATGGGAAGAAGAAAGAAGGCCTAGATCATATCTAAAGTTCTACCAAGATCAAGCACACTAAAAAAGAATCAATGCAAAGTCAGAACTATGGCTACACATGCATTCGATCACACTAGAAAAAATTTGGCCCAAAACTTTCCAGGGTTAAAAATTTGTCAAAACTGGGCTTGCAACTTTCTATGATGCTAAAACTACTCACTTGAATTGAACTAGCTGCAAAAATTACTGCTAGAGCTACATCTACTAAAATCTAGAGCTAAAGACCTATTGGCAATCTATCTTGGAGAAACAAAGCTTAGAAGTTAAGTAAATCAACAAAGAGTTAAGTAAATTGTGAAACAGAATCTAGAAAGAATCTAAAAATAACTAAACAAAATTACCTAAAGTTATTTACAACCTAGACAAACTAAGACAGAACAGAATGTAACCTAGAAGAACCTAAACTAAAGCTCTACAAAGCAAAACAACAAAAGAGAAAAGAAAAGAATCTAAACAAAGAAGAAACAATACACCTGATATGGAATGATATTCAACTAAACAAGTCTCAGTTACGCGTCTAAAAAGAAGATAACAAAAGACAAAAGAAAGGAAATTAAACAAATCCTAGAATAACTAGATCCTAAACCAACTTCTATTTACAAGCTAAATCAGAACCTAAACAATTGAAAAGCTAAAACATGGAAACAAATTTAGAAAAATTAAAGGAATCTTAAACAAATGTAAAGATGGAAACTAAAAATCAGAATAAGAATCTAAAACAGGAAAACAGAAACGAAAGAGATTAAAGAAGCCTACAATGAGTTGTAAACAAAGAAAATATTCACAAAGAACCTAAACTATTCCTATAAACTACCTAAGAATGCTAAAAACAGGAAAAATCACGTATTTACAAACTAAAACTGAAATGACTATTTATGCCTAGCTATTTACCAACTTCAAACAGTCCTGCAACTAAAGGGAAAGCAATTCAGAGAAAAAAAAATTACCCCTCTTCTACTCAAAGACAAATATGAACAGACTTATTTACATCAGAACAAGTGTTTTAAATCTATACCTTCCCACCCCCACACTTAAGAGGCACATTGCCCTCAATGTGTGAGTGGGTAAGGCTCCTAAACAACACATAACAAACACAGACATGCAATAGGTATATACAAGACAAACAACATCAGATATGTACAAGAATGAAATTGAAAAAGAACCCAAATTAAACCAGAAGTATGTACAAAATAGAACTAAAGAATTAAACACAAAAGAACACAAGAATATACATGAACAGAACTAGAAAAACAAAAGTAAACTACAAAGCTACAAGAAAAAGAAAATCTCAAATTAGCCACAAATCAAAATTTATTCTTTTTAGTTTTATGAAAAAGAGCATATTTTCTATCCTACTATTTACTATACGACTTAAAGCTATGTAAACTACTATAAAAGACCTATAACTACTATTTAAGAGTAAGGGAAAGAAGGTTCTTATTGGTTTCTCTCTATTATGCTCATCCAATTTGTACATTGCCTCCAAGGTTGCATTGAGTTTCTCCTTCTCAGCTCTCCACTACAGCAAATTCAAGCCTCCTTTTAATGTTAGTTGGTTCTGCATGTTCCAAGCATTTTTTCTGTAGCAACCATGACTCCTCTTGCCTTTCTGTGCATTCTGTGCGGTTCAGGTTCTTTGAGCATCATTGAGATTCTTTCCTACCTCCACCAAGGTAACCTTTGTGCTTTCAGTGTATGCATCCTCCTCAATATCATTACCTGCACTAAGTATATCATCAGCAACATCCAGATCAAAGTTAATATGAACAATTGAATCATCACATTATGCAGAACTGTCACAGGAAAAATCAAAATCATTTAACAAATCATCCAGAATATAAGCATCAGAATCAAAGCACCCTTCAGTACATGCATTCGTATAACTCACAGCAAATATTATTTCTACCAATTCAGAATTATAAGGAGAATCAGGCACAACAGGTAACTCAAGCAAGGGATTAAAAATAGTGTGCATTTTAGCTATACCAGTAGCAATATCAAATTCAAAGTTAACCTGAACTAATTCATCAAAGACAACCTCACCAGTATGGGAGGATTCAATGGCCACAACATCACATTCTGCACAACTGCATCAATTGAAATAGTGTCAAAATCAGTTCATAACTCTGAAACAACAATAGATTCATCAAGATGCTCAATTTCAAATGGTGAATCAAGAATATGAGAATGCACAATCATCAAATTATCAGTGTTCAAAACAGGTTCTATGAATTCAATCTTTAGCATATCAAGAACATCAAAACCAGTTTGATTTTCAGGAAAATTAATAGGAATGTTAAGTTCAGAGAAAACTTGTACTGGTTGCAACCCATAACCTGTTCTCTCAGCAGAATTAGTGGCTTCATCTGGACAACCACTCAATTTAGCTATCAAAGTCCTGGCTTCAGAAACTATCTTATCCATCATGGATCCTCCAGCTGCAGCATCCACATAGAATATGTCTTGCATGCTCAATCCATCCAGAAAGTGTAGGATAAGCAGGTGTTCACTGATTTGATGATCTGAACAGGAGGCACAGAGTTGGTTGAATCTGTCCCAGTACTCCCTCAATGTCTCTCCTTGTAGCTGCATAATGGAGCTGCTTTCCCTCTATTTGGAGACTGTTGTTGAGACTGGGAAGAACTTCTCCAAGAAACTCCTCTGCATATCAACCCAGGCAGTGAATGGCTCTAAATCAGTTTTGTTGTAGAACCAGTCCTTGGCTGCATCCCCCAAAGAGAAAGGAAATGTCCTCAACTTGGAACATTCTTCAGAGACATCTGTTGGCTTAAACATGAGGCATACCACTTGAAACTCCTTCAAATGCATGTGTGGATCTAACAACAAAGAAACAACAGATTTTCAAAATTCACTACTATTGTACCACTTATGTAGTAAAATGCTTCATTAAACCATCCAAATTCAGTTTTCCAAAGGTTCAAGGGATGGACAACAAAGAATTAACTCAAGGAAGTGTAATTGCACAAAACTAAGCTAGAATTAAAGTGCTTAGCATGACCAAATCAAAACAATCCCGAGAAATAGGTGACAACACGGTGAAAGCTAGATCAGAAAAACTGAAACAATGAATCTCTTAAGGATTTTAAGCAACTAAGCTATGCATATTGCATTTCATTGCTTATTCTGGTTTGCTACACCTCAAGACACATTCAACAACATTTATCAATGTTGTACCAAACTTCAGAATCAAAGAAAAACAATTAAAACAGTTTTAGAAATTAAAACCCGAATCAGAATTCTGTATCAGATTTGAAACAATGAAGCAACACAGATTTGCTTTTGAGTGCCTTATCTTGTATCACCAAGGCTAGAACAAGTATTCATTGCCTTTATTAGTATATATACAAGTTATCTAGCACTTGCAATCAAGCAAAAATAACAACGCAACCGACAGAGATGAAAACCAAACAGAACAGAGTTAAAACTGCACTTATAAAATGCACATGATCGTGTGACAGTACTGGATTTGAAGAATGAAGTTGGAATTGACTCAAATGAAATAAATTCACCGTTTAAAATGAAAATTAAACATGCTCACACAATGGAAACATGAAGACAATAATTGGAAACACAATTAAAACCCAAAACAGGAATGAAAATGGATGAAACAGTGACTGATATGGACAGAAAACAGAACAACACATCTAGAATGAAAATGGAGTAGAAAAATGGGAGAGAGAAGCCTGCTAAGGGTTGGAGACCGTGAGACCTAGCTCCAAACAGCAAGTCATCCGTGATGCAGAGAAGTGTAGCGGAAATGGATGTGTATGAGTGGAGTTTTGGTGTTTGATGGAGGAAGGAGTGTGTGTTTGAACCTTTTAGCTCAGAAGGCCTTCCTACTATGGAAGGAAGCTCAAGGAAAGGGGAGAGAAAGTGAAGAGAAGCATTGACTCAAGAGCATTAAGGCTAGAATGAAAATTCTGCAGCATTTCAATAAGGCTCAAAAGTGAAAAAGTACAAAGACCAAGCACCTCTATTTATAGTATAGGAGGTCTCAAGGTCTGACCCATTTTCCCTCCAAAACCCATTTTGTTTCTTATAGAATTGGCTCTTACGGAAGAGGCAATTCCCATGCTGCAATCCACGTCATCTACTCACATGGAAGAAGCCAGTTTTGCATCAGTTGGATCACGGGGGGTGAGCTGTCCGGACACCAAAATTCTCACTTTTCCAAACCGCGAGTCAACCACTCCTATGCCTTCTTTTTTTTTGCACTTTTATTTTCTTTAATCCAATGGGTATTTGGCTGAAAAGTCCATGGTGTCCTAGTCTTATTGGACCCTACAAAACAACAACATAATTTGTTTTAATAAAGAGAAGAAGGATTATAATTGACCTTTCATAGAAGTAAAATGTTAGGTGATCCTTCTTCTTCTTGAATTCTCTTTGCCATGACTCTAGTAAGAGGTTCAATGTGGGCCCTTGATGGTCTTCCATCAATATATATAAGCATACCTAACATAGAAGAAAGATCACAAAAGGAAATTTTTTAAAATTTTATAGAATTCTTGAAAGATAAAAAAGAACTATAACCAATAACAAATCCATAAAATATTTAAATATAGGATAGAAAGATAAAACTATCTATCTTTTCAAATATAGATGTTATTGATCAAACCTTAAATATATAAATAAATATTTGTTTTGGTTATAAGGCTTTATTATAAGGATAAAAAACCTTACAAATATATGATAATGATGTAAAAGCTTTTAAAATTTTCTCTTTCACTATACTTATCGTGTAATATTTTATTGAATTGAGTGCTGGAAAATCTTGTACAAGCGAATGTTTTATTTATTTTTAAGGTTTAAATCCTTTTTTGCTGCCTAAGTTATAAGCTGGTGTTCAGTTTAGTCTCTGCTTTTAAAAATGTAAATTTGGTTCCTAAGTTATAAAAAATGTATCAAATCAGTCCTAGCCGTTATAAAAAAAGTAATAGAAATATGATAATCAGAAGTCCCTATTCAAACAAACTATGAGCATTAAATTTCCTTACTTTCTATGGTGAACAAAGTAATGAACAAAGTAATTAAATTTAATGCTCATAGTTTATTTGAATAGGAACTTCTGATTATCATATTTCTATTATTTTTTTTATAACGGTTAGGACTAATTTGATACATTTTTTATAACTTAGGGATCAAAGATTTACATTTTTAAAAGTCAGGACTAAACTCTACACCAATTTATAACTTAGGACAAAAAAAGATTTAAACATATTTTTAACGAACAACTCAACTTTCATATCATCAAAAGAATTAATTCAATATTTTGAAGAGAAAATCTTACGTATTCAAATTACAACGCAAATCTCCATCAAGAACATTTTATATTTTAATCTTAAAATAAACAACAGTTAAAATATATTGATTGTATAGAAATAACAGTATTAAAATACATTAATGAAATAACTTCCTGGCAGTCACCACGAATTCATTCATTAAAAAGGTAATATATATATATATATATATATATATATATATATATATATATATATATATATATACTCGATAGAGAAAATTTGTTGCAAAGAAATTTACACGTACTACATGTCAATATTAAATTGAAAGAAAAAAGGAAACACTTTTCCAATAGGACAGGATTTTAGGTACCTTTCGAATTTTGTCATTTCTCATAATCTGTGATGATTCTGTAAGTACGTGACAACATTTCAACCATCTACAAGATACGTTTGTATGAATACTTACATATTAAAAAATTACAATAATAAAGATATCACACATGACAAGTCAAATGAAAAGACTTTTATTGCGAGGGAATATTAATAGTGAATCTTAAATATAAACTAAAATCATTAAAATGTTAAAATTATAAAATAAACTTATGTGACATTTTTAAATGATTATAATAAATTTTCATTTTAATTACTCTGCATGTGCAATTTAAATTACGCTTGTCACCCTTTCATGTTATTGTATTATCACCTAAATCACTTAAAAGACTCTTCGTGTTAACTTGCGTATCTCAATGCCCCAAAATGAAAAAGGTAAACTATCAATGTTATATCGTTTCTAGTATTTAGGAAAATACTAAGACACTAAAAGTTATATCATTTCTTTCAAAGCCAATTTTAATCAATGCACATTAAAAATGAAAATGAAGGTAAAAACAAATATACACTAAACTAAACGTGTCATACTTATTCTTATTCTGCTATTTATATTTTATTCAAATTCATATCTATTTTATATTATTACAAAACAAAATCAACATGTAAAATTTACAATGACTTCAACGACTTATCCACTACATTTTCAAGGATTTATTCATAGCAAGATCTCCAAAATACAATAGTTTCTTCCCAATAATATGGAATAACTGAATTCTCAAGTTTTTAGGGAACAGTAATTTTATAAATAATTGAAGAGATAAGGGAAAACTAAATCCAATTCAATAAGTCAAACCAAACATTTATTTTTAATAAGTTCTAAAAAATATTTATTCTAAAAATTACTAAAATTAATTTAGTTAATAAAACAAAAAATCATTGATATATTTTTTTGAAATATAACAAAAAATCATTGATAAATTTTTTTGAAACATAACAAAATATATACAATAATTTTCAACGGTGTATCGAAAACATGGAAGCCAGATCGGAAAGGTTGGTTCACTTATTTTGTAAAATATATTTCTTTATAAAATAATATATATGTGCTCTATATTTTTTTATATTATATTTAAAGCTCCCCTCAGTGGAGAAAAGTAGTCTTTTCTAATCAAGCATGTTAAAAAGGCATGAAACCCGAAAGACCTTTTTCTCTTTTTCAAAATATTGTTATTATCAGTTAAAGTTTATTTAAAATTTGAAAAACTCATTAATTAACAAACATCAAAACTACAAAATTCCTAATTTCTAATAAAATTCAACTGAAAAAAATAAAAAAATAAATTGCTATAATATTTTACTCTCATATCTCTTTCTCTTTTATGGTAAGCAGGAATTGATGCATGCGCATGACAACTTTTGAAGCAACTGAGTCGGTCATTATTCTTCCATCTCAAGAAACAGTTGAAAGAAAACTACAAAAGCCAGTAACTCATAAAACAAAAGCATCTTCACCTATACCGAACCATGCATATATTAATCTCAACAAGACATCTTGTCAAATGTCAAAACAAGAATATTACTATCAAGAAAGAAAAAAAAGATATATATATATATATATAATTTTTTATCTTTTTAATAATTAATAAATGCTTTTGTTTGCATGGTTAACAGCTTGAAATGTTTGTTACGTATGGTATTAGGGTTCTATCACAAGTATTAATTTTGTTCCATGTGGCAAATTTCTACTAACCCTAACATGAAGAATCTATACGTCACCATTTGCAAACAATGACATTAACCCACATGAGTGGATAAAGTTTTGCTAATTAATTAGAGAGAGGGAAATATAGGAAAACACCCTTTTCATGGCTAATTGGATACAGCTTTGAACCACAATAACAACAGTATATATCAATAATGATAATAAGGACCACATATACATAGTGGATGCATGAGAAACTAGCTAGTTGAAAACGTATGAGACCTATATACCACTAAGAAAATAGTTGAATCCCACTTCTCTTCATAATGAGTAGTATAATCTAAAGCAAAATACTAGTCTCAATGAATTGAAAGTGAATCTTTTTTTTTTCTAAATTTGTGATTTAAAAATTATTATTATTATTATTTTGTTTTGCTAGTAAGACATTGCTTAGCAATTAAGAGTCTATAATACAAACTCTTTTGATGAGTTAAAAATGAAGGAACCCTAGGATCCCTAAATTGCCTATGGGGAGATGGAGTAGTACAATTTATAGGTAGGGGAACATCATAGCAATCACCTTTGAACAATGCAAGAACTAAACAGAAACATGTTTAAGGACACAATGGTGTGGTGGGTATGGATATAGACAAACCTCTTTACAACTAAAAAGCTAGTAATGATAATCTTCACATGACCTCACATGCTCTCTATATGGATTTAATATAAGCACACTACACTACATCACTTGACCAACTTAGTTTTTCAAATTGTCCTCATTGTTGTCTTGTGGGATTGAACACTATAGAGATTACACATTCTCATCACTTCATGTTTCTTCTCTTTTCGTTTTTCTAGATATTTTAGTTTTAAATTGAGTCAGAAATTTAGAGTGAGATTGAATTTTGATTTTATATGCAAAATATTTTCTTTTTTTTATCTTTGGATGAAGTAATTTAAGATAATAATTCATTTATTTCATGAATTTAAAATTTCTTAAAATAAAATTATTTGTTTGGATAAGGAAATTAAGAAAAATTAAAATTTAGGAGTTTTTATAAGGTAATTCAAATGTGACGTCCCATAAATTATATACTAATATAATATAATAGGACATATCATCATAGTATGATAAAGCAATTTAAGGATGTATATGAAGTAATAATAACTACAGTCATCCAAAAGAGCTATAATATTAAAACTTTATATATAAGATGTCTCTCAAAATAAATAAAAAAGATCTAAGAGCAATATTATGAACTATGCTGCTGCATATGAATTATAAAGTTTATCAAATTAATATAAGAGGGTCTAACATAATTCCTGGAAAACTAGGTACTATAATAAAACTATAAAGTCTATCAAAATATATAGAGATCTAAGGACAGAAATCAGAAACTAAGTAAATACAAATAAATTGAAAATATAGTAAAGGAGTCTAATAGAAAGATCCTAATAGGTAGTGGTTGGATCCTCTGTCTCCAAAGCTTGCTTTGGGGAACCTCCTCTAGCTCTGCTCACATCCAAAGTTGGATTATCATTGCAAAAGAAAAAGCATACACATACAACACAAACCAAACAATGCAAGGGTAAGCTAGGTTGAAAAGCATGCAAGATAAGTCCAAATTTAAACTAACATATACATAACAACATGCACACAATCAATCAAATAAACATTCTATCAGATTATACATTAAATGGAACTAACTATCATGTTATACAATCACACACAGCATGCAAAGACCATAACACAATACAAACTAAGACCGAATGCATTTTGTTGATACCAATGACTGACCACGTGATTTGACCATCCGAACTAGTATAAAATGTCGAGTACCAGGGGTTTGTGCACTTGTTGTGGCCCTACTACTTTGCAAAGCCATTGCCGAGGGGTTTCACCCGACCACACCCAAGTGTAAGCCCTTTACCGAATAATAGGCCTCCACGTAGCACCTATTACTAGGACCTCCTGCTATTCTCACCACATGACTCATCACTCTCTAATTGAGCATGGATGGTCATTAGAATGTCAGGATAAACCCCATCTGGAACTCCGATCATTCATACGGTCAATCACAACAACTACAGGGCACCACCATGTAACCTCCCTTGAGGATCAAGGAATTACGTCCAATAACCATACTTTTCACTTTAAAACTTATCTCCAGACATGAACCACCAATTACCATGACATTATCACATTGAATCCATATAAAACCATGTACATGTAACTCTTCAATTTTACTTTGCATACAAATACACACACACACACACACACACACACACACACACACACACACACATATATATATATAACACTAATTACACTTCAAAAGATCACAAACAACTCAAAACCCAGTAAACTCATACTTAGCCAAGAAAAATCACTCGAAACCCTCACCAACAGTTCCAGAAAGGTCAAAAACCTCCAGAACGACCTAAAGAACGTCCAAAACGGACATCCGAAACTCCCAGAATGTCAAAAACATCAAAAACAGTTAATCTGCCACACATAATTCGCTCAGCGCACCTCCCTCGTGCGCTCCACAAATGTTGTCTGCAAAAAAGGCTAAATTCTGCAGAATTTGACAACCCAACACCCCAAAATTCGTTCTAGACCTTTTTATTAACTTCTAACCTTCCTAAATTGATCTGTATGATGAATTGAACTTGTCTAAATGTTTATAACCCTTCCTAATAGCATTATCTAATGATTATGCATAGATTTATACTCTAAAACCTCTATTTCATCAACCTAGAGCCTCAAATCAAATTCTACAAGTAAGACACTATTTTTAACACTTCTAATAAGTCAGATTTGATTTACCTAAGGGGTCTTGAATGACCTTAACAACTTGAAACCCCCAAATTCTAATTTTAGGTACCTTAGTTCCCCTAAAATGACCTTAAAATCCCAGTTTTCTCTTAACTATTAGATAAATGAGCTAATTATCCTCATTCCTTTCAATCAACCACTCAATATCACCACTTAAACCTCAGCTAAATCAGTTCATAATACAATTTCAACAACTACACAATTTACCAGGCATGGGACAATAGAAACTCATGTAATTTAATCACCCCCAATAAAAACAGTACTCATATAAAGAATGTTCATACATGCAGAAATCTATTATCTCAAACAGTCACATATCTCATGCACACCCAAATCCACAGAACAGAATAATCCAGGCCCAGCTTCCCTTACCTGGAGATTGAACTGCTTAGCTTAAGAAAATGACCCAACAACGCCTATTTCTGCCAAAGCCTAGACAACACCCTAAAAACCATCAAATGGAGATGGAGACAGTTCTTAGAGCTCGGTGTTCTGAAGAGAACAAAATGGAGAAGGAACATTGCACATGCAACTAGTGGACAATTTTGTCTTAAGCCCCAAAAACAGCGGAGAAGAAGAGAAATCACTTACCCGCTGAAGAACAAGAATCTGATCGGATTAAGTTAAAGCTTTCGACTCTAGGAACGCGTAGACGTCAACTATACGAAAATGCAACGGTTCAGTTAGAGTGGAAGTTAGAGAGAAGGCAGAGGAAAATGAGGCATGGTGTTTCTAGAGAGAGAGAGGACATGGGCAAAATGAACCAGACGTATGAGAAGTCTTTCCCTAGGACCCTCTTGCCCTTAGCTTAGGGGCTGGGCTGCCCTTAATAGCAGGCCCAATAACTTAGGCCCTTACATTCCCCCATCAAATAAAATTTTCGTCCCCGAAAATTAAAGCTTACCAGATAGAATACTCCCCAACGACCTGACTAATATGAAAAATATTGCCTCTGTGTTAAAATGTTCTAGTGTTAAGTAGTATAGATTGGTCTAACTATTATTCTCTAAACAACTCTGAACTCTTACACTTCAACTTTTAAGAACCTTTCTTTCATATAATCAACCCTATCAAATTTGCCACACCGCCAACCCTTCATCTATCTTCCGCTCTTCTTGTAAATCTCTTCTAAGATTCCTCTAGTCTTGATTTCAAATTGACCCTTGATTGATACTTATTCACCTCATTTTGCTATTTTTAAGAACTACCTACAACTGACTTGATCACTTACAAATTCTGATTTGACTACCAACTATTATGCTCTTGATCACCTACCACCACACTCATTCTGAGGACTTCGCATTGCCTTACTTATCTCCATTCTTGAGTATTGTAGTTTCCAACTATACTACCTCATTACCAAATTAAGCCTTTACTCCACTGTAGCGACAAAACAAATTTGAGCACTCTATCTTCACTTCGTTATCTTACTGACCTGAACCATATGCAAATTCTTGATCCATTAGCCTGCAATCATACTTAGATTTGTAACCTCTTCATCTTGAGATCACTAGCTTGATCAGTATCAAACCAACTTATGATACATCTCTAACTAGGATTGCCAAACTGTGCTTTCTCAACCATTTTGAGAAATCCACTAGTTATAGGACTTTGACTATACTAATGAAATCTCTTAATAACTTCACTTCAGACCCCGATCTTCATACTCTTCAACATATCTAAATCAACCTTATCAAACTAAGAACTTGAATATTCTTTTTGTTTAAACCACTTGTTAACACTTCCTTGTCTCTATATTGTTACCACAACTTGAAACTATCACTCAGTTGCTCTTCTTCATCTCCTTGACCCACTTTCCTTGTTCGGCATCCTATACCACTTTATCACCTCCGAATTGACACTATAACTTGAAACCATAGTCTCACTTTATTCTATGTATCTTGCATTTATTATCCCATGCCTTATTCTATTTCTAGCTTTTAAATATTACTGAATCCTCTCAAACGATTCCCAGATAACGACCTCGGTACCCAACCACCAACATCTTATTAAGGAAGCTTCTTTTGCGTGCCTCTTATTATGAGAACATGCCCACCATCATTCGCTGCACTACTCTGATCCTAAAACTCCCTTACTCACCAGTTTACTGAAAGGAACCCTTCCTTCATGACAACTGCAACTAAAAAAGAATCACCCTTGAAGAACCTTCTTCAAAACTCAAATGAACTCGCAAAAACTTTGAGGACTCTTCTCTTCCACGATAACTTTGTCATTTTTTTTCTTAACACTGCTTCCATTCCTCGAAAACATACATGCCCGAATCCCATTACTGACTACTAAGAATTATGCCAGACTATCCCAACTTGCCCTCTATTCTCTTCTAAGATTCTTTAAATTTGTAGTTCTCTAAAAGATTGAACTGAGTCCAAACTATTGTTGTTCCGTCCAACCCACCTCCTACCTCTTGCAACCTTATACTTAACATGAACTATCCCACTATAAACTTTTGACATTGGGTCTACTTTAGACACCAATGTAATAGCGAACCCCACCACTCTAATGTGGAAATTCTAGTACCTACTTCAGAACACCAACGAAAAACTTTTACATCAAAAGACTTACTCTTGATTTCCACTCTTGTCTTCATTTTTTGACTTGATCCATGCTTGACGTATACCCACTGGATATTCTTCTTGAAACATCACACTTCTCTTGAAGATCAAAAACCACCAGAAAAAGATTGGAACACGACCAAATCATTCTTGTGATCACACTCCTATCTTAAAACAAAGAAACAACTTCATATTTCCTTCACTTGCATTTGCCAACTTCCCATTTTCACATAACACTGATTCTTAACTATATCTTAATACACCCTTGTTGCATCACTACTGTTTTCTTCTCTCAAACTATAAACACCTCTGGAAGACTAAAACCCCCTTATAACAAGGCTTATAAGCAACTCATTCTCTCGTAAGATCAAACATCAAATCTGCAAACAAAATACTTCACATAAACCTTCAACTTAAGCACTTTGACCACCTCATCAGATGCCACATAACAAAGAAACCTTCACGAAACCCTTACCGTAACGAACATTGTGCACATACCCTCAAACTTTCTTCAAGAATTGCCTCCTCAACTCGGAACTTCAGAAACACAAAGCTTGCCTCTAAACTTCTAAACCATAGAGTACCATTACCCCTTGAGTAAACTCTTTGACCCGCTCTGAATCCCACAGTCTCCCTATCTTCTATAACCCAACTTCTAACAATTGATGTTCTCTTGATTAAACTCAGTCCACCACAAACCTTTCTTCAATGTGAACTATTAATCTTGAAACATCATTCTAAACTTGACTTTGAATCATCCACTTGTTGATAAAACTTGGCTATCTCCCTCCAATTATTCACTTAACTTAAGATCCTTGCAATACTTCATTCTTCTTCAAAGACCTCAAGTATTCTCAACTTAGAAATTATGCCTTCTGCTAATTTCCCTTTATTCCACTTCAGAATTCTTATTCCTTTCTTAACTTAAGTTGTACAGCTATCTACCACTTTTCTTACTCAAATCCCAATCTTTCTACTCTAACGTTTATCCAAAACTCCTCTTATTTTAGTCTATTGGACTCAACTCTTCTTGTGGAATGCACGGTATTTGATCTGCTGACTCTGTTCTTGAAAACTTCATCACCCAACACGTTCCTTCTAAACTTCAATATATGTATTCACCCATCCTTTGAAACCTAAATTCTGGTCTTTTAACTCCTTGTCTTCGAGGCAATAACTTGTCTCAAAGGATTAAACCAATTTTAAAGGAGGTCTACAAATCAAGTTGTCCTTGAATCTGCATTCCTCTACTACTATAGAGCACATTATACCACTACAAAGGCAATAACAAGACAAAAATTACTATAGACAATAACACTTGAATCACTACCCTTCCTTTACCCAAACCTTCATAATTAAGAAATGAAAATTATCTCTAGTACAAGTCATGAGTGTGCACCCTCATTCCTTCTTTAGAGACATTTTCTGTTCTCAAAACTTCCAGTTAGGTACATAATTTTACTATCTATACTTGGAATAAATGGTAAACCATACCATTTAGACTCAACTCTTCACAAAGAAGACACAATAAACCTGCAACACACAGGTCATCCTAAGGACAAAACTGCTTTGATACCATAATGTTACATCCCAAAAATACATAACACATATATGGATATGGAATGCATCAATTTATGATAATAGAAAGCAGTTAAGAGTGTTCAAACTATAATATTTAGAGTACAGTCATCCAAGAATTTAAAAGAGGTCCCAAGTGATACCAGTCAATAAGTTCCTCCCAAAACCTAACAACTAAGGATGCAAGGATCCCTTAAGAGAGTGTCAAAATACATATTTCATTAAAATAGAAACTAGGAGTCTTTCTAGATGAAAAGCTATCTAATACAAAAAGAAACTAAGGGAATTTTAAGACGTAGGAGTTGCGCCTTCTTCAGTTTCCAGGGCTTGTTCTATGGACGCATCATCTGCTTCTGCTCACATCCAAAGGATTGGATGATCATCGCAAGGAGGGAGGCAAACATATGCAATACACACAGATGCAAGGGTAAGCTAGGTCTCATAAAAAAATAGAATTAAATTTAAATCAATCTAACATTGCCAAGACATTCACATTCACATACACTTGCAAGTCTTTGTAAACATAGGCATTAATTTCATAAAATTCATCAAAGCAAATATCCTATCAAATTAAGACCTCTAGACTTGTCCGGACTCAGAATGTATACAGAGCTGGGGCGGGTTGTTCACTTGTGGTGGCCTCTACTGCCTTGCAAAGTCATTACCAACGGGTTCCACCCTACCACACACAAGTGTAAGTCCATTACCGCGGTATAGGCCTACAGTGAAAGCGCCTATCCTAGGACCTCCCACTACTCTCACCACACGAGTCAACTCTCTCTATGTGAGAATGGAAGACCGTTAGAGTGTTAGGGATAACCCCCCATATGGAAGCCTATATATTCATTTTAAACACTATAGTGATCTCACCTAGAGATCTTATTGTTACACCGTACACAACCTTTAATCGTTCTTTAATCCAATTTGATTCATCAATCTACCATTTCATAGTCATTCAAGTGTGTTCATGGGATATTATATTCTTCCAAGCCAATACATCATCATACAACATCAACCATGTAAAAAAAGCAACTCATACAATACATATTTTCACAGAAACATCATTTATTAATACACATTTCTTTATACCACATTATTATCACCTCTTAAGTATTTCAAAAAGCTTAGAGACCATAACCAACAGTTCCGGAAGGGTCAAAAACCTCCAGAACGACCTAAAGAACGTCCAAAACGGACGTCCGAAACTCCTAGAATGTCAAAAACATCAAAAACAGTTAATCTGCCACACATAATTCGCTCAGCGCACCTCCCTCGTGCGCTCCACAAATGTTGTCTGCAAAAAAGGCTAAATTCTGCAGAATTTGACAACCCAACACCCCAAAATTCGTTCTAGACCTTTTTATTAACTTCTAACCTTCCTAAATTGATCTGTATGATGAATTGAACTTGTCTAAATGTTTATAACCCTTCCTAATAGCATTATCTAATGATTATGCATAGATTTATACTCTAAAACCTCTATTTCATCAACCTAGAGCCTCAAATCAAATTCTACAAGTAAGACACTATTTTAACACTTCTAATAAGTTAGATTTGATTTACCTAAGGGGTCTTGAATGACCTTAAGAACCTGAAACCCCCAAATTCTAATTTTAGGTACCTTAGTTCCCCTAAAATGACCTTAAAATCCCAATTTTCTCTTAACTATTAGATAGATGAGCTAATTATCCTCATTCCTTTCAATCAACCACTCAATATCACCACTTAAACCTCAGCTAAATCAGTTCATAATACAATTTCAACAACTACACAATTTACCAGGCATGGGACAATAGAAACTCATATGTAATTTAATCACCCCCAATAAAAACAGTACTCATATAAAGAATGTTCATACATGCAGAAATCTATTATCTCAAACAGTCACATATCTCATGCACACCCAAATCCACAGAACAGAATAATCCAGGCCCAGCTTCCCTTACCTGGAGATTGAACTGCTTAGCTTAAGAAAATGACCCAACAACGCCTATTTCTGCCAAAGCCTAGACAACACCCTACAAACCATCAAATGGAGATGGAGATAGTTCTTAGAGCTCGGCGTTTTGAAGAGAACAAAATGGGGAAAGAACATTGCACATGCAACTAGTGGATAGTTTTGTCCTAAGCCCCAAAAACAACGGAGAAGAATAGAAATCACTTACCAGTTGAAGAACAAGAATCTGATCGGATTAAGTCGAAGCTCTCGACTCCAGGAACGTGTAGACATCAACTATACGAAAATGCAACGGTTCAGTGAGAGTGGAAGTTAGAAAGAAGGCAGAGGAAAATGGGACATGGTGTTTCTAGAGAGAGAGAGGACATGGACAAAATGAACCAGACTTCTGAGAAGTCTTTCCCTAGGACCCTCTTGCCCTTAGCTTACGGGCTGGGCTGCCCTTAATAGCAGGCCCAATAACTTAGGCCCTTACATCAAATAACTAAAATAATGATATATAAAATTAATTCAAAAAAGAAGAAAACTGAAATTCTACAACTAGTCACTTTTTTCTTCATATGTATATATTACAAAAATTATTTTTTAAATATTTATATTTAATATAATTTTAAAGTTTGTTTTCAAAATTTTATATTTTAAAATAAATATTTTTTAAAATGAAATTTTATTTTAGAAGAAAAATTCAATTACTTTATTCAAAAAAAAAATTGAAATGTAAAATATTGTAATTATTCTATCCAAACATATTTAAAATATAAAAAATGTATTGCAAGCAATTAAAATATTATGCATTTGAATTTATTGAAATTATAGAAATCTCTTATATAAAACACAATGTCAAGTTTGAGTTGTAAAAGAAAATTCCGAATAAATTTTACACATTAAGATAATAAATAAATAAAACATAATTAACTTTATTAAGTGGGATAAAGTAGTATCTAATAGTTGGTAGACAATAATATATAATTAATACTAATGTATACCTAAAACCTTAATAGTTACAAATCAATTACAATTTTTTATTGATAATAGAATAAATTTTAGACACTTACTTTATAATATGGTGTCTAACTTGATTAACATATAATTAATAATTTTTTGTTTATTTAATGATTTTTTAGTGTTAATTTGGATTAAAATTAAAATTAATTACATTTAGTGATATTAGGTCTGTTTGCATAAACCTTTTTTTTTTAAATGTATTTTAAATAAAATAATTACTTCTTTTGATTATTAACGTGATTAGGGAAAGTTGTATATTTAAGAAAGAAGAAATAGAAAAAGAATAACGTTTTGCTTTCTTCTAAAAGTGGCATGGAGTTTATTTAAAAGAAGACAAATATGTGTTATATGATTTTTAATGGACAAAATAATCTTCTAAATAAATTCTTCAGAAATTCACGATACTTTTCTTTGTCTCTCATTTTAATTAGTGTCTAATGTTTTCTTCTTGAGTATCACACCAAGTATTTCCTTAACGTTCTAAATGACACAACTATAATCTTTGTCGTTGTTGCACCAATTCTAGAAGTTGTGTTACTTATCTTCCATTTCCTTCTCTTTATGCGCATTTTTTTTTATCCATGGTTTTGGGTTTCTTTACCAAATTGCAACACATAGGAGATAAAGCAAAATAGAACCTAGAAGAGCAATGTATAGGAGTGAGGGCGATTCAAAGAAGGAGATGTTTTAGGTTTGTGTAAGGAATTGATATTGAGTGAAACTTAGATTTATTGTTCATCTAATAAAATAACATTTTCCATAATATAATTGTGTAATACATACGTATGTATGGAACCTTTAATTTTGGGTTGTTGTGCAAGAAAATAAAATGCATAAATATATAGATGCTCACTTTTAGGGTCAGACTTACTCCATAAGAATAACGTAGATAAATTATTTTTTGGAATAAAACGATAAGAGAAGAAAAAAAATATCCATTCATACAATTTCTATTATTCGTGAATATCCATTACAAATTTTAACGAGAAAAAACACTAAAATACTCTCGTCCCACCAAAACAATTGCACAATCCTCTATGTTTCTCACTCAAAAAATACAATACGAAATTTCTAATCAGGAATTAATTAATAAATTAATTTAATTATGTCATTCATATGAAAAATGATGACGAAAATATGATTTAATAAAATATAAAAATTTATTAGTTATTATGTAAAGTTATTATGAATAAAATAAAAATTGAAAGCAACAAATTTAATGGATCTTGATTAGTAAAAGAGATATAGAATTTTGTCTACGTGAAAAGGATTTCACACCATTAACAATCAAAACGTGTGAAAGAAAATAAAAATTACAATATATAGATTGAGAAAAGGAAGTTGGAAAACATGAAGATTAAAGACTGTATCCTTCTTGTATCTCTCATAGATGAAGATCAATATTTCCTTTTGAGAATGTATGAGAATTATAAATGTTAAGATTCTATAGAATAGATTTTTGGAATTGAAGTAGTAGTAGACAAACTAAAATTCAAGAAGCTAACTTGAGTTTTTATTTCTCCAATCAATTTTGCAAGAAAGTAATTTTAAATTTGAAACTCAAATTTCAATTATATGATCATGTTTTTCACTTCCTATTGTTGGGAACCAAGTGTGAGTCTAAGTTCCATATTAGATAGAAGGCTTAAATCCTTAATTAGTCCCCCATGTAAAGAGGGAATTTTCAGTTTAGTACCCGCTTTTAAAAGTGTATTCATTGGGTCCCCATGTTTTGCAATTTGTGTCAATTTAGTCAATTTTGACACTTCAAACAAGTTTGTAAGAGCAATTGGAAGGTGTACAAAGGTTCAAACAGTTAAGAAACATGCTGCAACTCAAAATGACTTGTCCACTTGCAATTTTCAAGCCAAATTGATGGTTAAAAGGGACTAAGTTGACACAAATTGCAAAATATGGGGACCCAATGTATACACATTTAAAAATGGGTACTAAACTGAAAATTCCCTCTTAACATGGGGACCAATTAAGGATTTAAGCCTAGATAGAAATGAGAAAGTAGAGTACTATATAAGATGAAAGACCCATTAACCCATTATCTTAAGGTTTTGGGTAGAGAGTGGTGTCAATCCTTTATATAGTTAGACTCAGATGTTATTGGTGTTTGTTGTGACTCACAAGTAACATCCTCCTTGATAGACCAAACACCTATTTATATTAGAAAAAATAAATTCATTCTTACACAATACTATTATAAACAATTAAAAAAGACTTTCGAAAATAGTTTTAAAATTGTTGTGATTTTAGTTGTTATTAAAATTATATAACTTAAAAGACATTTCATTTCAACAACAGTGTAAATTATGGTCAAAATGCAAAGTATTTTAATTGTCATTAAAATGATTAATTAAAAAAATAACTATTTTAACAATTATCATCATTTGGATTCATTAACATACCTTAACTTTTAGAACTATTTGAAGATACCACATTATCTTTGAAGGAAGACTATCATTTGTGATTATAATTATTATGTTATATATTGACAATCTTTCACCTTATAATGTGTGAAAAGACAAGAACACACTAGAGGGATGAATAGTGTTTTTAAATTCTTTCGAAAAGTAGTGCTTAATAGATTTATAAGAGATATATAACACAAATAATATGTTTAGACGCTGATTTTTATAAAGGGAAAGTATATAAAATGTTCCAAAGAGGAAAGTAATAAAACAAAGATTTTATAGTGATTCACTCAATCGTGAGCTACGTTCAGTTCTCTCTTAAGAACTTTTAAAGGGTTCCATTAATCTTTAAGAAGATTACACAAGTTTTACAGTTTTAGGTTTAAAACGAGTATTAACACCTCTTTGGGTTCACCTAGCCAACATGATTAGTCTGAGTTTAAGCACTCATAGTATAAAAAATTATAACCACTTCTAGTTCAACCTTAGAGAATTATCCAAATGGTATAACTTAATTGTGTTAAAGACTAAGTGTTTTAATTTTCTTTAGAATGTACAACACAATCAGTGTTATGAGCAAAGCTAAGGTATGGGGAAGCTTACCACATGTGTTATGTATGCTATATGTGAATGTTAGATTATCTTGAATGATAATTATTGTTTTGATGCATGTGTACATGACAATAGTTATGATTATTTGTTGTTATTGTAGGGTAAGGGTTTATGTATGCATGGAGATAAGGTTTATTTAATATTTGTGTTGGGTTTTTCCTATGAAAGTATGTATGGATTTGATGGGTTATCCCATAAATCTATATACAATAGCTCAAGAGGTATTTATATAGAAATAGCTTTTTAATTTTAAAAGATTCTTTAACTTATTTGTCTCTCATGCAAGCGTTACAAAAGATTATATCGTTGAATGATACTAATCCTCTCACGAGGTCATGACATTGTAGTTTTGAGATTAATCTCAAACTTACATGTCAACATTTATTATACCATGAAATTGCATTATCTTTTATAGACACTAGGCATGAGACGTTTTACACATGAAATTAATTTAGATCTATCTTGTAAAGTTGTCTTGTCTATTAATAGTAAATATTAGTAAACCTTGATCATTTAGGACTTTGCATTGGCCTTTTTCAAAGATAATATTGTTTTCGTTGTCACTCAATTGACTTATGCGTAGAAGATTACGTTTTAAACTGTCTACTAATAAAACATTTTCAACATAAGGAAAAATGTTTATACCTATCCTTCCAATGCCTATTATTCTGCCTTGATATTTTCCTCCAAATGTTACTTTTCCACTCTTCTTGCACCTAAGGTTTTGGAACATAGACCTTTGACCTGTCATGTGTCGCGAGCATCCATTGTCCACGTACCATGACAAAGGTCTCCTTGCAGTCATCAAGCATATCTGCAAGAGAGATAACATTTTCTTTAGGTACCCATCTTGCATTGGGTCTTGCTTTGTTAGTCTTATTCATTTTTCACTTTTCAGAGGTTGGTGCATGGTTATAGATTTTCTCTTTAGGTATAGCAAAATAATCAATTTTGGATTTGGATGTACCATGAGTGGCGTTGTCATTGAATCCTAAGACACCTTTGTTAGATGGATGCTTACAACCTTTAAGAAGCCCTAGATGTTTAATTCCTTCAAACTTTTTGTTTAACACCTTATGTAGGGTGTCATTTTCGTGTTTGAGGTTTTGGATGCGTTTGACATATCTAGCAATGGTTGTATTTTCCACAAGCTTTTTGTTTTTTCAAAATAATTTTTTCACTTACTCTTTTCAAAATATTTAGCTCCCCTTTCAGGTTGCTAACTTCTTGTTCTAATCACTTAACATTATCATCAGATGATGTTAGTTTATTTTAAAAATATCATTTTCTTTTGAAAGCATATTTTTTTTTCTTGCAAGTTGAAAAGCTTCTGCCTATCTAGAAGAATTTAACTACAACTCATTATAAGCTTCAATAAAAAAGTGTAAGTCAATAAAATTTAGGTCATCGTGAGAGTCATTTGACGAGCATTCGACACTATCTGCCATGAGAAAGAGATTGACTTCTTCTTCTTCCTCATCAGATTCTGAGAAGTCCAGATTCTTCCAGTTACTCATTAACGCCTCTTCCTTCCCTTGTTTGGGAAAGGTATTTTTTCTATTTTCTTTTCTAGGTTAGGACACTCAAACTTTAAGTGGCCTAGGTTCTTGCATTTGTAGCAGAGAAGAGGTCCTTCCTTTTGTTGATTGTTTCTAGAGATTGACCGAAGACGACTCCCTATGTACTGTATGCCCTTCTTTGTTTTTCACAATGAATAAATCTTTCTCGAGATGAATGATATTTCATCTTCTCCTTGTTCTCCCATAGAATCTTCCTCACCAGTTGATATAGAAGTGCATACCTACAGAAAATATACTAAATCACATACAAGAGAATGGATAGAAAATAAAAGTGGAAAAGAGTAAAGAAGGAAAACTTATGACTTGAAGACACGCGGAAAACTGTTGAAAAACAGTTATTTTCATGCTTCATTTGAAATCAAAATACAACTCTTAAGGCTTAGAATGAGCTTAGAATCAAGTAAAACACGATAGTTGAGTCAGTTGAGAGTCAAAAGCTGTTTTTAGAGATATTATGCTTGTTTTGCATTGTTTTGCAACGTTTTTGATGAAGATGAAGAATGGGATTGAAGATGGAAAGTCTTAGACTCAAGAAAGACGAAAAAACATGAAGAAAAAAAGAGTCTAGGAACTGCTCAGCGCCAAAAATTCAACGCTGGGCGGCCAAATGCGAGGGGCAGCCATTGTCTCGCGCCCAGGCAGTGCAGTCGGGCGGTTTTGCGATTAGAGGCAAACCGTCGGGCAGCGCAATTCTCCGCCGGGCGGTGGCGCGATTAAGGGGTAACCGCCGAGCGGCAAAAGTGTGATGCCGGGCAGTTTTCTGCTGGGCTTCGGACTAAATTTTGTGGCGCTCCTCAGCTATAAATAGTCCTAGTGCGAGTTTAGATGTATTCTTTTGACAGAGAGGGGCGGCCATACCTAATTTTCACTCCTTGGAGAAGATCTCTTGAATGCTTAGGCTCCTTTTTATCCAATCTAGGGTTTGTTTTTCCATTCTTCCATCATTTTTCATCTAGTTTCACCATGACAATGGTGAACTAAACCCTTTTGTTGTTGGGGAACAATGTAATCTTTTGAAACTCTCTTTTATTGAAACTCTTATTTATTTATATGTTTGTCGTATGCTTTGATTATCAATTGTTGGGTTCTCATCTGTGCTTAATGCTTTTATCATTTAACTCATTCGATAATTGTTGTTTGTCTTTATTGATACGGGACTGTCATGAACTGGTGAGAAATTCCTTGATTAAGCAATACCACCAAGGGATAGGGGGTAGGACGATCAATTGTTTTTGCTTCCGTTTATAATTCATTATTAATTACTATGGGAGGCTAGGGATAGCAAGCCAGTCATTAGTAATAGGCTCTTTTCACCGAGGGATCGGGGTAAGGGTATAGTAAGAAAGTTTGCATGACAATTAGATAACAAAGCGAATTAAATAAGAGGAGTAGATAAGAGAGAGTGTATAAGATGAAATTATAAACCCCAACAACTCCATTCATCCATAGTCTTTTTCTCGTCGATTGAATCAATCGCATTTGCATGTTTACTTGTTGTTTCTTGCATCCAAACCAATCACTTTTCTTTACAAGTCTTACAATTCCAATTTGCACAAACGATAAGGCCTGCGAGTCCTTTGGGAAGAACGATATTGGGTTTTACCAATTATATTACTTGAAATGATCTAGTACATTTGCCAGTTTGTCAACAAGTTTTTGGCGCCATTGCTGGGGACTCGAGGTTTAACTTTTTCAAGTAGTGTAGATTGATTGAAATTTGACTTGCTTGTAATTATTGTTTATATTTTGTTTTGTTTTATTTTGTTTTATTTTTCTGTAAAAGTGCTTTTAGGGTTTTTGTTTCTGTGTATGCAGGAAACAATACACTAGAAGTAAAAAGAACCAACAACCTCTTCTTGAAGGGCTATCAGACAGGAGAGGAAGGAAAATTAGACGTCCTTCACGTGAAAATTTTCCCCCTCCTGAAACACTTTTGATATCTTCACTAGAGACTGTTGCACAGGACATAGAGGAGATGGCGGACCAACCTCCTCCAAGATGCACACTGGGGGACGCATCAAACACGGTGGGTCCTTTGCACTTCAACAGTATAGCCTTGCCAACAGATAATGCAACAAACATGGTGATGAACCCTGCATTCATCCAGCTAGTACAGAGCAACCAATTTCACGGGTTGTCAAATGAGAATCCATATGATCATTTGACTATTTTTAGTGAAATGTGCAATACCGTCAAGATGAACGGAGTTTCTGATGACAGGGTCAAACTCAATTTCTTTCCTTTCTCTGTTGGAGGAAACGCTAAAGCATGGTTGCATTCATTCCCAGAAGGTACTTTCAGAAATTGGGAGGTTGTGGCAACACAATTTGTTACTAAATTCTTTCCTGTGTCAAAATAAATCAAGGGAAGCTGGAAACTTGTTCATTTAAGCAAGGATTGGAAGAAACTCTTGGACAGGCTTGGGACAGATTCAAAGGCCTGTTGAGGAAGACCCCAGTTATGGGTTTGACAATACCTCATATCTACTTGCTTTCCTTGGAGCTTACACACTAAGTCAAAGATGATGCTAGATTCTTCAACTGGAGGCAGTATAAACAGAAAGACTGAAGATGAGGCCTACGCATTGATTGAAGACATGGCTCTGAATGAAGTGACGCAAAGTGAAAGGGGTGTACAGAAAGGAGGACTTTTGCATCTCCCCCCTAATGATGCTATGGCTGCTCAGAATCATCTCCTTACTCAAAAACTAGAGAAGCTAACAAAGGTCCTTTTTGAACTTCCAAAGGGAATCAGGAATATCTCTCAAACTCAACAACTTTGTGATTTATTTGGTGGTGACCATATTAATGGTCAATCTGCTTTTCCTGAAGAAATGCAGCAGGAAGTCAACTACATGGGAAATCAATTTCAGTACAGGCAAGGTAATGCTAACCAAGGCAATTCTAGCCAAGGTTGGAAGAATCACCCTAGTATTGGACAAAATCAGAATAATTCTCCTGGGCAAGTAGGAAGCTTTCGGCAGTAACAACCATCACTTTTATGGCAGTAGGTGAGCAGCTTGACAGAGACTGTTAGAGGCTTAACTGACAGATTTGATAAATTCTTGAAGGTGTGTGAGTCTCAACAAGCTAGTGACCAAGCCAGCTTCAGAGCATTGGAGACACAGATTGGGCAGCTGTCTAAAAGGGTAGAGACCACCGAGAAGAATCAGTTTATGGCTAACACTGATGTTAACCCTAAAGAGGAGTGCAAAGTTATTCTGACAAGAAATAAAAGGAAGACAGAAGGGGAAATATTTTTATTGAGAGCAGCGAGGAAGAAGATGAAGAGATGATGAGTGCTGATGAATTCAATGAACAGAAAGGCAGTGAAGACAAAGAAAAAGAAGAGGAGAAAGAGAAAGAGAAAGAGAGTCACCGAGAGCCATTCAGGGAAATCTTTAATCAGGTGACTGTTACTCCTTTAGTACTTCCGCAAATTCTTGATTATGATAAGAGGATCAAGTACTATCTTGGAGAGGTAATTGATCTTGATTATGAATAAGATCAGGAAAGGGTTGTTAAGCCTAGAAAGAAGGACCATCCACCAAAATTGAAGGATTCAGGGAGTTTGACTCTTCCTTGTGTTATTAATAATGTGGATATAGGGAGAGCCATGATCGATTCAGGATCAAGTGTTAATTTGATGCCCTTTAGTGATTTCAAGAAGATTGGAGGGCTAAAATTAAAACCAGCTAAAACTACCCTGACAGTTGCGGATGGATCTATTAAGAAGCCAGTTGGTATGGTGGAAAATGCAATTGTTGAAATTGAGGAGTTGGAGTTCTTGATTGACTTTCTAGTGGTGGACATGGCAAATGAGGGAAGAATTCCATTAATCTTGGGAAGACCTTTCATGAGGACTTCTAAAATGGTGATATGTGTCCATGATGGAAGAATGATGTTAAAAGATCAAGACCAAGTGCTAACTTATAGCGGCTCTGAAGAAAATAGAATGAGAATAAGAAGAAGATCCAAATAAAAGATCCAGAAGTGAAGCTGCAAGAGAGGAGAACACCACAGGTATTGATCATCTTAATAGTTGTAATATTTTGTAGATACTTGAGGAGGAGAAGGTAGACAAAGGAGAGTCAACCACTCAGATGACACACCATTCCTGCGGGGCATGGCAGTAAGATATAAAAATAGGAAGCTTAAGGAGGAAGGAATGGTGGAGATCAGAAGGCCATACTCCACAACAATTCGAAAAGTGAACAAAGGACAGTTGAGGAGTTGGGATGATGAAGATCCCAATGTGAAGAAGAATATTTGATTAGTTGGAGAGCATATTTTGTTTTATAAAACATTTTGTTATTTATTTTTATTTATTTGTTGGACATGTAATTTTTGGGTTTTTAAACAATTTTTGGGTGGCATCTACTGGGGGATGTTATTTTTTATGAAGTTGCTGAAGAACACTGGATAACACACCTACTGAAAGGTGTTGGGAGCACTTGCTGATGAGTGCTAGAACAGGTTTGGGTCAGGCTCGTGACGTTAAACAAGCACTACTAGGAGGCAACCTATGTTCTCTCTTTCACTCTTGCATTTTGAATTCTTAGAATAGGTTGAATTTTTATTTTCAGTGTCTATACTTGGCTTGAAAACTGTTCTGACAATGTTTGACTGAATGACATGCATGATAAGTCTATTTGACGATGATTTGATGTGAATGATAATTGAGTTGTGTTGCATGTTGATATACAAGTGAAAAAGTTCACTAGCAATGTGAACAGATTTGTGAAGAATTATGAATGATGTGTGAGAAAGCATGTATTGTTCACTGGAGAACATGAAAGATATTGCCTTAATCTTTATGATTGATTGAATTACATGTGAATGCTATACGATCAAGGCCATTTTTGAAAACCCTTCTCTAGCCAAATTTTTCACCCAAAGTGCTTGAAATATTATACCCTTTTTGAACCTTAGCCTGAAACAGGATGAGAACCCTTGATTTGAAATTTTTTACCTTGAGTTGGGTTGAGCTTAACTGTATGTGTTGATAAGGTTCAAGTTTGGGGTTATGTGGGGGAAATTGAAAGGAAATTGAAAAAGCATTGAGCTCAAATGTTGAGAAAGAAAAAGACATGAGAAAAAGAAAAGAAAAGAAGAAAAGCATGAAGATGAGCTCAATGTAAAATTAAAAGAAAAGGGAAGAAGCTAGGAATAAGTGAGATTGGTGAGGTAGAGAGTTGTGCTTAAACTTTGAATATTTTTGTAGCTCTCTTAACTCAAGGATTTTGCATTCCAGAAAAACCAATTTTTCTTGTTAGCCCAACCTCAATACAAGCCTTAGAAAGTCCTTATGATGGCATTTGCATGTGAAGATTTTGATTGTTTGAGATGAATGACAATTTTGTTTCATGTGACTTGTGAACAATAGAGAGATGGAGTGTCACCTTAAACACTTGAGTGATTGAGTGAAACACTAGCTTGGTGAGAATTGATAAATTTCATGCTTACATCTTTGCTTAGTGGATTGGTCATTCATAAAGTGTAACATCTGTTGAGGAATATGTGATAATGTGAACCGAATTGAAGTGAAAGCATGCATGCATTTTGATTTGATTCCACTGGAAATCTGAAATTGAGTAGTTCTTGTCATGAATTTTATGAGTGTTGAACTATTGGATGAAAAAGTGGAAGGGCAAGTTGTGATTTGTTTGCTTGAGGACAAGCAAAGTTCTAAGTTTGGGATTGTGATAACTGTTGAAAAACAGTTATTTCATGCTTCATTTGAGATCAAAGTACAACTCTTAAAGCTTAGAATGAGCTTAGAATCAAGCAAAACACGATAGTTGAGTCAGTTGAAAGTCAAAAGCTGTTTTTAGAGATATTATGTTTGTTTTGCATTGTTTTCCAGCGTTTTTGATGAAGATGAAGAATGGGATTGAAGATGGAAGGTCTTAGACTCAAGAAAGACGAAGAAACATGAAGAAAAACAGAGTCTAGGAACCGCCCAGCGCCAAAAATCCAACGTTGGGCGGCCAAATGCGAGGGGCAGCAACTGTCTCGCGCCCAGACGGTGCAGCCTGACAGTTTTGCGATCAGAGGCAAACCGCAGGGCGGTGCAATTCACTGTCGGGCGATGGCGCGATTAAGGGGAAATCGTCGAGCGGCAAAAAGTGTGACGCCGGGCGGTTGTCTACTAGGCTTGGGCCTAAATTTTGTGACGCTCCTCAGCTATAAATAGCCCTAGTGCGAGTTTAGATGTATTCTTTTGACAGAGAGGGGCGCCGAACCTAATTTTCACTCCCTTGAGAAGATCTCTTGGATGCTTAGGCTCCTTTTTATCCAATCTAGGGTTTGTTTTTCCATTCTTCCATCATTTTCCATCTAGTTTCACCATGACAATGGTGAACTAAACCCTTTTATTGTTGGGGAAAAATGTAATCTTTTGAAACTCTCTTTTATTGAAACTCTTTATTTATTTATATGTTTGTTGTATGCTTTGATTATCAATTGTTGGGTTCTCATCTACGCTTAATGCTTTTATCATTTAACTCATTCGATAATTGTTGTTTGTCCTTATTGATACGGGAACGTACGGTACTGTCATGAACTGGTGAGAAATTCCTTGATTAAGAAATACCACATAGGGATAGGGGGTAGGACGATCAATTGTTTTTGCTTTATAATGCATTATTAATTACTAGGGGAGGCTAGGGATAGCAAGCCAGTAACTAGTAATAGGCTCTTTTCATCGAGGGATCGGGTTAAGGGTAGACTAAGAAAGTTTGCATGACAATTAGATAACAAAGAGAATTAAATAAGAGGAGTAGATAAGAAAGAGTGGATAAGATGAAATTTTAAACCCCAACAACTCCATTCATCCATAGTCTTTTTCTCGTCAATTAAATCAATCGCATTTGCATGTTTACTTGTTGTTTCTTGCATCCAAACCAATCACTTTTTTTTTACAAGTCTTACGATTTCAATTTGCACGAATGATAAGGCTTGCGAGTGCTTTGGGAAGAACGATATTGGGTTTTACCAATTATATTACTGGAAACGATATGGTACACTTGCCAGTTTGTCAACACACGCAACTTGAAGAAGGCTCCAAGATAAGTGCCAAAGGAGGACTGCCACTCGATTTGCGCAAGATAAGGTCTACCCAAGAAGGGACTAAAGAAACAGAAAACTATCTCAAAAGAGGAATGCAAATGTGCAATTCAACTCAAGAATTCAATTGATTCAAAGGTAAGTACAAAAAAGAACCCCTAGGTTGGTTATACAACTTTTGGAATGACTTTAGTGAAGAGTTTCAAGTGATGTGGGACTTGGAAGTCTCCAAGTTATGTCCAACAGCAGTTGCAACGTCCCTAGGTGCATAGGAGTCCCACATTGCTTAATTCTCTCATTCCAAAAGGGTTTATAAGCTTCCTAGCTCTCCTAGAGTTCAAAAATAACACTAGTTATGCTTCCTTACGCTACAAGCTAAGATGCCTACTTACTCTTCTTTTCTTTTAAGACCAAGCCATGGGAAGTCCCACATTACTTGTGCTAAAAGAAAAAAAGGGTTTATAAGCGTTTATTCAACTAGAACTAACTAAAAGAAACAAAGAGGCAAATACAAGCCTTTGAAACCTATTTTACTCTTTTTATGCTCTTTTGTCACTTTAAAAACTCTTCATAGTTGCCCCATCTATGATCATATCACTGTTGGGATTGTTGACAACACAATTTCTATATCACTCTGGTTTTTTATTACGACAACACATTGCTTAATAACACGCATATGTTGTTGCTAAATTACATCTTCTTATGCTGATTGATTGTTATATATGTTGAACATGTTTATGTACTGTGTTACATGTTCCTATGTTGATTGATTGATGTATCTGTGGAACGTGTTTATGTGCTTTATGTGCTATGTGCAATGCATCATTTCATATGTTTTATTGCACATGTTTTAAAGCTGAAAACCACAAGCACTTTCATGAACTTATCACTGTGTGACAAAGCTATAGTACAATCGACTACATTATTAATAGATTTGACTATGCTAAAATCTTTGCACAGATTTTGAGAATCAGTGGTTTGTGAAATTTTGAGAAGAAAATAATTTCAAAATGTTTTGCATGTTGAAGTCGACTATGTGCTCCACAAATTCGACTGTATTAGTTATCTGTTTTGAAATTTTGTTATGCTCTTGCACTCTAACGACTATATTTTCAAATGTTAGTTGAGCATTGATGACTTGGTCAACTGTATTAAATGTGTTTTTTTTTGTTGACTGTATGCTACCAAGTTGACTTATTTGTTATAACTGTCATAATCTAGTCGACTGAATTAGTAGCACATTCGACTGAGAGACTATCTGTTTAACAGAAACCTATAAATAGGTTGAACATGAATCTATTCAAAGACTTTTGATGATCTAACAATTTCATTTCTGTTTCAGATTGAATTCTCTGTTTTAAGAGCTCTAAGAATTCTCCAAGAAGACGGTGGTGATCTTTCTTGAAAGAGATTCAAAAGGAGACTGTTTGCGCACACATTGATTGATCATATTTTGAACAAAGAAGGTGCTTCTGGTTTGATCACGTTGAGGCTTGGCATCCTTGAAGACTGCTGCATATTTTCTGGCTTGGCATCCGTGAAGACTGTTGTTTTGGACCTGTTGATTACAGGGGATAGTTCACTTTGAGGATTGTTCAAAGTGGTGATTGGCAGATTACAGAAGAGGGGAGATTTATATTTTTGACGTAGAGGTCTTCTATAAATTCCTTGTTGTAAAAACCGTAACCATTAGTGCATTTGCTTCCTGGGTTGGAAGGACACTGGACGTAGGCATTGTTGGTCGAACCAGTATAAAAACCAGCTTTTGATTTTCTCTATCCCTGCACGTTTACTTTACAGTCGATTTTACATTTAACGCAGTCAACTACGTTTTTTCGCTGCATACAAATTTTCATTACTTGCATTTCAAGAAAGTTCAAAAAGTTTCATACTTTGATTTCAAGATTGCAAAAAGAACTTATTTATGATACAACACCAATTCAGCCCCCCTCTTGGTATAAAAATGAAGCTTGTTTTCCAACAATTACCAGCAGCACAATGTTCTTTTCTTTTCATAGAATTCCATCTTGTTGAAACTCCTACTCATTAACTTTCAAGATTCCAACAAACATCTCCAAGCTCATCCTATCAAGATTATTTGAGGTCGTTAGAGTGGTGTATAAAATAAAAACGAGTAATTATTGATAATAAAAAAAAATTAGTAAATATTGTTTCTAAATATTTATAAAATAGAAACGGTGACAAACAAATTTGTTATTAATTGTTGTGTTTTGTTTGCTGTTTGGAATTTGGGGTTCATCTTAATGTAAAAAAAAAAATTATTCATAATATTTTTATATTATATATAGATTATGAATCTTACATTTTCCTTCATAAAAAAACTATTATACATTATATTAATTGATTCTTCAGTGTTTGACGTGGAAGAAAAACATTAATATTACATAAAAAAAAATATAAGTAGAAGATTTAGAAATAAAATTATTTTATTTTATATAATTTAAATTAGTCCTTATCAATTTTATGTTCATAAATTAAACTTAAACTTATTTTCTATCACGATATTAAATCTTATCTTAATAAACTTTGTTGTATTAATCATAGTATCGATGAATATCTAATTATATACTTTATACACAAACAATATGTACATCTCTCATTATAAGAAAAATGTATTAGATATTTCAAATTAAATAAATATAAAAGTCGTTTTCGATCTTACCTTATCTTAAAATTTGTATTTTTATCTATTTGACATGTAGACACTGATGCATATGTGAATACATAAGAAGGTTTATTTGAAAGATGGTAACAAGAGAAGGAAAACTAAAAGTGTTGGCTTAGTGTGTTTGTCTTATGAATTTACCATTTGATGAAAATGACAGAGGCAGATACAGGAAGTGAGAAAGAGAAGAAGTATTAATAGCAATGTGTGGTGATGATTGGACATGGCATATACAAGAGGCAATTCAAGAACCCTATTTATGCATCACGTTTGTCAATAGAATGTGCAATTGTCTACAGCTAAGTAGGCAGAAGCACATGGCATTAGAATCAACTCAGAATGGTCCCTTCAAGTGCTTATCAAAATTCAAAACTCTTCAAAGTTTTAATGGAATGAGAAACTAAACTTCGCCATCGGCTCCTATCAGTACTACATTGTGGGGGAATGCTAAGATTTTAGTGGTATGGCAAAAATGAAAAATGTATATATATATTTTTTACATTTATTTAATATTACTTTTTTATTTTAAAAACTATAAAAATTCATTTTTACGATATTTTATGTTTATAACGTTTGTTAAATAAATGTGAATGTATATCAATATGTGAATAGTTTTTTTTTTTATGTAATACAGTAATGATTTTTTTTTAAAATTTTGTTCCTATTTTTTAATTATTTTAATTTGTCTCACTTTTTCAAAAGATAAATGAATATAATGTTTTTAGAAATTGATAGTAATGATGTTATGTTACATTAATTACTTGTGACATAAACAATGAATGTCACGTTACTAGTAAAAATTGACTTGTTGACGAAGGGATACATGATATATCACGAACATTATTATAAATTTAAAAAAATAAGAATGTATGTAGTAAAGGTAAAACGAGTACGTTTTATTTAATTTTTTTTCCATAAGAGAATGAATGTTATAATTTGTTTTGAATGAAAGAAGATTTTATCCTTCATAGTTCTTAATTTTATTATTCTTTATTTGTGTAGCAAACATATTACATAGGTTAACCTTATGTTAAATAATGTGTACTAGAAATGGGATAGGTCCACGTACTGTTGAGTGAGATCTTTCTTGTGCAGGCAGAGATGCAGCATCTTCGTCTTTGTCTATGGTACAATGCATGAGTTATGACCAGAAAGTTTCTGAGATATTTTGAGGTTTTTGTCTTTCTTCAATGCTTCTATGTTTAAATGCCACATGCAATCATGCGGTGTACCTTAGTGTTCTTCTTTACATTTTGTGCCAATCATTCTTTCAAACTAAACAAATCTATCAGCGCTTCATTTTAATTAGTGTTTCTTTTAAATTTCATTTTACCCACTTTAAATTAACAAAAAAAAAATAGATTTTAACTTTCCCACTTTACATATCTTATTTTAAAAGTAGAGTTCATTTATTGGCTCCTGAAAAAAATAAGTTGTTTTAGTATTTGGTAAGAAAATTAACGAGTAATATTTAATACATTAATTCATGATTTATTATGTGAATTATATGTATCGATTATTACTTTTTTTTATCGACAATTGAAATTATTTTTTTACTAAATTTTAATACAAATCTTATAATAATCTTGCATATATAATTAAAGCCATTCCTTTTATAAATTTGTTTTTGAATTATGTAATCCAAAATACAATATTGATTTTTATATTACACAATTAAGAAATGAAAATTAACTTCCAAATTAGTATTTTAGATTGTGAAATCTAATATACTATTTCTAAATTTTGACTATTTCTAAATTTTGGATTAAACAATATGTAAGATTATGACATTGTACAATCTTTAAAAAGAAAGAAACAAAAACTTTAAATAAAATGAGAATTTTAATATTTTTAGTTTTGCAGAAGAAAAAATATGGGGTGCAAAATAAAATTCATAGTTAAAATACTGTTTGGGCCTAAAATTTAAACCTTCGAGGTAGACTTCCTTAATGGATAAGGGCGTTTTTCACGGGACGTCGATGCCTGCACCTCCCCACTTTGCACCTCTCCACTTTGGATCGTCACATCTCCATCTCATTTTTATCCTTCTTTTTTTTATTTATAATTTTAATAATTATTTATATTCCTATTATACCCTTTAATAAAATCTAATTTATAAATTAATTTTAATTTTAATATCTACAGATAAACTTAACTTTTTTCTTTTCACGTTTTACTCTTTGATTTTTCTATTTCATTTGGGTTTTCGAATTCTTTCTGTTTTCTTTTCTTTCGGTCTCACAAATTTTGTTCACTGTGAAAATTTTCTTCTGACATGCAACATGCTTGGTTCCATGTTATGACATGTGTGTGAAAGGACTTTGAGCTTCAAAATGAACTTGACACCTAGCTCAATGTGTAAACACGTGTGAATCAATGAACTTTAGGCTGTCGAGGGAGAGTTTGGCAATGGAAATGCTGTGAAAGGTGATTGTCTGACATGAGTTTGTCTAACCAAGGTTTATCATGCCCTTAACATATGTCGACATCCGTTTGGCCCTGAAACGGATGTCGATATCCGTCGATGGATGTCTGACCTCCGTTAATGACTGTCTTCTTCCTGTTGCGCGCAAACAAAACTCTATCAGAAACACAGCACAAAAACAAACCTCTACCAGAATGACAGCACAAAACGAAGCACAAACAGAGCAAAATGAATACAATCTAAAACCTTAAATCACATACATTTACAAACCAAAAAATGAACACAATGCGAAACAAAAACTAACCTCTCGGCAAACGAAACGAAGCGCCGCACCACCGCCACACCACGCTGCACCGTCGCCGCTGCACTAACGCTGCACCGCCGCACCGCCGCCGCTGTACCGCTACAACACGCAGGCAATGACGCAACTACAGATAAACTGGAAAAGTTGAAACTTTTAAAAAATCAAAGTGGAGCTTGGGGTGTGTGAATGTGAAGGGAATGAGAGATGGAGATGTTTTCGAAAAGTTTCGAAAGTGTGAGTGTGAAAGTGAAAAGTCTGTGAGTGTGAATGTGAAAGGGAAAGGTGAGATAGAAAATTAGGATTAGTTAACTAAGAGGGTTAAAAAAGTAAAAATAATAAATGAAAAGGTTAATTTTGTAATTAATAAAAAGTAAAAAAAAAAATGGGAAGTATAGATTTAAAATAAGGAGGTGGAGGGATCAATGCTCTTTTCACGGCTATGTACATTTGAATGGCTTATTTGTGGCCCATAATTGAGTCTGGCTTGTTACTTTATCTTGGAGTGTAATAACGTTATTCCAAAAAGAAATTTAATAGGAATGCTAAAAAGAGAAATAAAATAAAATGGTTATTATGTTTTGAACTCCCGTAATTTTCTCCTACACCTTCGTGTGGTGTTTAAAAGACAAAACTGCCCTAATCCCTTGCTGTCTCCGTCACTCCTTTGTCCATGTATTGTGTTGTAAACTAATGAAAGAAAAGTTTGCAGAATTGTTTTTCATCAACTTTAAAATTTTACTTTACAAATATGTTTTCAACTGTGTAATCTGAAAATTATTTTATATATTAAAAAAGCTTATGGATGTTTTAAATTGTGTAATCAAAAAATAATTTTTTTTATAAATTGAATAATTTAAAAGACATTTCTGATTTACATTATATGTAAATAATTTTTTTAACATAAAAGACTCTGAAGCTGTATAATTCAAAAGACATCTTTAGATTCCAGAAGTTACTTTTAAATAAAGCTTGTGGATCACACAATTCAAAACATGTTTCTAAATCATGAATAAGGGTACAGCGACATCAAGGGGTGCCAGTAAGGGAGTAAGGCAATTTTGTCTTTTACACATTCTCATGGAATTGCAGTAGGACATTATGGAGTATAAAAAGCAGTTTCCGAAGATAGAATAAACCAGAGTCCACAAATCACCATGGCCATTTCTTCCTGCACCATCCATTTTCTACACCAGCTAACTTTTAAAATCCCTCTTTTACCCTTATGAAATGCTATTTACATAAAGAATTAAAATGTATTCTTCTTTCTTCCGGCCTTCTTTCCTCCTTGGTCACTACCCTTCATCTTTCTCTTTTTTTTTTCTCTCTTTTTTTAATTTCTCTCGTGTAGAAGAAAACCCAACAACTAATATCCAAGATCCAAGCCTTTGTTCAACTGGGAAAGAGACATGACTTTGTTTTATGACTTTTGTAGTTTTCCAGTGGGTTCTAGTAAGGGTGCGGTAGATGGGTGTGTGGATTTTTAATTCAATTCCGAATTTGGTAATTCAGAATACACTGCCAAATCAGTGTATATTGGATTGATCAGATTATAAGTTTTAAGTTGAAATAATTTCATAATAGATCTAGGAGTTTATTTCTGATTGACCAATCAAGTAAACACTTGCTAAATTTGAATTGGTTAATTCATAATACATTCTTAGATATAGTGCTACATTTCGGATTGGCAATCTGGTACTCAATTTAGGATTAATGGATTGGTCAATCTATAATTGACATATGTATACCGGATTGAGCAATCCGAATGTATTCTCGAATGTTGTTCTGCATATTAGATTGACCAATCTGGAAAACATTGGTATGTATTGGATTGAGAAATACAAAATGCACTCCTGGATCTGATACTGCATTCTAGATCAACAAATCTACAAGTGTGGATAACTTAATCTAAAAGTGTATTCTTAATTGTCCAATCTAGAATGCAATTCAGATCTAGGAGTGAATTTCGAATTGTGTAATCCGTACTACTAAAAAATAAGGATTTTAACTCGCTCATTTGACATCGGTTTCATCGCAACCAAAGCATAAAAGGATGCGGTGGTATTTTTGTAATTATCGCAATGGTATATGCCTCGGTTCAAAAAGAACCGAGGCCAAAAGGGGTCTACAACCTCGGTTGTTTAGAGAACTAAGGCATAAAAGAACTGAATTTTTTTTATAGACTTTAGGCAGTAGTTCTTTATAGAACCGAGGCGGTAGAGGCTTATTGCCTTGATTAAAAAAATAATCGAGGTACTAACATAACTGGAATTTTGTTTTTGATAGACTTTAGGTAGCAGTTCTTTATAGAACTGAGGCGGTAGAGGCTTATTTCCTCGGTTAATAAAATAACCGAGGTATAAGATAACTATTTTTTTTTTTGGATAAACTTTAGGCAACGGTTCTTTACAGAACCAAGGCGGTAGAGGCTTATTGCCTCAATTAAAAAATATAACTGAGGTAATAACATGCGTTTAGGTTTAAATTTTGCAAACAGAAACACTTTTAGACAGAACGCTTTTGTTTAGGTATAAATTTTGCCACTACTCTCTCTCGCCTTTAGGATTCTCTCCGCGCAATGTTTTGTTCTCTTCTTCACTCCTTTGTCGTGACTTCACAAGAGGGGGAAGCACCCTTCTTCATCTTTTTCTTTTCTTCTCGTTTCGTTTCGCCTCGTAGTAAGGGAGGCGCGAACCTCCTTTTCCTCTTCTCCAACTTTGGTTCATATTTCGCATGGAGGAAACTGATAACGGTCTAAAAACCGTTATTTTTATACTTGAATTTGATATCAAAACACACCCTTTATGACTTTGAATGAGCTTAGAATCATGCAAAACACTTTAGTTTGGTTTCTAGAGAGTCAAAAGTGGTTTTTAGAGATATTATGCTTGTTTTACATTGTTTTGGCAGGATTTGATGAGAATTGAAGGATGGAGGTGAAGAAGGGAGGACTTAGACTCAAGAAAGGATGAGAAAAGAAGTAAAAGAAGAGTGAGGTCCACAGCTCAGTGCCAAATCCAGAGCACAGCACCAGCTTCGAGGAAGAAGGCAATGTCTCTCGCCAGAGCGACGACGCTGAGAGTCCTGCGATTCTGAGGGCTAGCGCTAAGCGCCAGGTTTCACCGCTGAGCGTCTTATGATTATGAGGTCTACCGTTGAGCGGTCAAATGGGCGCTGAGCGCCTAAATGATGGGCCTGGGCAAAAATTCTGTTACTTTTCTGCGTTATAAATAGAACCAGTGTGACCCTCAGAGTAATCTTTTGGCAGAGGAAGACTTCAGAGCACTTTCTACACTCCTTGGAGGCGGTTTCTTGGATGCTTAGGCTCCAATTTATCAATTCTAGGGTTTACTCTTTCATATTTTCCATTAATTCCATCTAGTTTCACCATGCCTATAGTGAAGTAAACTCGTTGTTGTTAGGGAACAATGTAATCCTTTTGAAACTCTCTTACATTGAAATTCTTATTTTATTCATATGCTTGTATTGTCAATTGTTTGGGTTTTCTTTTCTATTGATAATGCTTACATCGTTTAACTCATTCGGTGTTATGATATTTGATTTTGTCGATAGGGGAACGTACAGGAAAATCTAGAACTGATAAGAATTCTCTTGATAATGAAATATTGCCTAGGATTAGGGGTAGGACGATTAATTGCTTTTAAGCTTCTGTACTTTAATGCATTGTTAATTACTAAGGAGACTAGGAATGGTAAACTAGTAATTGGTAATAGGCTCTTTTCGCTGAGGAATAGGGTTTAGAGTAGTGTAGAAAGTTGCATGACATTGATAATAAAGCGAATTTAATGAGAATAGTAGATATAAGAGGGTGGATAAGGATGAAATTGTAAACCTCAACAACTTCATTCATTCATATTTCTTATTTGCCAATTAATTCAATTTGCATTTGCATGTTTATTTTCATCCTTTGCATTAAAACCCTAAAATCAATTTTTCTTTCAAGTCATATGCAATCAATTTACATAAAAGATAAGGCCTAAGAGTCCGTTGGGAAACGATCTTGGACTTACTTTCTATTATTACTTGATACGATCTGGTACACTTGCTAGGAGCTTAACAAGTTTTTGGCGCCGTTGTTGGGGACTCGTGGTTTAACTTTTCAAGTAGTGTAAATTGATTAAATTTGACTTTGTATATATTTCGTTTTAGTTTTATTTTTTTTTTAATTTTTTTTATATAAAAGTGCTTTTAGGGTTTTTGTTTCTTGTGTATGCAGGAAGCAGTTCAAACCAGAAGCAAGAAAAGTCAACTTCTTCTAGAAAGATTGAGTGATAGGAGAGGGAAGAAAGTTAGACGTCTGTCTAGAGAACTATTTCCTTCTCCTGAAAGACTTGTACAACCCTCACCGGAGGTTTCTACTCAAAGCACAGAAGATATGGCAGAGCAAACTCCTCCTAGACTCACACTTACATATGCGTCAAATGTTGTTGGACCGTTGCACTTTAACAGTATAGCCATGCCAAGGGACAATACAACTAACATGGTGATGAATCCTGCATTAATCCATCTGGTGTAGAGCAATCAATTTCATGGCTTGTCAAATGAGAATCCATATGATCATTTGACAACGTTCAATGAAATTTGTAATACAGTAAAGATGACCGGAGGTTCAGACGACAGGATCAAACTCAGTTTATTCCCTTTTTCACTTGGAGGGAACCTAAGTTGTGGTTACATTCATTCTCAGAAGGAACCTTCACAACATGGGAGACTGTGGCGTCCAAATTTCTGAATAAGTATTTTCTGCAGTCGAAAATTAGTCAAGGGAAGTTGGAGATTTCTTCTTTCAGGCAGGGGATGGAGGAAACTCTTGGACAAGCATGGAATAGGTTTAAAGGCTTGTTGAGAAAAACTCTTATCCATGGGTTTGATAAAACAACTTTGGTTCTTGCATTCCTTGGAGGCCTTAGTACACAGTCTAAGATGATGTTAGACGCTTCAGTTGGAGACGACATAAAAAGAAAGACTGAAGAGGAGGCCTATGATCTGATCGAAAGTATGGTTGTGAATGAGCAAGAGATGCATAGTGAAAGGGGTGCAACAACTCAAAAGAGGGGCGTTCTACATTTGCCTGCTGATTATGCAGTACTAGCTCAGAATCACCTTCTCACTCAGAAATTGGATAATTTGACAAAGATTCTTTCTTAACTTCCAAAGGAGATCAAGAATGTGTCTCAGGCTCAACAACTTTGTGATTTATGTGGTGGTGACCATATTAATGGTCAATGTGCTGTGCCTAAAGAGATGCAAGAAGAGGCAAACTTTATGGGTAATTAGTTTCAATATAGACAGGGTAATTTCAACCAAGGCAATTATAGCCAAGGTTGGAAGAACCATCCTAGTATTGGGCAGAGTCAAAATAACCCATATGGGCAAACAAATGCCTTTTTAACAATAGACCGCAGCAACAACCACCTTTGTGGCAACAGGTGACCAGTTTGACAGAGAATGTCAGACCTTAATGACAAATTTGATAAATTTATGAAGGTTTATGAGTCTCATTATGTGAGTCACCAAGCCAATTTCAGAACTTTGGAGATACAGATTGGTCAACTTTCAAAGAGGGTGGAAACCACAGAAAAGAACCAATTAATGGCTAATACTGATGTTAACCCTAAGGAGGAATGCAAAGTTGTTGTAACTAGGAGTAAGAGAAGAGCAGAAAAAGAAGTGATTGATATAGAAAGTAGTGAGGAGGAAGAAGAGGAGATGAGTGAAGAGAATATTATTGAGATAGAAAGCAGTGAGGATGAAGATGAGGAGAGGAGAGAAAAAAATTTTGAAGAAGAAGAAGAGAGAGAAAATGAGAGAAGAGGAAGTCACCGTGAGCCATTTAGGGAGATTTTTAATCAGGTGAGATGCCTTCAATTGAAGTTTGATGGGTGTCGCACCCCATGCAAATTTAATGAGCATAAAGAATACAGTATAGACTAGGAAGTGACTCCTAGGTCGTCTCTCAAGGACCAAACTGTGGTTCAGAATTAGGTCAAACACGAAGTGGGGGGGTTGTTGAAAACGTTGTGGTGAATACGGATGAATTAAATCAAAACACTGACGCAAACTGATAATTAAACACAGATCTAAAAACGGTTTCAAAGACAGAATGAAACGGTTGGTCATTAACTTAATTGCAATGCTTCCTATCATAGATCAACAAAATAAAGTAGCGACTTAAACCTCTAATCCAACACAGTTAACCAACTAAGCGAAGGCTAATCATGTTTTCATAAAATCGGACTAAGCGAACGTAATGTTAACATCAAATCCAATTTATACCATGCAGTTTCATCTACTAAGCGAAGACTCAACACCAAATGGACATCTAAGCGTATACCCAATGGCAAGTGCAAATACAGATTTCACATTAACCAAGTCAGAGTGGCAAATACAATTATAGTCCAGAAATCTCAAGGAAACAAAGTAATTTTATTAATGGCCAATCCGACTAATTTAAACTAACATCACAATTAAATTAACACAATCACACAGGCTAGACAACATTAAAGTAAACGGGAACATTAAACCACACAAAGCAAGAGATAAATATCCAAATGCAATTAAGCTATTAAAATGCAAAGTAAAAAAGAAAATATGAAATACTCATTGTAAATTCAAGATGACAATTTGCAAGACAAGTGTCGGTTCAAGCATGAAGGCTAAATAAAAGTAAGAGGCAGCTTTCTCCAAATGAAAAGTGTGCACCACTTAAATCTCCAATTGAAAATTAAATAAATAAAACTGTGATGGCCGTGACATTGTGCTCCATCCAAATGGAAATCACCGTGAGTGCACCAAGCATCAAATGTCCGTGAGCTTCTAAAAATTAAAATTGAAGTTGAATCACAGGCTGTGTACCATGTGCGCCCTTTCTTTCCAGCAAAATCACTGCTTAAGTAAATCCTAAATGAAGTCAGCATCTAAATTTTTAAAGCAAAGCCACATAATAAAATGAAAATAAAGCACCGCTGGTTTCTTCTCTTCTCCAAAGCCAAATGAAAATTTCCATTGCACCACTTCTTAAACTAAGAATACTAAATTCTAAGTGGGTGGCGGCTCCCAGAAAAAAAATTAATTGAATGCAAGTAATAAAAAAAAAATTATACACAAACATAAAACCGAAATTGAAAAGGGGTAACATGAATAACAATTTAAGAACTCATCCTCCAAGAAAAGTAAGTGCGCCAATCTATTTCATCCAAAATCCAAAAACGATGTGCATTCAAAATAAAAATTAACGAAAGCTCATTACAAAAAATAGTGTGGCAGTATTTTCCTTCAACCAATACCCATCAGCGTGAGCAACATTTTCCAAATCTTCAAGGAAGCGTTCCAAGCAAAGCTAGAGGAGTGTGTCGGCTCCAATCCCTAGGGCTGTGTGGTGTAGCTGAAAAATGTGAGGGTGGGGTCCACCCTCAAATAAAAGGAAACCCTAGGTGCCAAGTGTCCTACAATTTTGGACCCTCATAATTTTGCCAACAATGGCCCAATGTGCAAAAGTTTAAACAATTAATTTACAATGTAACTAAATTTAAAATGTCTAATTGGAGAGCCTTTAATTATTTGAAGAAAAAAAATTTGAAGAAGAAGAGAGAGAAAATGAGAGAAGAGGAAGTCACCGTGAGCCATTTAGGGAGATTTTTAATCAGGTGAGATGCCTTCAATTGAAGTTCTCCACCATATTCCTGTTTACTCCAAGAGAATAAAGTACTATCTTGAAGAGGTGATAGATCTTGATGAAGAGGAAATTAAAGAACAGGAAGCTTATACACGGCCTAAGAAGAGAAAACATCCGGCTAAAATGAAGGATTCAAGAAGTCTTACTCTTCCATGTGTTATAGGAGATGTGAATGTAGGAAGAGCTATGCTAGATTCTGGATCTAGTAGTAATATGATGTCTTTATCTTATTTGAAGAAAATTGGAGGACTAGTATTGAAGCCACCTAATCTTTCTGTGATGGTAGCGGATGGATCTACTAAGTGGCCGATTGGTAAGGTGAAGGATGTAATTGTTCATGTGGAGCATCTTGAGTTTTTGATTGATTTTATAGTCATGGATATGGAGACTGATGAGAGGATTCCAGTGATTTTATGAAGGCCTTTCATGAAAACAGTGACCCTCTCTGTCAACACCCATGTTCTCCTAAAACCCAATAACCACAAACACAAAATGGCATATCAAGTCTTTTACAAAAAAAAAGACAAGTTACACAAGAATCAAGAATGTTGGAGGTGCACAATGGAACCTACTCTTCTCTTCACAATGAAGGTGGAGCTTAAAGGTAAAGTGGTACAAAATAGAAAATAGAGATGCAACAGTGCATAAAAGGAAGACGACCACCATCAAAGACATTAAAGAATGAGATGAAGGTGCATGACTTTTTTATGAAGAGAAAAGTGGAGATAGGATGCATGAGGCAGCATGGAGAAGAAAGGGAAGGATGAGAGACAAAAACTAATTATGAAAGTTAGGGGTGCATAAAGTAAAAATGCAGGTGCAGAAAGAAATGGCCATAACCCATTCAAATGCATATAACCTTGAGTGAGGCCACTAATGTTATGGGCCTCGCCATTTTAAGAGGCAGATTCTTCCTGTATTTCCGTAATGTGAACCGGTATTTCTATACATTTAAAAATATCAAATTTATCTAAAGGTCTCAGTTTCGGATTACTTGGAGTCATTTTGTATTATATAATCTAAAATATTAAATATGTTTTTATTATTATAATCTTATATACAAATTTATATTATAAATAATGTTAAATTGTAACACAAATTTAAAATTCATATTTTACATTTTAAAATACAAAATAAAAATATATTATAATTAGAGAATTTCAAATATATTTTAAAAATTACATATGTTGAAATAATAATACATTCAGATCTTACAATCTGGAATGACATTCGGATTGAACTTCCATGGGTACAAATGAAGCGTTTCATCCTTTGAAATGAAGTGTTGGAGAAAATAAAGTTGCTTTCACTAGTTCGAATCGCTTCTTCAATTTATTCCGTTTCAGTGGCATTTTGACGATTCCCACACTGAATTTCGATAATGATGAATTATTTACAAACTTTAATATCAAGCAGAGACTTCCCCTTTAAAGTTCACCTGCGAGGTCACATTCTCCTCTTCCTGGTAAGCTTAATTCAGAAATTGCACTCTTTATTTCACAATTCAAAATATATAATTTTATTAAAAAATAAATTCTAAATTATAAATCTAAAATGTATTTTATATTCTGCAACATTCAATCTAAAATTCAAATTTATATTCTAGGATATGCAATATGCCGAAATATAAAATATAATATGAAATACAAACTTGTGTTCAGATTAATTGAGTTGGGCTTGTTGTTATTTGAACCACAAGATAAACATTAATAGAATGAAATTAAGATTATTGACAACGTAAGTTTTAATTTTTCAATCTGCACTCCATCAACTAAAGTAGATGTTTTAAAACCCTAACTAGGGATAAAACAAACTAAATACATAAAATGAGGCAAAATAAGATCAAGGTTCAGGTGTGAATTCCAAAACACATACAACAAATGAATCTATACAAAATGTGGAAGAGGTTAGGGATCAGTGTCATCAAATTTTGCTCAACGAAGTGGGAGAGTCAGCTTCTGCAAATATGTAGGTGTAAGTTACAACTTACCAACATTTGCTATTACCTCCACACACTTGAACCTGCAGTTGCCTTGGAGCAACCAACTTCCTTCCCATCAGCTGTACTTCCACTAAATAGCTGTGAAGAAAATGTCCCATTTTTCCTCACCTTACCTGGAAATTCCTTACTTAAACTACCTTTGAGGGACAGGTTCTTCTTTACACGATTTCGATTAATCATGAACATAGCATTGCGTGGAGGTGCATGTAGAGCACCTTCAACACAATCACCCACCTGTACCCAGCCCCAAGGTCTGGAAGGTCCATCGCCACGAGATGATTTAAGCCTAGGAAAACCATTCGTCAATCTCAAAAAGCCCCGGTGATCAGGGGAATTTTCCTCCTCCAATTTTACACAAACAGGACAAGGAGGATCGCTTTTCCGTGTCTTTGGTGTTGTTTGCTCCAAGCATTCAGCATGAAATGCATGACAACAAGGAAGAACCCCAATCGTAGGCATGTCTCCACTTCTCACAATGCGACGGGAACTCCAAGGAGATCTCTGCGAGAGAAATCTTTCACACAAGCCACACCTAAATCCATTGGAAGGAAAATGTGGTTGGCCAGGCATTTCTAATTCAAATGATTCAGTAACATCAGCAAACTCCTGACTGCTGCTGGTGCTACTCCAACGCTGGCCATCTCGGAGTGGAGTAGAAGTATCAAACTCTGTAAAGTCTGTAACTGCAGGATCAAAGGTATCTCTAGTAGTTGTTAGGTCATTAAAAGACATAGGATGAATGGGTTTAGAGATGAAAGAACGAAGATTAGAGAAATTCCTCTGACAGGATAAATGCGATTTTGTAGCAAACTCGGATTCACTACTTTCCGATAGAGATGATGTTGAGCCCGCACTATTGGGATTTACAGATGTTCCCTGCATATATATATGTCTTACCTGTTAGCTTCTTTCTTAAGACAAACACATCAGAAATAATTTCCCGACTAAAGTATTTTTTAGCAGTCCTTAACTGGAAACCTACCTCCTTAGTGGGAGTAAAAGATACCCTGCCCGCAGAAGGATGAGGATCTATCAGAAGTACAAATGAGAAGGGAGCAGTTCAATACGCAGAAGTAACAACCAACAAGTTTATAGAGAAAGAATAAACCACAAACAAAATTGAGTGCTTCAGTTTTATTGTTACTAATATCAGCACGACTTAACAGCACCATCAATTGCTACCTTATTGAGACACATTAACAAACAGACAAATTATGATCCAAAACTCAACATCGTCAAGGAATTGAATGATGTCATGATTCACAAGAAAAGGAAAATTATTAAAGTGAGTTTCAATAATTAAAAAATGAAAAAGTTAAAGCTATATAATTTAGAGGCAGAATTATAAGAAATCATGACTCAATTCTGTACTGAGACCAGATTTATCAATGTATGGGTTTCCTCTTGTCATGCTACAGAAGTCCTGACAATTCATAGAAATACTACTTCAGCTCTCTACCATTTGATGTAAGCCCTAACTCTACAAACAAAAAATGACCAAAAACATGTTTACTATTTACCGTCTCATTGCTTCAAACTAATTCTCAAAGGCATAAACATAGCAAGAACATGAGTAGAGCAAAACTGTTTTGATAATAACCAGAAAGATTGTTGAGCACATTTTTTTCCCCAAACACCTTTCAGTAGGACGGAACTTAGAAGCAACTTAATGGGTAGATTAAGAAAGTGTTCTGTTTTCATTTTCTATTTTCACTTCTGATTACAATAGTGTCACTTCGGCTTTTCCTTTTATTCTATAATTTTTTTAAATTACGAAACAAGGTGCAAAACAAAGTCTCTCCCACATTAAATGGTGATGACAAGATATAAACACAAATATTTAACTACCACTTATACAATACAACAACTTATACTACGCAAAAACTATTATATAGACAATAAAATACAGTTAACTACCACTCATACGATTAACTACTTATACTTCGTTTCTGTTTCTCTAGGCTGTTAACAAATAGGATTGCATGTAAATGAAATTTTTTACCTTTTTGATTATTAAAAAGACCTTTCTGAAAGTAACCTCTTTAGAGACTAACTGCCGTAAGAGCACTAAGGCTTCATTACCTTATATGCAAACCATCTTGCTAAGTGTGGTTTATATACATCTACATTATAATACTTTGAAAACTCATATATAAGGATTTACCTTTCCAAGCTGAATTTTCATAATTGTCAATACTGATTTCTTGTATTGCAGGAGGCGTCCACTGAGGACCCTGAGAAAGGTCAGATGGACTGCTAAGGAGAATACCAGTACCATCTGAAGCAGAATAGTGAAGATCATATAGGTGGTTGCCTCTGACCCAGCTCCCACTCTCTTTATCATTTGATGATGTAGAAGACCCGTAGAGTTGAATGCTGTCATTCACACTATACTGCATCCCTTCAGACTGGAATCTGAAATCCCACCTCGTTGGAGGTGGTGAAAAACTTGAATTCGTTCGCCAGAAGGGCTCATTTGGACCCATGGACCAGTCCCTACTTCCTGCATTTGATCCATGTGGCCTTGAAGCCACACAACAAAGAGACCCCGTTTTAGCTATTTTCTCAGAATATCACAATAAACCCAATTCTGAACGCCTCCAATCCAACTATTTCAGTCACTGATCAACTAAGTAATCGATAACAGACGAGGGACACTTCCAAAAACAAGTTCCAACTCCTCAAGCCAAATAATTCAACACTCAATAGCTTCCACTTTCAACCTACACGTCTAATAGAAACTAAATTTCACCTCCAGCAAGAGCATCACCCTGAAAACTCTACAATCAGAAAAAGAAAAGAACCGCATTCACCATTTAGATAAAATATAGAGAACGTTATTGTTTCAACCACCAAAAAGAAAGAAGCAAAATACAGTAAACAAGTAAAGCTAGTCTCGGAAATCACACTAAGCCATAAACATCAAATTAGTTGACAAAATGTAATAACTTCAAAAGGTGACATCTAATCACAGAAACATTATACCAAAAAAACCACTAAAGCGAAAAACAAGCACAGCGATAAACATCATATTAGTGTATCAGTTACGAAATAAATTCAAAAGTGCAATCAACCAAAGAAACATAATAGTAAAAAATTCTAAACGCGGTTACTAAAGTTAAACCAAACATTCACACAAAGAATACCAATTAACAGAACTACACAGAAACCACTTCTATAAAATTTCAAAGGCTACTTTACCAAATATAGAGTAAATGCAAAAAAAAAAAATAGTAGAAACCAGAACACAATAGAGCATATGAAAAAGCGAGAAAAAAACACCGGAGAAACCGAACCTCGTACCGCACACGTGACTGGACAGTAACGGCACGTGCGAGTTCCCGAGTGAGAGAAATTGCATTTTACGTCTTCAATTTTTAGAGGAATTGCATTATTGTATAGTTTGATTGTAAAGGCGCATTGTGCGAAGCGAAGAAGAGGTGGAATTGTGAAAACCCTAACTAACCGAACAGGGGAAGAGAAGAAGAAGAATATTAAACCAAAGTGGTTGAACAGCTGGCAACAGCATCTTCTCTTTGTGTTGTGTTTCTAATCAACTGTTTGAACTTTAAACGCGCCGCTTCCACTTTCTGCAATCTCTTTTTAATAATTATTCATTTCTCCATGATCTAATGCATTGATGGATTTTTTTTTCATAATTACAAGGTTTTGTTGTTTTAGTACAATGTCACTAGTTTTAAATGTTTCTCATCACGTCACTCAACAATTTTAAAATTGAAACAAAATTTCAATTATGTAAATTCAATGAAATTTTGTTTTTAACCATTTTAGCAGTCAAGTGATAATTCAAGGACATGTTCACTTTGAAAAGGAATATTTTTATATTTAATTTTATTTTGAAATTATTTATATGAAATATGAAAATAATAATTGAATTAATTATTATTTTCTAAATTTATGAAAATTAAAAATAAAGTCATCTTTTTATAATTGAAAAACTTATCAAAGCTCTTATTTATTTAAGTGAAACATGACATACATAGTTTTTTTAAGCAAAAGCTAGGTGCTGCTGATATAATATGTATAGAGACCTCTTGACTTTTAGCTAAAGCTTTAACTTTACTAAAGGAATCCTATGCTTTTTACTGTCACGTTTTTACTTAAAAATGAGCTTCAATTATTATTAAAGTTAATTGTTTTAACTTAAGGGTAATTTATTATTAATTTTAAAATAAAGGATAAATATTTTTTAATACTCCCATTTTCTTATTTGGATGAATATTAATACACTTATTTTATGAAATTTGCAAATGTCTGAAAAAACAAAAAACAATAGTTAAAGGAAGTAACCAAAACCAACCAGCATTTGTATTTGTAGTTTTCTATTATCATTAGTCATAAACATTAAGCAATTGTTCTTATAATTAGCACCCAACGAAATAGAAATTTCACCTACCACACCATAAGGTGGGTCCAGTGTGTGATCAAACGACAGCAAAACCCCGTTAGCTGGTTAATCATAGGAACTTACATTAAATACAAATTATAGATGTACAGGTTGATGAGTGTGCAATTATTCGATGATGATGTTTGTTTGATACAAGGTGGTTTAATAATGATACCACAGAATTGCAAAATGATCCTGTCAGTGACTATTTGATGATAATGTTTATAGCAGTTGTTAGACAAACAGAGACACGAATGATAACAAAGGGAAAGGTAAAGGTAAACCAATTATCTGAGGCTCCAACACACCATTCATATATATAAAAAGAAATGAGTGCAACAACAAACTAACCAAGTTCTTGTTCAGTCATGTTCACATCAAATTAGCACATTATACATGTCAATCCTCTTTGTTCCTTTTTAATTGTTTATCTTTTCTTCAAATTTTGTTTACTCTATTTCACCAGACTGCTCTTTGATTTAAGAGAAACACTTGATATTTTATTGCAAATATAGAAGAAAAGATTAAAATTGACACTTTTATTGCAGATAGAGAAAACATGTTATTGTAAGTGATTTTCTGTTCTAAAAAAAAAATTATGTAAGCTAATGTTTTCATTGGTTGTGAAACTAATTCTTAAACGTCATATATATACTAAATGAGAAACAGAGGGAGAATATGCTTGATTTTCTACAAACATGCCCAACAATAGTAAGTGTTGAAAATATCACATTCACAAGATAACGGGTATAAAAGTAAAAGACAACCTTTAGGAACAGTTTTTTGAATTAAGTTAGAAACAGAATTTGAATTTTAAGAAGTTACTTCAATGTAAGCTTCGAGAATATAAAGAGAGACACTTTACATGATGATCAAAACATACATAGCCTCCAACTCAACCATTTTTGCAATACACATGATCAATGCATGTTGAACAGACACTGATTTGGTAAGGACACACATGTGTGTAGATAGATTCTACACAGCGAAGCTTTACAGTCAGTAACAATATTTTTGTGTTGAAACCTGCAACTCTAGTGAAGAACCTGAATATGGCTAATATATTTTCCAAGCTATGAAGATGGTAGGCTAAGAGGATCGAAGACACGCTTTGATTGATACTACTTGTAAGCTACTCCATATACATGGGGGTTTATAAATGTAGCACTAGACAAGAATGTCATGTTAAGCTCAACATCTGAAAATCCGGCCCTGGATATATTGTTTCCGGTTTCCCTACAAAGGTGACACCCATCTGCAAGTGTCTGTTGCAAAGGATCAAGAACTCTCTGTATATATTTAAGAAAAGTTCCATCTGCGTATGTCCATGGAAACACACAAAATTAACCAAAATTAAGCTATTTACTATGTTCACTAGTCCATTTAAAAGTTCCGTTTCACCTTTTGCAGCCACATGTTCTACAAACACGTAAAGTCCACCAGGTCGCAGCACCCTCGTAACTTCTGCATGCAAAAGTGTCAATGATTTAGATGATAAACTTGAATTTTAAAAGAGCTACACAAAAGTTAATCTTGAATGATTAGTCAACATTATATTGAGGTCACACGTCGACTAAAGATAAAACTAATTTACAATATATAAATAGTGTATACCTTATCTTACAAGTTAGTTTTATAAAATTCAGTTAGCTTAAAATCTCATTGTACAGTCTACTTTTGTAATCTACGTATTATGACTGTTTTATCATGTAACTAAAGTTTTCATGATATTTATAATTGTTATATGCTACATACACAACAATCCATGGTTCTTTACTTAATAGCTTAAGCTCTTGCGTATGGTATTATTATAAAACCAAGTGATCTAGAGTTTTGATTCTCATCGTCCACATTCCTGTGATAGAAAAGGTTGAAATATAGAACAGGATGGGTGGACCTGCAAATTTACCATGCTTCATGCCTAAAGAGTTCTTAAAGATGTTGATTAAAACCATCATTTACTATTATCCATCATGTAAAACACGCTGCCTTTTTTTTCATTCTTCTCTCTGTCAAGCATGCAACAAAACAAACTTTCCTTTCTGTCTCCAAGTTCTCCTCTAACTTCTCTGCTCTCATTCGTCCAATCTCATCTTTTCAAAATCTGATCACACCATGTAGTAGATGAGGAGCTAAGGGTTATTTTCAATGGGTCAGTTTTTCAATTAAAGTCTGTTTGTTCTAAAGTTTATTTTTTCTTTTCTTTTGGAATTATCATCAACCTTGATAGGTTAGTTGAGAAAAGTGATTCCCTAAATTTGGTTAAGCTTATATTATGTTATGTTTGGATACTTTGCTCCAGGTCTCTAGATTTTGAGTGATTCTCTTACTAGAATTGAAAATTACTTGAGAGCAAAGAATTACAAGAGAAGCTATTTATGTTTTTTTATAGCACCTTAGGGTAGAGATGATTTGGAGGTAGTGATTTGGTCACAATATATTGATTTGTATACAAGTATTTGTTAAAACAAAATCGTCTATAAGACTTATATGTCTAAACACTCTCATGTTTTAAAGTTTAATCAAATAACATTAAACGAGATAAAAATCTAAAAATGCTTAACTAGAAGAATAGGATAGGCAGAAACATAAGTGCTAGGAACAAAATTCCCAATCATCCAGCAACTAAGTTATAGTTTAAGGAAAATTCCTTAGGAAAACACTTAGGATTTTATGAAACCAAAAACAACTAAGTTAAAGTTTCCAAACGTTACGCTGAATGACTTACAAGTCAAACTGTCTAAGAGAGTTATGCTAAATGCATAAGCTATACTGTACCAAATGGTAATTAGTTGAACTCTCAAGAGATGAAATGGTGTCGAAACAATATTTTTGACTAAACTCTCTCAAAGCCATAAATAAAGATCCAAACTATGTAGAAAACAAAACATGTTAAACGCTATAGCTCTAAAAAGGCAATATCCCAAAAAGCATTTACAACATACAAAACGATACCATGAGCTAAAACCTTTACTTCGTCCAACGGTGAAGTTCTTACTCAATGTTTGGTATCTTAAAGAAAAGCTTAAATGATAAGCCTTACCTCAACAGTAAAAAATGCAAAAAGCACTTTGTTGCTCTGAACAAGCATTAAATGCTCAACATTCAAAAAGAACAAAACTAATAAGAGATAAGACATATCTGTTGCACGCACAATGTACTCTATTCTATCAAGATCTACTACACACATCCACATGCTTTATTTGAAATATATCATAAGTGGATGTTAGAGACAAAGTGGATATTCACAGAATCTTATTTTCCTAAGAAGATATGTCTGAAAGATAGTATAACCTACTTCGAGAAAAGTACTGAAAAAGCAAGCCTACTCTGACAAGTTGACTTTAACCAACGGCTACTTCACATGCAAGACAGAGAAGACACAAGATTCAATGCTAAAAGCTCAGTCTAACAGATATCTTTCAAAAAAACTTTAAATAGAAGATCATTCAAAGGAAGAATCAAGAGGATAGCTTACAACAAAAATATCAATCCTACAAAAAGCATTTAGAAGAGAAGCACATAAAAGCTCAAGCTCAAAGAGAACATCTGAGAAGAGAAAAATAAAAGTCAAGCAATACTCTCAAGCTTCATTTTAATATTTGCTTACTATTATAAGAAGAGAGAAAAGAGAAAACAGAGAAACACCCAGTGAGTCTATAAACTGTATTGTATTGAACACATATCCTCTCTGTGAGAGTAATCGTCTAAACGACTTGTAAGCAATCAGTTGATTTCAATTCTGAAGAGAATTAAAACACTTGTTGTGAAATGCAGACGAGTTAAGGAAATCTAGACAGCGTATCAGAGGATACTAGGATTGTCTAGTACCAAGAGTGGTGAAACTCAACTAGTATAGGGTAACAGGAGTTATTCGCTGACTAGGAATACAAAGAGTGGTGAAGAATAATACTGCACAACTAGGAGGGGTGAAACTCAAATAGGCAGCATATCAAGATACCAGGAGTGGTGAGAATACTCAGTAGTAATCTTGTTGAAGATTATAGTGGAATCCTTTGTGGATAGAGGAGACTGGACGTAGCTTAGTTTGAGTGAACCAGTATAAAAATATCTGTGTATTTATTGTTTACTTCTATCTCAATGCTTTTCTTATAAAACTTGTAGTTGCATTTTAGTTTTGAATACATAAGCTTCTATTGTAATTAGAGAAGATATCTTAAGAATCTTCCTAATTAGCGAAAATAGATATATAATCTTATACGTTATTTTGTTTGCCTAGTTTCCCTATTTCCGTTTTTAGGAGAATTAGATTGTTACAAATAGAGAATATGATAATGTATTTTTCATGATTTAGAATAATCAGATAAATCCTATTTTCTACTTGGAGCTCCTGATCTTGGAGCTCTATTCCACTGCACAATCACGCCATCACCGCTGTCTGACAACCAATGTTGTCGTCGTCGCCGGTTGGGGTTGTTGATAGGGCAGAAAGGTGCGCCCAACACCAGCAACCACAACGCCGAAAGTCGCTCCAAGAGAGAAGCCGCCACGCGCCGCTCATTTTGGATGGGACTTACACCAACTGGATATGAAGAATGTATTTCTTCATGGAAATCTAAAAGAAGAAGTGTACATGGAGATTCCCCCAGTCTTTGAAGTGAAAAATGAAAGAAACAAGGTATATCTCCTGGAGAAAGCATTGTATGGGCTTAAGCAATCCCCTAGAGCATGGTTTGGAAGATGTACAAAAGCAATGGTTTCCTTGGGTAGACAAAAAGCCAAGGAGATCACACTCTATTCATAAAGCACTCTTCTACAGGTAAACTTACTCTATTGCTTGTCTATGTGGATAATATGATTATTGCAGGAGATGATGAAATAGAAAATTTGACATTAAAAGATAAATTGGCAGCATAATTTGAAAAGAGAGACCTAGGAAAACTCAAATATTTTCTTGGAATAGAGGTTGCCTACTCCCATAACAGAATTTCCATCTCCCAAAGGAAATATGTACTTGATCTCCTCAAAGAAACAGGAAAGTTGGGATGTAGAATCTCAACCGTTTCTATAGAACATAATCACAGAATTGGAAGTGAAGAAAGTGCTCCTGTAGAGAAGGCCCAATATCAGAGATTGGTGGGAAAATTGATTTATATATCACACACAAGACCAGACATTGCTTATGCAGTTAGTGTAGTGAGCCAATTTATGCATGATCCAAAAGAGAGAGACATGCAAGCAGTTGACAAAATTCTCCAATACTTGAAGTTAAGTCCAGGAAAGGGGATATTATTCAAAAGGGAAGACACATTGACTATGAAGATATATATTGATGCTGACTATGCAGGTTCTATTGCCGACAGAAAATCTACTTCTGGGTATTGTGTGTTTCTTGGAAATAGTTTGGTAACATGGAGAAGCAAAAAAACAAGATAGAGTATCCCGTTCTAGTGCAGAAGCTAAATTTCGAGCTCTTGCTCAAGGGATGTGTGAAAAACTATGGATGAAAATCATTTTGGATGATCTTAAAGTCAAAGTGGATAACCTGGTGCAACTACACTATGACAATAAGTCTGCCATGAGCATAGCCCATAATCCAATACAACATAACAGAACCAAACACATTGAGATTGACAGACATTTCATCAAAGATAGTATTGACAGAGGCTTTGTGATTACAACTCATGTTCCTACATAACTTCAAATAGCATATGTTTTTACAAAAAGGCTTCTTCCGGGTAGATTTCAAGATCTTGTAGGCAAGTTGTGAATGATTGAAATTCATTTACAAACTTGAGGGGAGTGTTGTAATCAGAGAAGATATCTTTAGAATCTTCCTAATTAGAGAAAATAAATGTATAATCTTCTTTTTATTTTGTTTCCCTATTTTTCTTTTTAGGAGAATTAGATTGTTACAAATAGAGGATATGAAAATGTATTTTTTATCATAATAATAAAATCAGTCCTATTTTCTACTAAGTTCAAACAAAATTAACGAAATTAAAGATTTTGTACTTTGATTGTAATTTTTTTCTTATTATACTAAAAAATAAATATGTCAATATTTGTTGTATTGAACCAATTATATAACCCTATTATTAATTATAATAAAATGAACATAATATTCATATTTTAGTAGTTGGCAATCCATCATGAAATTTACATTTATTTCATTATATGGATTAATATACATTTAGCTAGAAAGTGAAGGACATTCATTTTGTAGTTATCTGCATAGCATTAGAGGCACTATAATATAACTACATAGTGAACAGTGTCAATATCTTTTATCAGAGCATAATCGTAGGTTTCTGGGATTGATTATAGACTACAGGATGATTAATGTGTATCTTCAAAGGTGAAGGAATGCAGAAATTACGATTTTAATGACCTTTTACATTCAGAAACTGCCATGACTTGTAATTCCACTTATTTTCTGCTTCTTTACAAAGTTGAAAGAAATATCATGTAATGCTGTAAAACAACAAATGATATGTCCAACTTTCTAACAAAGCATTCAATTACCAAAAAAAGTAAACTGTTACAATATGGAAACAAACTACACTGCAGCACCAAATACCAACTTCCCAGGGGAAGAAAAATATTTGAACTAAAAGCACTGAAGACTAGACTCTAAAAGTTTCATTACCTTTCAGTGTCATATCAACATCTTTAACAGAACACAATACCAGTGTTCCAACAACTGCATCAACAGAAGCATCACTTAATGGTATGGCCTCACCGACCTAAACATAACAAACTTTAAAACTTGAAGATCAATTAACACAAGAAGAAACAGACACTAGATTGAATAAAACAACAATTTAGTGAAAGGTGATTCTTCTAAGAATAACTTCAAATTGGCACAGTGCATGTTCTATTGATTATTATATTAGGTCTATGATGCACAGATACAATATTCATATCTAATAATAACCATACGTCCATTTTTAAAATATGAGATTTAACACATGCAGAATACGGTAAAATATGTAAAAGAATTCATAAAACATAATAGATATGTAGTCACAATTCTTTAAATGAAATTAAGCGCCTACTTTTGTTACAACGGTCCAATAACATTTTGAAATGTGTGGAAAGGTTATTAAAATCTGATTGTTAACAAATAGCGGCCCTAATGAAATTACCTCATCATCCACATTTAGCTTAAACCAGATAGACCCTTTTCTCCACAAGCATTGAAAGCATCTCAAAGAACGTTTCTTTGCACTGTATTCTACTAATTAAAGGTTTTGACTAGTATATACGAATGGCATGGTTTCTATTCCCATTTAAAAGGAAGACTTCAAACTAGTAAGAATATCATACATACAGCTTGTATGAACTTAAAATTTGAAGGAGGCAGTCCAGCTGACGAAGCAGAGGATCGAGCATACTTTTCCATCTGTGGGTTTGGATCAATGCCAACGACCTCTACATCAGAGCCACTAGCATAATAATTGAGGTTGGGACCAGTTCCAATGCCAATCTCCAAGATTCTTTGACCCTTCCCCTTCAAGTTACTGAAGATTTGAGACTTGTACGTTGCAACCTTACAAGCAATCGCCTCAAACTTAAACTCAGTGCAATAACAACAACAAAAACATAGCACCGCCCAAAACAAAATTATATAAATAAAAGTCCAAACAACCCCCATAAAAATGAAGAATGAACAAAACACCTCAGCTTCATAAGACTCGGTAGCCGAATTCATAACCCCAGCATAGAACTCCTCGTACCAATCAGGTCTTGGTGGGTGAAACTTTTTAAGTACAGCCTACAAACACAAAAACAAAGTACAATTAAAAAAGAATTCTTGTTTTTTTCAAATTACGTCACGAAAAGCATAATCTTTCGCTAGAATTTGAACCCGAGTTCTAATATTTTCTGTTTTCTGTTATCTGGGTAGGTGGCAAAAGTCCAAATACCGTGTAATCGGAATATGGGCCGGTGGCTACAGAAGGTTGAACAGGAAACAAGGTAACTCCCAATGTTGCAGCTTCAATGAAGTGTCTTCTTCCACAAAAGCATGGTTTGTTGGTGGGTTCCGGTGAGTCATGGGAGAGAAACTTGGCGCTGAGTTTGCTTGACGCACCCGAGTTGATCCGTGTCTGAAACTTACGCTTATTGGTGACTTCATTGATGGAGCAAATGGAAGCTTTGAGTGAGAGGGAAAGCAAGGATATTGCAGCACAATGAACACTCATTTCGTACTTCAATACTAAAAACACTGAAATTTAATTCATATATAATATAATATATTGGAAAAGTTAATTAATATATTTATTTTTACAAAAGAAAAGTATTTTTATTGTCAGAATTTGCGTTTGTTAATTTAAATGTTAGACGAAAACTTGATTTAGATACTAATGAAAAATATATTAAAGAAAAAATAATTACTCATTCTATACATTTTAAAGTTTATTTAAATTCATGTTTAGTTTCTATTGACATTTTTTATATTTGTACGGTATATTTGTAACATCCTCTTAATAGTTAAAAACTATTAAATTTATAAGTATGTAATTTAACTATTACGGTTACCTAAAATAATCGTACGAGTATAAATATGATGTTCTACGTTTATTATTCAAGGAACTAAATGCTGATAATAAATTCTATAAAGTTTTTTAAAAAATATTTAATTGATTCGGAGGTTTCTATTTATAAAAAATTGAATCAATTAAATCTTTGTAGTTAAATTTTGTGAAAGATGTTAAAAGCATTGTCTAGTAGCTAGGTGAGGTGACATTTGATAAGCATGTGACACATAAAGACGTTAATAGATGGACTTAAACGATAAAAGTGCTTTCACAAGCACGTGACACATAAATTTTGTTTGGATTTCATTAAATCCTTAAAGCTGAAGCTCAAAATCCCTATTTGAAAAGGGTGTGAAAAGGGTGTTTTAACCGTTGGTCTAGTATTATTTGCAACGCGGGTGGGTGTGGTGGTGATCAAGTTTGTAGTCATTCTTCTTCAAAGAGGATGTTGAAGGAGCACTCTTGATGTTCGTCGACATGCAGACATAAGGAAAACCCTATTGTTTTTTCACCAATTTGCCTCTATGGATAGAGATATGTGATGAGAATTGCTAAAACTATGAAGAATCGAGGCAAACATCCCCTTTTGGGGATGCTCCAAGTATAAGGTATGTTAGATTGAACCTAATTAATTAGTGGTACTGTTTCTGAGAACACGACATTGTCATTGATAGTTTTCTTTATAGAATGGTGTTGAAGACGCTGGTTGCAACTACTTCATATGATGCACATATGTTGGAAGTGACGAAAGTGGTAGGTACGTGAATGCGAAGGAAACAAAGAAACTTTAGTGAACAGTAAATAAATGGAGAGTACTAAAAAAATGATAGTTAAATTACAAAAATCAGTGTTCATTATTCAAAAGTGGATGAAGGTGTTGATATTGTTGGTTTGTGTTTTGTGTCACAAAAATGATTTTAGTTTCAATGTTGATGAGAATGAGATGATTTGTGTAACTTTATTTTAAGTTTATTCGGTTTTAATAAAATGAACAGTTGTTTGGTTTGTTGTAACTTCAATCTGAAAATGAGAATAAAAAGAAGGTCACAAAAATAAGTCACAAAAGCGAACTTTAATTTGATGTCTGATGAAAGTCTATGAGATGAGAATAGATGTACTCATAAGAGTAGAATATACAACATGTAATAGTTACCAGTAAACTTCTCTTTTCTGCAAATATACAGCATGTGAATCAAATATACATATTAAACTTAATGTAATAGTATGTAGTGAATTAAATATACTAGCATATGCCACCTGAAACCAATCAAGATAATTTAACAGAAAAATAACACACACGCAAATATAAACCAGAGCCAAGTAGTGTAAATATATAGAAAAAGAAATAAAGCTCAAAGGGTCCACCATTAAGAACTCCAAGAATCAAATTATTCTGTGTAGTGTTCACAAATCAACAACTTATAAATGTTAATTTCGTTAATAAATTTTTATCTTATTTATATCTTTTTTCTAAATAAATGATTCTTAAAGCACATTTTTCCATATAATCATTTTTTCAAATAGTTTTTTTTCCTAAATGGTTATATTTAAAATAATTATTTTTTAAACAATATTTCCAGAAAAAATAATTTTGAAACCATTTTTTAAAATAATTACTTTTTAAAAATCTAAATTTTATAAATTACATTTTCTTGAAACCAATTTCTAAATTGATTTTACTTCTATAGCACTCGATCAAAGTTTAAAATTCAAATTTTCAAAAATCAAGTTCTAAATTACTAAAATAAATTATATTATTTAAGCAATTATTTAGAACAATATATTAATTGCGATAAATAATATTTGCTATTTAAAGATATTTGAATTCAAAATGGGGTTTTAATAACATGATTTTATCTCATACATAAAATGTTATAATCATGAAAATAATGTAAAATTAGGTTCTTTTTTGGATATTTTTTCGAATTAGGTTTAATCTGGAGGAAAAAAATTCCTCAAAATCTATCTTTTCGTGTAAAGAAAATTGAATTTATGTCAAGTCTTTAACCTACTCCGACACACATTCATATCTTTTCTTTTCTGGTTGGCATAATGGTTGTTGATATGTATTTTCAAAAACGGAAATGTGCTTTTTAACCCCCACATCCGCCTGACAAATAAAGTTTAGTATTGATAAAGAAGAAAAAAAGATAAAGGGTAAAAAAAATGTAAAATTGGATGTAAAAATTTATAAAGTCAATGGAAACCTTTTCAAAAATAGATAATGAAAAAAAAAAAAACCTCTACTTCCAAAATCGAAATAAAGAAACCAAAATGTAGTAAGAAACTTAGAAAGCTATTTAGGTTATCATGGTTGAATGCTCTTTCCTCACCCACGAAAGCATTGTTCTCATCATCGACTCCTGTAGCATGATTTGAGGGCATGATTCTAGACAAACCATACCCATTGTATCATATCTAAACTTCTTCCTCCTAGAGATGTATTCTTCAGGCAAAACTAAAGTTTTTCTTATCTTATTTCCTTTTCTCCCTCTTCTCTCTTTATGCTTAGTTTCCTTCTTTTTTCTCCTTTCACTGGTTCCGCCGATCTCATCATTAGGATGGATAAATAGAATTGAACTGTATTGTATTATTAAGATCTGTACTGAACTAAATTAATTTGTCTAAACTGAATTGTAAAACAGTTCAGACAAATTAAACTGAACTGTTTTTGTTTTATCAAACTAAACTAAACTGAACTATACTAAATTGTACTAAAGTACAATATAAACTGAACTGAACTACTAATTATACTAAATTTAAATCGAGTTGTACTAATTTTAAACTAAATTGTACTAATTTTTAAACTAAATAGTGTAACAATACATGTTCTTTTTAATTGAAATTTATTTTAATATTTATTTTATTTTATTCATAAGTGTCTTACAAATTAAGTTTTTAATTATTTGATATTATTATTTTCTATTTTATTTATATTTCTTTTATTATTATATGTGTATGGATATTATTTTATTTATTTATTTATTTATTTTATTTTATTTTTTGTTTTTTATTTATATTTATTTTGTCATGAATATTATTTTACTTTTATATATATTTTTTAAATTTTTATTTATATTTTTTTATTTTATATGTGTATATAATTTATTTTATCTTTTTATCTACTTATTTTATTTTAAAATAATTTTTTATTTATATTTATTTTGTTGCCTCATAAAATTGTTTTATTAATCAATTATTTATTATTTATATTTTATTATGTAAAAATTAAACCAATATTTATTAATTATTATAATATAATAAAAGATAATACTAAACAAATTACTCTATAAATGTTTATTAATTTTTTTGTCATTTGGTATTTCTATAATATTAATTATTTTTGCTATATTACTATTTTTATATATTTCATTATATAGTTATTTAATAAAATTTAACATTAAAAAATATATTTTAGTTTTAGTATGTAAAATACTATCATTTAAAAATAATAATAGTGATACTTATTTTAAAGTAAGTTGATTTTTAAAATAAATAGTTAATTTTGTTTTTGCGGTTATACACATTTTAATATCATTAACATATTTTTACATATTTAATAATATGTTAAAGAATATAATATATTTAAAGTTTTATTTTTTTATATAGTCCTTTTTTTTATGATTTTCATTACTTAATCGTTTAATAAAATTAAATTTTAAAAAAAACATATTTTACTTTTATTACTTAAAATAATATTATTTAAAAAGTAATATATATTTATTGATAACAAAATATAAAAATTTGTGATAAAAAAATTGTCTTAAAAAATTAATTATTAATTTTTTATGTAAAATTTTTTTTATTAATATTTTATTATTAAATAACAAGAAGAGAAAAGAGTAGATTTAGTTATTTTTGCCCAACCTACTCATCACCACTCACCACCACCACATGGGATATTACCCAATCATAAAAGTGTTTTTCCACGACCCTCCAATCCCACCGCGTTTCCATGATGAACACGAAAGAAAAAAGAGAGAAAATTAATGAAAAATGATAGGGAAGGAAGGAAGCAAGGAGGATGGTTCGAAATGGAGGAAGGAAAGGAGGGAAAAGGGAGAAGGAAAAAAACATCTTGTGAAAATGGTGGACGATAATTGCATATTCACAAGATGAATCTAAGTACAAGTAAGAAAGGGATTCTCGGTAAAGAAGATACCATGATTTTCCACCTTAGCCTTTGTCGTAAACTAAACCTACCAAAATATTGTTGGGTAAACGAACCCATGCAATGCATTTATAAAATGCAGGTGCAGCTCACTCATGATACCTACACATGTCAGTCGCCACAACACAGTGTCGGTGTGTGAAGATGGACCATTAAAAACAACGCCATGAGAAATTGAAGCATTAGTGGATCAGTATGAATCAGAGATCTTGGACAACATAGGGGAGGGGTGTAAGTAGGTGTTATAGAAATGACACTGTTGTCTTTTGTTAATCCTTCTGACAAAACCAACATGATTATCAGTTTACTGTTGATTCAACATAACTCTACTGGCCTTTTTATCAGTTACTCATATGTCTTGAATATGATTACATGTTGATTGTTAACAAACAAATTATTGTCAAGTTTCACATCCAATCTTATTGCAGATGATTATATTTTGTAAGATGTCAAATGTTACAAATGGCACAATCGTGCCTTCGCAAATGAATGTAGAGATCAAGATCTCTCAATGCAATTCTAGCACGTCATATAATATAATCCCATACTTGGCGAAGAGTTATATCTAATTCATAGTTACGACTGCTTCAAAACCCCAACTTCTAGTTTTTTAGCACAAGCAACTCTAATCACTGTGTCAAAATGGAAAATTATAGGTCAAACCTATGCTACTAACGGCTGCTTTGGTCCTGAGGAGCATCACCCCCAACATCTTCAGTGGCACTCTCTTCTTCTGTTGATGTATTACTGTGGCCGCCTTCACCTGTCAAAACAGAGATAACTTATAGCATTTTCAAGTTTTAACACAGATTTGAACTTGTGGAACAAAAAGAAAGTACCTTCACTATCATCTGCTGGAGCATAAGCTGAGCGTCTTGAACGAGCGTGCTGTTGTGTTGGCTGATTACCAGTATAGGTACGACCCCAACAAGATAAGAAAACAGAAAAAACAATGTCCACAAAATTCATTCAAATTTCAACTATAAGAATAGGAACATTACTGCAATGCATATGTAGTCATGTAGAGGATCAATGATTATTTTATAAACATGTAAGAATAATGAATCCTGTTCCCTGTTCAGCCCAAAATTTTCGATAAAAACCTTCACTGCAATACAAGGAACTAGAATGACTATTACACTATCTCCCATCGAAGTTAATTGCATCAAGCACTTAGCACATTTGCAGCATTGCAAAGATGTACTCCAAACAGCAAAACTGATTCTTCAACATAATGGTTCTGCAATTTAATCTGAATCTATTTGGAGGTTTGAATAATTATTGGGAAAGAACTTAAAAATGACATGAAGGGAGGCGTTAAAAAAAGATGAAATTACCTCAGTTAAAGCACCCTCAATACAGAAAAATAAAGTCACTGACTTTCACATAAACAGAGAACAGAAAACATTCACAATGCATTTTACCTGCAACTTTGGGCGGAGTGCTTCAAGTGGTCCTTTAGGCTTTTGTGCTCCTTGCTATTTGAAAAATCAAGAAGAAAAGGCAGAGATATTAGGCATCAGGCGTTTAAAATGTACTGATGGTAAATTATAAGTGTTCATGTTATAATGATTATCTTATGCCGCCTAAGGTCAGAAAATACCTTCCCCAAAGCCCAATCAGCAGAATCAAAGTAAGCACGTTCATGATCCTGCAAAATGAAGATTGGTCAAGAAGAAAAATGAGTTTCGAAAGAACATTTCAAACAAACACACAGATGATCGGCTGGCAGGAGGAACAGAAGCATCGGAGAAGCAAGATCTGATAAGAAATGGTTAGCAACCTTGGATATTAGTGGAGGCTTCTTTGGCAGCATCCCCCCATACTTCTTCTTAATAGCTTGTTCCTGAAAAAGCAAATTTACAGCAAATGATACCCGAACACAGCAACACAAGCCCATATTATATGTTCAAATGCTCAAGTGATTTCAATATTCAATAATAACAAAACCCACTATAGATAGGTCTAAAAAATCTCTCATACATATACTGATCATTTCATCCACAAACACAGAAAGAAAAGATCAGGAGACAAGGATAAGATTGTGAGCATAGAAGAATACAACCTTACACTTACTAATGAAAATTTACATGATTCGGAATACACAGCATCATCTTATGAATCGGAAACTTTCATACATTGTTATCATGTTTGGCTGCCAGACCCAAATTAATTGGGTGTTCCAATTTATTAATTTTAGTATCTCCAAACCAATTAACTAAAGCTAACATCCCCAAACTAAAACCTTATTCTCTCAAATGCTAACTTTTTTCTTACAAATCCATTCCACTGAATAACAATTACCTCCTCCTCGGACGAGGGCATGGGGTTGTCAGCGTTCCGATTATCCACAGATTTTTCACAGTGAACTTCGTTCTTAGAAGAATCATCACCAACCTCCTCTTTTTGCTTCACATCGCCAACCTCAGCCTCTGACATTGCTTCCTCTACACACCACACAATTGCAATATTGTCACTAAAGCGAAACACCAACGATTTCCGATTTTTTTTTCGCAGAAAATCACAAGGACCCCATTGATTTCAATACAAATAACATGGATCAATACCCCCTCCCAATTCAGCAACGAATCAAACAAAATTAGCATGGAAAGCGATTAGATTATTGCGAAGCGCTATGGAAGGAACGAGATATCTTAACATATCGTACCGTATCGCGAGAAACTTTGGATCTGAAAATCGATGCAGAGAAGAGAAGAAAAGACGTTTAACTGCCAAACTGCAACTGAGACAAAACAATTACCAATAGTTGCACGATACAAACACAAGCATCTTTGATTGCGTTCCCAACATTTATATATATATATATATATATATATATATATATATATATATATATATATATTATATAATTATTTATTTTCATTTAATTGATGTAGTATTATTAGTTAAGTTTTAATTATTAATCCAAATACATATAAACAAGTTTTTAGCGAACCCTTGTTTGTTTTGTACATGTATTCAAACATAGAAATGGACAGTGTTGTAATAATTTTTTCTGCGCGTTTGTTAAATTTTATACGATTTAATCAATTCATTAAATTTATAAAATTAATTTTATTATAAACTTATATGTTTTTTATTCACAATTATCCGAACACTGAAGAGAAATAGTTTAATTAAAAACATTATCATTAGCTTTGATTCACTTTATCTATATCTGATCATTTACATCTCTATAGTTTTAATTTCGCTGATTGTGTATATGAATAACAAAAATAAGTTTTTCAAAATATTATTTCTAAAAATAAAGTTAGATTTTCAAAACTACAAAATATTAATATATTTCACTTAACGTTCTTTGAAAATGACTTATAATTAAGAATAAAGTCACTGAAAAAAATTAATACATGAAGAAATATCATAAATTTAATTTTATATTTTTTAATAGCACATAAATTGGATGTTATAAAGAAAATTAAATCATACTTTTAATTTATTTTTTATTTGCTTTTTGTAAAAATTGTAAGATCAGAAGAACTAGGAGTCTCAAGAATAAAATAGTTTTGAGACTTTGGTTCTATCTTATTGTATGTTGTTTGCAAGGTTTAGTTTTAGTTTTCATAATGTTTGTTTGGTCATTGATACTAAGCAGGATGTATGAATGAATGATGTTTGAGAAAGCATGTTGTGTGAGGTATTGAGCTTCAGAGTATTTATTGATGTATGTAATGTTCATATGGATGAATGTAGTTGTTGGAGTTTACAATTTCATCTTATTCACTCTCTTTTATCTATTCTTCTTATTAAATCCGCTTTATTATCTAATTGTCATGCAAACTTTCTTAGTCTACCCTAAACCCGATCTCTCGGCGAGAAGAGCCTACTACTAATTACTGGCTTACTATCCCTAGTCTCCCCTAGCAATTAGCAATGCATGTATCACAGAAGCAAAATACAATCGATCATCCTACCCCTATCCCTAGGTGATATTGCTTAATCAAGGAATTCCCTATCAGTTCATGACTTCCTCGTACGTCCCTGTATCGAAAAAGACAAACATCTTTATATCGAATGAGTTAAACGATAAAAGTTTTAAGCATAGATAAGAAACCCAACAATTGATAATTAAAGCATATGCAAGCATATAAATAAAATAAGAATTTCAATAAAAGAGAGTTTCAAAATATTACATTGTTCCCCAACAACAAAGGGTTTAGTTCACCATGGACATGGTGAAACTAGATGAAATACAATGAAAGAATGGAAGAATAAACCTTAAATTTGGTAGATTGGAGCCTAAGCATCCAAGAAACCGCCTCCAAGGAGTGTAGAATAGCTCTGGACATCTCTTCTGCCAATAGAATACATTGAGGGTTGCACTGGGGCTATTTATAACACAGAAAAGTAACAAAATTTAAGCCCAAGCCCAGCAGACAACCGCTCAGCGCCTAATTTGGCCGCTGAGCGGTTTCCCTTTAATCGCGCCACCGCTCAACGGTCTATTTCACTGGTGAGCGGTTTTCCTCTAATTGCAGAACCGCTCAGCTGCACCGCCTGGGCGCCATATAGTGGCTGCTCCCTCGAATGGGACGCTTAGCGTTGGATTTTGACGCTGAGCGGTGCATAGACTCTTCTTTTCTTCCTTGTTCTCTTTCTTTCTTGAGTCTAAGACCTTCCTACTTCACTTCCATCCTCAATTCCCATCAAAACCTGACAAAATAATACAAAACAAGCATAATATCTCTAAAAATAGCTTTTGACTCTCATATGACTCAACTAAGTGTTTTTACTTGATTCTAAGCCACAAAAGGTGTGTTTTGATATCAAATTCAAGCATGAAAATAACGGTTTTTAGACCGTTATCAGTCATTAGCAAATGGTGAGGTTGTATATGGGATAACAGAACTTGCTGAGTATTTGTAATACTTAAAAAAGGTTGGAATGGAATGACTGTTGAGTCATATAGTGTGATGACGGATATGTTTTAAGTATGTCTTTTGTCTATATTTCGTTAATCTGGGGTTGTACCTTTCCTCTTGCGAAGGGGTAGAAAGGTAGTCACCTTTCCACTTGCAAGGAGTAGAAAGGTGAATCTCTTCGTCTTTAAAGGGTGGTGAAAGAGATGAGTCTCTTCGTCTATGATGGGCGATGGAAGGGACTCAGAGAGTGTTGCCTTTCCTCTTTTGAGGGGGTAGAAAGGTAGTCATCTTTCCTCTTGTGAGGGTGTAGAAAGGTGGATCATTTCATCTTTAAAGGGCGGTGGAAGAGTTGAGTCTCTTTGTCCATGATGGGTGGTGGAAGGGATTGGGATTCGAGCATTACCTTTCTTCTTTTGAGGGGGTAGAAATGTAGTCACCTTTCCTCTTGCGAAGGGGTAGATAGGTGGATCTCTTTGTCTTTAAAGGGCAGTGGAAGAGATGGGTCTCTTCGTCCATGATGGGCAATGGAAGGGATTGAGATTCAAGTGTTGCTCTTTCCTCTTGTGAAGGGGTAGAAAGGGATGAAGGTCTCGCATGTAGGGTTCCGACTCGTGCTAAGTTTAGTGTTGGGGTGAACAGTTGGGAACATGGGAGACAAGTCCAAAGCAGCGGTTGAGGACCACTTGAATCATCTTGTTTTGATAAACAGGAATGATACAGTAAAGTATAGAAGTTGACATACTTTTATAATGGTGGTTGGATAGGCACGAGTTACCTTAAATTGACAGATGGTGTAAAGCTAATGAGTTGAACATGATTTCGTTTAAAGGAATGAATGTGTAGTTATCTTATTGGTTGTCATAGTCTTATTATGAATTGATGTTATTTGGTGTGTGTTGAGACGGATCGACAAGTGTACCGAGTCGCATAAGTAATATAAAATGGCAAGATCAAGTATCGTATCCCAAAAGACTCTCGGCGCTAGACATTCGTGTGATAACAATATTTATTAAGACTTAAATAAAAAGAGATCATTGGTTTCAAATGTGAGAACATAAAATTCAATATGAATGCAATTGGATCAATAGTAGAGGAGCACAGAGATGAACGATGTTTAATATAAGATGAATATGTTGTTGGGGTTAGATTTCACCATGTATGTAAGAATTCTTCTTTATGCATTAATGTTAACATCACTCACTAAATTACCTAAACCCGAACCTCGACGAATAAGTCTGTCCCAAATTACTAGTTGATGCAATTCCTAACATTCCTAGTAATACGATGTGAAGATCAAGAGCTTAAGATGACCAAGACTCATACCCTCATCCCTGAGCAATATTAGTCTTGGGAGTAATTCAACAAGAACCTGAATTGTAGAGAACCTCCCAGCACTCATGCAATTCATAAATCATTCTAATGAATAAGTTAAACACAACAAGAATTGAAACAGATGAATTACTCCAACAATTAATGAAAAAACATATATTATTGAGAATAAATTCAAATACATGAGAGTTCACAAGGTTACATCATCCCCTAACAACAAATAGAGTTTAGTTCTCCCATAGACATGAACAAACTATATGAACAATGGAAGAGAATGAGAAGAGAAATCCTAAGAATTGGGAAAAGAGTGTATTGTTTTGCTCTTCTATGCCAGAGATACAAAACCTAGAGCCCCAGGGTCCTTTAAATAGAGTCGGAAAAGAGTAGAAACAGGACCCGGTCCAATAGAGTCGAAACAAAGCAAAAGCTGGGTCTGACCCGTGAAACCCGACACTCAGGCGCCCAACTTAGGGCGCTCGGGCGGTGAACGATCCACATGTAAGGCTTGAGCCTCGAGTTGGGCGCCCAGGCTTCGAGACCACACTGCCCAGGTGGCCAGGAGGGGCGCCCGGGCGGTGGACGTTGATTTCCAACACTTAAGCTTCCATACAGGGTGCCCAAGGTTCGTGTTGTCCCTCCTTCTGGTGCTTTTCCAAGCCTTTCTGAGCTCTATCTTCTTGGCTCTTCATCTCTGCTTCCAGTATTACTTCATTCTCTGCCAAAACAAGGGGAATTAGTCATAAAATCATTGATATCAACCTCAACTCTCTTATTCACACAACTTAATGCAAAAGCACGAGTCCAAGCAAGTTTCTAAGTGAAAAAAGGTGCTTTTAGTATCAAAATCACATAACAGATAACGGTATTTTCAACCATTATCACAACCCCAAACTTAGAACTTTGCTTATCCTCAAGCAAAACAAGATGTAACTCAGTTTTTCAAAATAACCACTAGATTGACTCAGCATTTTTCAAAAACTTTTCTTTCCAAGACAAGAAATTACTTTTATCAATTCAGCACAAAGATCTCAGTCAAGATGTGCAGATGCCTTAATTCAATCAAAATCATGTGATGCTCATACACTTTCAACAGGTGTTATCCTTAGGAATGATCGATCAACCAAGCAAAGATGCAATCAAAAATTCATAGAACTACTTCTCACCAAGGAAAGTGTTTCACTCAAGCACTCAAAAGCACTCTCATGTGTTTCACTCAAACCCTTGTGTTGTTGTGGTTTCCGACTTTATCCTATCCACTCTCATGTATTTACGAAATCAAATCCTTCATTAATGTCAATTCCACTTTCTAATTTACCCTAAACCGGATGTCTCGGTGAAGAGAGCCTACTCCTAATTACTAGTTTACAATGTCTTGTCTCCCTAGCAATTAATCATGCATTACATTCGCATAGAAGCTTAAAGGCAATCGGTCCTCCTATCCATATGTCTAGGTAATATTGCTCTCGAGAGAATTCTCCCAAGTCTAGATTTCCCTGTATGTGCCCATATCAACAAAATCAGTGATCATGCAATTGAATGAGTTAAGCAAAGCGTGCATAGAGTGTAGAGGAAAAACCCTAACAATTAATGAAGTAAAGCATAGATATTAAAAATCAATTAATACATGAGAGTTTCAAAGGATTACATCATTTCCTTAAGAATAATGGAGGTTCAGTTCACCATAGACAAGGTGAAACTAGATGAAAAAAAATGAAAAGAATGAAAGATAGAACCCTAAAAGTTGTAGATTGGAGCTTCCGCATCAGAGATCTGTCTTCGAGGGGTGAAAACAGTGTTTCTACGCCTCCTTCTGTCAAAAGATACTCTCTCTGGGTCGTACAAATCAATATATAGACTATAAAATTAACAGCAAAATGGCCCAGGCCCACGAGCCTGACGCTCAACGGTAGGTGCGACACTCTGAAATATCGCTCAACGTTGACGCCCAGGCGTTTGACAGTGAACTCATCGAAGAGGCTGACGCTCAACGCTAAAAGTGCCGCTCAGCGGTGGCTGCGACACTTGTTTTTCCACTCAGCGTTGGCGCTTAAGCGTTAGCCAGAGAACTCCACAAAAAAGATAGTGCTCAGCAGTGAAATTAGCGCTCAGTGGTGGCTGCGGTTCTTCTTTATTGCACTTTTCCTCCTTCTCTTGAGTCCAACTCCTTACTACTTCAACTTCTTTCATCCAATTCATGTTAATTCCTTCCAAAACAAGGAAAACCAAGCATAATACCAATAATACTACCTTTAATTCTCTTATTCCTTAACTTAAGAAAAAAACATGATTTCAAGCCAGTTTCTAAGTCATAAAGGGTGTATTTAGTATCAAATTTAAGTATAAAAATAACGGTATTTCAACCATTATCACATGGTCAGTGTAGATAATCACTTTAGACCCAATGAGATATGGTCTAAATTTCTCCAAGGCATACACAATAGTAAGAAATTCTTTTTCTGTGGTGGCATAATTCAAATGGGCTTCGTTTAAAACTTTGCTTGCATAACAAATAGTGTGGAAAACCTTCTCTCTTCTTTGGCCAGGAACTGCACCTATGGTATAATTATTGACATCAAACATCAGCTCAAAGTCTTGATTCCAATTAGGAGCTTCAATTACTAAAGCAGAAATCAATTTTTTCTTTAAAATGTCAAAAGCCTTAAGGAATTCATCGTTCATCACAAAAGGGGCCTCCTTAACAAGGAGGTTACTTAGTGGTTTGGCAATTTGGCAATTTTTGAAAAATCTTTGATGAATCTTCTATAAAAGTCAGCATGTTCTATTAAGACTCCGACAAGTGTACCGAATCCTATCAAGTAATATAAACGGTAAGACCGAGTATCATTTCCCTAGAGACTCATTGGCCTAGACATTTGTATGATTTGTTGATTATTTAAGACTTGAATAATGAAAATTGGTGTTTATAATGCAAAAACGAAAATTAAATATGCATGCAAAGCTTTGATCAATTGAAGAAAGAAAATACGCAGTTGAATGATATGGATGAATTATGTTGTTGGGGTTTCCGACTTATCCTAATCCACTCTCATGTAGTTATGAATTCTACTCCTTCATTAATGTTAATGTCACTTTCTAATTTATCCTAAACCCGATGTCTCGGTGAAGAGAGTCTACTCCTAATTAGTAGTTTACAATGTCTTGTCTCCCTAGCAATTGATCATGCATTACATTTGCGCAAAAGCTTAAGGCAATCGGTCCTCTTATCCCTATGGCTAGGTAATACTGCTCCCGAGAGAATTCCCCCATGTCTAGATTTTCCCGTATGTGACCATAACAACAAAATCAAAGATCACGCTATTGAATGAATTAAACAAAGCATGCATAGAGAATAAAGGAAAAACTCTAACAATTAATGAAGTAAAGCATATAGATTGACAAAACAATTCAATACATGAGAGTTTCAAAGGATTACATCGTTTCCCCAACAAGAATGGAAGTTTAATTTGCCATAGACATGGTGAAACTAGATGAAATTAATGAAAAGATGAAAAATTGTTAACACCCTGGCAAGTGTACCAGATCGTACAAAGTAATAAAGGGACGATAAGTCCAAATATCGTTTCCCAAGGGACTCTTAGACATAATAGTTTATGTGAATTGATTTCTTAAGACTTGACAAAGATTAAATTTAAGGTTAATTATAATGCAAAAACTAAAATAAACATGCAAATGCAAAAGCTTGATCAATTGACAGATAAAGATATGGATGAATGATGTTGTTGGGGTTTACGATTTCATCATAATCCACTCTCCTATATATATTATTCTTATTAAATTCAACTTTGTTATCAATGTTCATGCTTCTTTCTAAATTACCCTAAACCTGATGTCTTGGCGAAGAAAGCCTACTCCCAAGTACTCGTTTACTATGTCTAGTTTCCCTAGTAATTAGTCATGCATTTCAGTGTATAGAAGTTTAAAGCAATTGACCGTCCTATTCCTATGTCTAGGTAATATTTCATAATCAAGAGAATTCCCCTCATGTCTAGATTTCCCCTATGTGTCCATATCGACAAAATCAAAGATCATGACATTGAATGAGTTAAACAATGCAAGCATGAAGTATATATAAAAAAACTCAAACTATTGATAACTAAAGTATATGAATAAAATAAGAACTTCGATATAAGAGAGTTTCAAAAGGATTACATCATTCCCCAACAACAAAGAGTTTATTTCACCATTCTCATGGTGAAACTATATGAATTGAATGGAAAGTATGAAAGAGATAACCCTAGAATTGAAAGATTGGAGCTTTCACATCCAAAATCCGCCTCCAAGGAGTGAGAATGGGTGTTTCTGTGTCTTTTCTCTACCAAAAGATAACCCTAAAGGTCGCACAACTCTATTTATAAACTATGAAAAATTACAGAAAACAGGCCCAAGCCCAACTACAACGTTCAACACTGGTTTCACCGCCCAGCTGTAGGTGCGTGATGGGTGTTACACCCCACACAAATTTAATGCGCAATTAAGAAATGCAGTATAACTAGGAAATGACTCCTAGGTCGTCTCTCAAGGACCAATTTTGCGGTTCGAGAATTAAGTCAGACACGAAGTGGGGGGGGGGGTTGTGAAAAGTTTGTGAATGCAGATGAACAAAATCACAGATACAAACACAGATATAAAAACGGTTTCAAAGACAGACTGAAAACGGTTGGTCATTAACTTAATTACAATGCTTCCTATCACAGATCAACAAAATAAAGCGGACTCAAACCTCTAATCCAACACAATTAATCAACTAAGCACATGCTAATTATGTTTTCATAAAAGCGGACTAAGTGGACGCAATGTTAACATCAAATCTAATTTACACCATGCAGTTTCATCAACTAAGAGAAGGCTCAACACCAACTGGGCAACTAAGTGTATACCCAATTGCAAGTGCAAATACAGATTTGATATTAACCAAGTCAGAGTGGCAAACACAATCACAGTCCATGTCTCAAGGAAACAATGCAATATCGCTAATGACCAACCAAGTTAATTTAAACTATCATGACAATTAAATTATCTCTACCACAAATATTATACATCATTAAAACAAAGTAAAATACTAGACCCCAACACTGTAACAAACAATTATCTAGCACAGTTAAAATTATTTAAAAACAACACTAAACTTAAAAGATGAAAATACAACTCAATATGCTAATTAAAATAATTTAAAACAAAAGAAATAAACACACATGATTTTCTTCAAGCAATTTACGTGACCCATGCACCTTCTACCAAACAAATTAAATTGCAATTGGCCTAAAAAGGAACCTATTGGCCGTGACACACTTTGCACACCAACTTCATTATGTTTTCTTTCTTCAACAAACAATTAAATATGTTCTCTTTGTTCCACGTGCTTCATTCTCCAAGAAAGTGCTTTCTTCTACTTTTTACCATTGAAATTCGTGTTGCATCTCTCTCCATGAAGCCAAAAACCTGTTTCCTCTCTCTTCCAAACCAAAGGCAACGTTGCTTGAATACTTCAACACACAAAAAGTAGAGTTTCTTCTATCAAGGTGCCACATGTGCAAGCTTAAATGGAATAAAATAAGCAAAAGACATCCTCTTCCCCTAGCTATTCATGGACGGTGCTTCCCAATGCAACAAGCTAAACTTCTTCTTCTTCTCTCAACTACCGTGCATACTCCCATCCAATCAACTCTTCACTCTTAAAAGTGAAATGAACACTCCAAAAGTAATTTCTTCTACAATGAGATCCGTGCATTCTTGTTCCAAGAATGAAAAAGCAACTCAATTAAAATCTCTCCTCCAAGCTTCACAAACCGTGAGAGCTCCATTCACCAAGGAAGCAAAATAAGGAAACCACACAATGATGAAACCACTTCCAAAGAAAGGAAAGAAAAGAAAAGTCCGGATGCAACCAATTGCTCCACTCTATGTAACGTGTGGGAAGCTCTTTCTTCAAGATATTAGTTTGCTAAACCCTTTCATTGAATGAGAAACTTTAAAGGAAAACAAAATGCTGCATTGAACACAGTGACAAGAAAAAAAGAACGAAAATGCTTCTTCATTTAACCATGAAAAACCGTGAGCTCTCACTCCCTTCTCTAAAAAAACGTTCCAGCAAAGAGATAAAAATGAAAATGTCGGCTGAGAGCTCTCCCCTAGGCCGAGAATGTCTAAAAAAATTGGGTGGGGTCCACCTCCAAGAAACCCTAGATGCCATGTCACCATTTTTTAACTATTGGGCTTAGTCCACTATACCAAAAGTAGCCCAAATTACAAACATTTGTCTACAAATTCTAAAACACTAAATTAAAGTTTAATTAATTCTAAAATGAATTTGTAGAAATTCTTCAATTGCTTGGTGTCCTTCCAAAAGTCAAACAGTGTAATTCCAAAATTTGCCTTGAAAATACAAATAGGAATAATTAAGCTCAAATAATTCCAATTAATAAAAATAAGAATTATTGGTCTAATTAAGCCCAAATAGTGAAAATGACACAATAACTAAGAATTAAGCACAATTCATCAACACAATTCGGCGCGAAAAACTAAGTGAGTGGTATAAAATATTGATTCATCAAAATAGACCACACTTAGTCTTTTGCACTCCTGGGCAAAATCAAGACGCAAAATAGGGAACAGATCTGAGGACATCGGGAAGTGACACGGACTTAACAGACAGAAAACAAAGACTCACAATGAAAGAAACATAATTACACAGTTCTCAAGAAATCTGGACAAAGAAAGGAAGTGGACAATATCCAACACAGAATCAAAGAAAATAGATACTCATGAAGTAATTCAAGCAGTTCAAAGCATGGCAAAATGATCAATCAGTTCAAGAGGTTAATCAAAAGCACAGAACCTCACAGATGCACACTATCAGTGTTTCTCTCAAGTTTCTAGGGTAAACAATGTCAACTCAATGCACTCAAGAAAGGAAACACAAACAGACTTGGCAAGACTCTAATGTCAACACTCAAACATTTATACATGTTCAAATCAAAAGGTCTTTTATGGATGCAATGGGGCCAAGGACAAGGGAGGATATGATATGGATGAGAAGTTACAAACCAAAGGGAATAGAGGAGCAATGGGGAACAAGTGTAAACACAATCAAACACACCCAAAACCTCTAATTCAATCCTCTTCTTGACTCCATTATTCACAAAATTTTTATTTTATTTTTCTCTATTATTTTTTCTTTTCTCATCTTGTCTCTTTTTCTTTTCTCTTTTCATAACACAACTGTATGAGACAAGATGCACACATATACAAAACAAAACAAGAAGAGGAGCCAACTAACCAATTCATCTGAATATCCCAAGAGACCACACTTATTCCCAAAACAATTCCAAAGCTCCAAAATTCCCTAAGGTTAAGGTAAACACGATTTTTCACTTAGGGCTAGTGTATAAGCTTCAAAACAAAGAAATGGGGAAAGCATAGGCTCAAAAGGGGTCATCAATGGATTAAAGCAGGGTAGGCTCATTTGGCTAGAAAGGCTCAACAAGAAAGGTGCCTTTATCAATCAAGAAACATCAAAAAGAGTCAAGCCAAGGCATAAGTGCAAGCAATTAAGAGACATATCACTCACAAGAAAGATCATCAAATGGCTCAAATCTCGCACAAGGTAATTTTTTCACAATCAATTCAACCTCTCAAACATCATAATCATCTTTCCAAGCAAAGAAAAGCAAGGAATCCAACAAATCAGAGTATCAATGAAGTGAAGGAAAAACTGACAACCTAAACAAAGTCTAGAATTCACGAAAAACATGCAAAAATGTACACAAAACACAAAAAAATTAACTAGAAACCGAAACCTAAACAAAGAACAACCTCCCTTAATAGACCACACTTAAACAACACAATGTCTTCAGTGTGTCACAATCAGCAGATCAACAATTAGCACAATCAGCAGATATAGACAAAATGCAATAAAAGTGAGGAGGGAAGGCGAAAAGAAACTCCCTGAGTTAGAGGGGAGGATAAGTGGGGTTGACCAAAGATGTCTCCTCCACCACTGCATCCAACAAAGAAGGATTGCTGAGGAAAGGCTTCAGTTTATGCCCGTTCACCTTGAAGCTTTTAGCTGTGGAAAGACTTTGAATCTCAATTGCACCATAAAGATAAACATTAGTCACAACAAAAGGTCCAATCCACTTTGATCTCAACTTATCACTCATGAGGCCGAGCCTAAAGTTGTACAATAAAACCTGTTGGCCAACCTCGAAGTCCTTTCTAATAATAGAACTGTCATGGAACCTCTTTGGTCAATGGAGAATATTGACTATCCCCACACATCAACACAAGGCTTTCAGTGTTATGAGTAGCCAAATCAATTCCTTTAAGCTATCCTTCAACCGTATAGTCCCATACCTATACAGTATCTAGATCCCTCTCATTCTGGTGTATGTTCGATTCGTCCATGTGCCCCTTCCACTGGAAGCCTGCCAGGAGCCGCCCCGCCCTCGTCAGTGCCTGGGTGTCACATGCCCACCAGCTTCCGTTTGGTTCGTCCTCGAACCACACCGTACTGGGAGAGGCTAGGCTCTGATACCATTTGTAACGCCCCGGCAACTTATAGGGACTGTTGACTGCCCCTACACATCAACACGAGGCTTTCCAGTGTGCTTTGTCATCACTCGCACACTTTCCGGGAAAACTTCCCAGAAGGTCACCCATCCCTAAATTACTCTAGGCTAAGCACGCTTAACCATGGAGTTCTTATGGGTTAGGCTACCGAAAACCAAATGCATTTGTTGATATGAGTAGCCAAATCAATTCCTTTACGCTATCCTTCAACCGTATAGTCCCATACCTATACAGTCTCTAGATCCCTCTCATTCCGGTGTATGTTCGATTCGTCCATGTGCCCCTTCCACTGGAAACCTGCCAGGAGTCGCTCCTTGTCCGTGCCTCTTACACCGGCGATCACTCCCCGCCTCTCGTCAGTGCCCGGGTGTCACATGCCCACCAGCTTACGCTTGTTTCGTCCTCGAACCACACCGTACTGGGAGAGGCTGGACTCTGATACCATTTGTAACGCCCCGACAACTTACAGGGAATATTGACTGTCCCCACACATCAACACGAGGCTTTCTAGTGTGCTTTGTCCTCACTCGCACATTTTTTGGGAAAACTTCCCAGAAGGTCACTGATAACGGTTGGAAAACCGTTATTTTCATATGCTAATTTGGACTAAATTACGCCCTTTATTGCTTAGAATGAGCTTGAAATCAAACAAAACTCAATAAATGAATCAGTCGAGGGTCGAAAGCTGCTTTTAGCGATTTTATGCTTGTTTTGCAGCAAAATTGATAGAAGTGAAGATTGGGAATAAAGATCAAATAAGAAACACCTTCTTTGTGCAGATTATGATCAAGCAATAAGCGCAATTGACTCCTTCCTTTGAATCTCTCTCAAGAAAGATCACCACTGTCTTCTTGGAGAATTCTTGGAGCTTCTAAAATAGAGAATTCAACCTGAAAAAGGAAAATGAAAATGTCAGATCATCAAAAGTCTCAGAACAATTCGCGTTCTGTCTATTTATAGTTTTCTGTTAGATCATATTGCTTCTCAGTCGAATAGCCTACTAATTCAGTCGATTGTATTAAAATAGTCATAATAGACAGTCAACATAGAGGCTACTCAGTCAACAAAAACAACACACATTTATTACAGTTGACCAAGTCACACAAGCTCAACTAACTTTTGAAAAATATAGCCGATGGAGCGTGTAGGCTTAACAGAATTCCAAACAGATCAGTAACACAGTTGAATATGCAATATACAATGTCGACTGCCACATGTAAAAGCACTTTGAAATTCTTTTCAACTCAAAATCTCACATAGCACAGGTTCACAAAATCTGTACAAAGATTTTAGCATAGCCGAATCCATTATGAGTGTATTCGACTGGAGTAGAACTTTGTCACAACAAATATAAGTTCATAAAGGTATTTGTGATATTTTTTTTTTTCAGAAATGTGTTTTAATAAAAAAGCATTTTATTTCACATTTCAATACAAGCATGTTCCACAAATATAACACACAATCAATCATAGAAACATGCGTTGCAGTTCAACAAAACATGTTCAACAGATATGAGAAACAATTCAGAACAAGAACATGTAATGCAGCAACATGTGTACTGTTATTAAGCATTGTGTTGTCATCATCGAAAATTAGTTTGATATAGAGTTTGTGTTGTCAACATTCTCCCCCTTTTTTGATGATGCACAACCATGATTAATAACTCAACCATGTTTGTATAATTCAACATATGACAAAGTAAAATATATCAGAAACAATTAAGACAATTCAGTTACTCTGCATATATGCAAAATTATCAAGCAGATAAAGTATGAGACAACATTTCTCCCCATATAGACTTGCTCTCATACACTCATGTATATAAAATCGATTATTACTGGCAGTTGTAACATGACCTTTCATATTCATACTTTGGCCTTTCAAATTTGAATTATGACCTTTCATATTTTGACTAGCTTCCTATAAATAGGAACTTTGAGAACTTCAGAAATAACATTGTTGACATAAGTGCTTTTGCAGAATATAGTAGGTCTGAGGAAGTTCTCAAAACCTAGTTCAGTTCCCTTACCTGATCTTGTGAATAAGAGAGGATCCTGTATCGTTGGTCGATAGTCGGAGCGGTTCTCTTTGAGTTGGTAAGGCGCTTTGCCTGGTCTCGTGAATAGGAGAAGCTCACGTATCGTTGGCCGATAGTCGGAGCGGTTCTCTTCGAGTTGGTAAGGCGTTTTGCCTGGTCTCGTGAATAGGAGAAGCTCGCGTATCTATTAAGCCCCTAGCAAGTGTACCAGATCGTTATCAAGTAATATATAAATGGTAAGTCCGAGTATCGTCTCCCAAAGGACTCTTAGGCCTTATCTTTCATGTAAATTAATCTTATAAGACTTAAAAAGAAATAAACTTGTGGTTGAATGCAAAGAACGAAAATAAACATGCACATCCAAGTGAGTCAATTGGCAAAGAAAAGATATAAATGAATGGAGTTGTTGGGGTTTACAATTTCATCTTATCCACTCTTTTATATCTACTTTTCTTATTAAATTCGCTTTATTAACTAATTGCCATGCAAACTTTCTTACTCTACCCTAAACTTAATCCCTCGGCGAAAAGAGCCTATTACTAGTTATTGGCTTACTATCCCTAGTCTCCCCTAGTAATTAGCAATGCATTATATCATAGAAGCAAAATACAATTGATCGTCCTACCCCTATCTCTAGGCAGTATTGCTTAATCAAGGAATTTCCTATCAGTTCATGACTTCCCTGTACGTCCCCGTATCGACAAAGGCAAATATCTTTATATCGAATGAGTTAAACGATAAAAGCATTAGGCATAGATAATAAACCCAACAATTGATAATATAAGCATATGAAACATATGAATAAAATAAGAATTTCAATATAAGAGAGTTTCAAAAGATTACATTGTTCCCCAATAACAAAGGGTTTACTTCATCATGGACATGGTGAAACTAGATGAAATTAAATGGAAGGATGAAAGAATAAACCCTAGATTGGATAAATTGGAGCCTATGCATCCAAGAAACCGTCTCCAAGGAGTGTAGAAGTGTTTTAGACGTCTTTGTTTGCCAAAAGAATACTCTGAAGATCGCACTAGGGCTATTTATAACGCATAAAAGTAACAGAATTTCAGCCCAAGCCCAGTAGACCACCGCTCAGTGCCTAATTTGGCCACTGAGCGGTTTCCCTCTAATCGTGCCACTGCTCAGCGGTTTGCCTCTAATCACCTGGATGCTCAGCGGCACCGCTTAAGCGAGAGACAGTGGCTACTCCCTCGAATATGGCGCTCAGTGCTGGAAAATAGCGTTGAGCGATGTCTTTGACTCTTCTTTTCTTCCTTTTTTTTCTCCTTCTTTCTTGAGTTTAAGTCCTTCCTACTTCACTTCCATCTTCAATTCACATCAAAACCCTGCAAAACAATGCAAAACAAGCATAATACCTCTAAAAAGAACTTTTGACTCTCATATGACTCAACTAAGTGTTTTTACTTGATTCTTTGCTCATTCTAATTCATAAAGGGTGTGATTGATATCAAATTTAAGCATGAAAATAACGGTTTTTAGACCGTTAGTACAACCCTAAACTTAGAACCTTGCTTGTCCTCAAGCAAACAAGACAAAACTTCGCTTTTCACTTTTTCATCAAAATAGTTCAACATTTTTCAAATTCATTTTTCTCACAACAAGAACTACTCAATTCAAATTTTCAATGGAATCTCATCAAGATGCATTCATGCTTTCAATTCAATTCAGTTCACATGATCTCATATTTTCCAACAGATGTTTTACTTATGAATAATCAATCAACTAAGCATAGATGTAAACATGAAATTTATCAATTCTCTCCAAGAAGGTGTTTCACTCAATCACTCAAGTGTTTAAGAGGATACTCCATCTCTCTACCATTAAGACGAAAATAAACATGTATGCAAAAGCTTGCTCAGTTGACAGATAAACAATATGGATGAATGGTGTTGTTGGGGTTTACGGTTTCACCCTAATCCACTCTCCTATATCTACTATTGTTATTAAATTCAACTTTGTTATCAATGTTCATGCAATTTTCTAAATTACCCTAAACCCGATGTCTTGGCGAAGAGACCCTACTCCCAATTAAAAGTTTGTTATGTCTAGTCTCCCTAGCAATTAGTCATGCATTTCAGTGTACAGAAGCTTAAAGCAATTGATCATCCTATCCCTATGTCTAGGTAATATTTGTATCAAGAGAATTTCCTCAAGTCTAGATTTTCCCGTATGTGTCCATATCGACAAAATCAATGATCATGACATTGAATGAGTTAAACAATGCAAGCATAGAGTATAGAGGAAAAACTCAAACTATTGATAACTAAAGTATATGAATAAAATAAGAATTTCAGTATAAGAGAGTTTCAAATAGGATTATGTCGTTCCCCAACACCAAAGGGTTTAGTTCACCATTGTCATGGTGAAACTAGATGAATTGAATGGAAACTATGAAAGAATTAACCCTAGACTTGATAGATTGGAGCTTTCTTATCCAAAATCCGCCTCCAAGGTGTGTAAAGAGTATTCTGTCTTCTTTTTGCCAAAAGATGATCCCTCTGGTTCGTCTGGGATCTATTTATAATTCAGAGAAATAACAAAATTTTGGCCCAGGCCCATAAGTACACCGCCCAGCGATGGCCGCCCGACGGTAGGCACAGTACCAACTCCACCCCTCAGCGTTGCAGCTTGAGCGGTCGCCCTGCATTCCTCTAACGAGTCCACCGCCCAACAGTGGGCGCCTGGCGATAGCTACGATTCCATCTTCACCCCTTGGCGTTGCCCTTTAAGCGCTTGGCAGTGTAATCATAGAAGGTCTCACCGTTCGACGGTGCTATCACCGTTCGGCGGTGCTATCACCGCTCGGCGGTGCTATCACCGTTCGGCGGTGCTATCACCGCTCGGCGGTGCTATCACCGCTCGGCGGTGCTATCACCGCTCGGCGGTGCTATCGCCGCTCAGCGGTAGCTAGGGTTCAACTTTGCTCCATTCTTCCACCTTCTTTTGCATCCAACACTTCTCTTCCTTCACTTCCTTTATCAAACCCTGATAATTCCTGTCAAAACAAGGGAAAACCTAGTAAACCCACTTTGACTCTCTTTCTCTCTAACCTAAGTATTTTGCATGATTTCAAGCTAATTCTAAGTCATAAAGGGCGTGTTTTAATATCAATTTCAAGCATGAAAATAATGGTTTTTAGACCGTCATCAATTGCAGCTTCAAATAATCGATTAAATGCATAACATTTTTCTAAGTTTTACACATTCAAAGACTTTCCTAATACATTTATATTCTACAAAGTGCTTTTAACATATTTATAACAACTTCTTTAAGTCAATCTTCTTGCAACATCATCAAAAGTATTATCTTCAAAGTTTACCAATGTTCCTCATTGGTAACAACAACATCATCATAAATTGATCAGTGCATTCAAAATAATACCAAAATAAACACCAAATCACCAATATAACATTTATATCACTATTGTTAAGTCCTTATTACAAGTTGTTCACACTGATAACGGTTGAAAATATTGTTATCTGTGATGTGATTTTGATACTAAAATCACCCTTTTTCACTTAAAACTTGCTTGGACTCATGCCTTTGCATTAAGTTGTGTTAATAAGAGAGTTGAGGTTGATTTCATCGATTTTATGACTAATTCCCCTTGTTTTGAACAACAGTGATGTAATACTGGAAGAAGAGATGAAAATTCAAGAAGATAGAGCTAAGAAAGGCTTGGAAAGCACTAGAAAAGGGACAACATGAAGCTTGAGCGCCCTGTATGGAAGCTTAAGCGTTAGAAATCGACGTCCACCGCCCTGGCGGCCCTCTTGGCCGCTTGGTGATAACGGTTGAAAAACCGTAATTTTCATATGCTATTTTGGACTAAATTACACCCTTTACTGCTTAGAATGAGCTTAGAATCAAGTAAAACTCAATGAATGAGTCAGTCGAGAGTCAAAAGATGTTTTTAGCGATATTATGCTTGTTTTGCATTGTTTTGCAGCAAATTTGATAGAGCTGAAGATTGAGAATGAAGATGAAGGTCAGAGACTCAAGAAAAAGTAAGAAAATCGAAGAAAAGAAGAGTCTAGGGACCACCCGGCGGTAGACCCCTGGCACCGGGCGGTCAGACGGGAGGAGAAGACACCAGTAGAGGACGCTGGGCAGCAGACCCCTAACGCCGGGCGGTTTTGCGGCACAAGGGAAACCGCCGAGCGGTAGACCCCTACCGCTGGGCGGTGGCGCGATTTAGGGTACACCACCGGGCGACAAAGTGTGACGCCGAGCGGTGGTTAGTTGTGCCTATTTTTCTATTGCACTCCTCACCTATAAATAGCCCTGTTACGAATTCCAATTCATTCTTTTGACAGAGGAGCGCGCCCAGACCTACTTTGCACTCTTTGGAGAGGATCTCTTGGATGCTTAGGCTCCTTTTCATCTTTTCTAGGGTTTGCTTTCCATATCTTCCATTATTTTCATCTTGGTTCACCATGACAATGGTGAACTAAACCCTTTTGCTGTTGGGGGAACAATGTAATCTTTTGATACTCTCTTTTATTGAAACTCTTGTTTGAATTATATGATTTTCATATACGTTTATTATCAATTGTTGGATTCTCATACTGTGCTTAATGCCTTTATCGTTTAACTCATTCGGTAATTGATATTTGCCTTTATTGATACTGGGACGTACAGTAATGACACGAAATGGTGAGAATTTCCTTGGTTAAGCAATACCACCTAGGGATAGGGGGGTAGGACGACCAATTGTATTTGCTTCTGTTTGTAATGCGTTGCTAGTTGCTAGGGGAGGGTAGGAATAACAAGCCGGTAATTAGTAATAGGCCCTTTTCGCCGAGGGATCAGGTTAAGGGGAGGCCAAGAAAGTTTGCATGCAATTAGATAATAAGGCAATTTAAACAAGAGGAGTAAATAAGAGAGAGCGAATTAGATGAAATTGTAAACCCCCAACAACTCCATTTATTCATACTCTTTTCTCATCAATTGAATCACTCATTGCATGTTTATTTTTTGTCGTTGCATTCACCACAACAATTAATTTTTCTTTCACAAGTCTTACGAGTTTAATTCATACGAACGATAAGGCCTTTCGAGTCTCATGGGAAGAACGATAATGGGTTTTACCATTGTTATTACTTAATACGATATGGTACACTTGTTATCACGTTAACAAGTTTTTGGCGTCGTTGTCGGGGACTCGAGGTTTGACTTATTTAGTAGTGTGAATTGACTGAATTTGACATTTTTGTAATTATTTGTCTATACTTTTAATTTTATTGTGTTTTATTTTATTTTTCTGTGAAAGTGCTTTTAGGGGTATTTTTCTTGTGTATGCAGGAAGGGATACACACTAAAAGCAGGAAAGATTAGCAACCTCTTCTTGAGGGATTACCAGACAGGAGAGGGAGGAAATTTATACAATCTGCACGTGAAAACTTTTCTTCTCCTGTAACAATCTTGCAATCTTCACCAGAATCTTCTGCACAAGGTAGAGAGGAGATGGCGGACCAACCTCCTCCAAGACGCACACTGGGGGACTCAGCAAACACTGTGGGTCCTTTGAATTTCAACAGCATTGCCATTCCTGCAGACAATACCACAAATTTGGTGATGAGCCCGAAGCTCATCCAATTAGTTCAAAGCAATCAGTTCAACGGATTGTCAAATGAGAATCCCTACAAACATTTGACTATCTTTGGCGAAATCTGCAATACTGTTAAGTTGGCCGGAGTCTCGGATGAGAGGGTCAGACTTAGCATATTCCCTTTTTCTTTGGGAGGAAGTACCAAAGATTGGTTGCACTCATTTGCTGAAGGGACGTTCAGAAACTGGGATGCTTTGGCGAAATAGTTCGTAACTAGATTTTTTCCGCAAACCAAGATTCATCAAGGGAAGCTCAAAATCTCCTCATTCAAGCAAGGGATGGAGGAAACTCTCGGACAGGCCTGAAACAAATTTAAAGGCCTGTTGAGAAAAACTCCAGTCCACGGATTTGACAAGACTTCTTATTTGCTCGCTTTTCTTGGAGGGCTAAATACTCAGTCTAAAATGATGTTGGATGCCTCGGCTGGAGACAGTATTAATAGGAAGACTGAAGACGAAGCCTATGATTTGATTGAGGAGATGGCCCTGAATGAAGTTTCCCAAAGTGAGAGAGGCGCACAGAAAGGAGGAATATTGCGTCTTCTTGCTAATGATGCAATGGCTGCGTAGAATCATCTTCTTAACCAAAAATTGGACAAGCTAACAAAGGTCCTTGCTGAACTTCCAACTAGGTTAAGAAATATTTCTCAGACTCAACAACTTTGTGACTTATGCGGTGGTGACCACATCAATGGTCAATGTGTTTTTCCTGAAGAAATGCAGTAGGATGTCAACTACATAGGGAATCAATTCCCGTTTAAGCAGGGTAATTTTAACCAAGGCAATTCTAGCCAAGGTTGGAAGAACCACCCCAGCATTGGACAGAATCAGAATACTTCTTTTGGGCAAGTAGGAAGCTTCTGGCAGCAACAACCTTTACGTTTATGGCAGCAGGTGAACAACTTGACGGAGACCGTTAGAGAATTAAATGACCGATTTGATAAATTTCTGAAAGTCTATGAGTCTCAACAAGAGAGTGACCAAGCTAGTTTTAGAGCACTGGAGACACAAATTGGGCAGCTGTAAAAAATAGTTGACACCGCAGAAAAGAACCAGTTTCGGGCTAACACTGAGGTTAACCCTAAGGATGAGTGCAAAGTGGTGATGACGAGAAGTAAAAGGAAGCCAGTAGAAGAAATAATTAAAATTGGGAGCAGTGAAGATGAAGAGGAAGAGATGATTTGTAATAATAAGCGTAATAAGCAGAAGAAATGTGAAGAAGAAGAGAAAAAGGAAAGGAAACTGAAGAGTCCTTATGAGTTATTCCGAGAAATTTTTAATCTGGTGACTATTATGCCTGGAGCGTTTCCACAAGTGTCTGAAGATGATAAACCAGCTGAATACCGTCTTCGTGAGATAGTTGATTTTGATGAGAAGGAAGAAAATCAGGCACGAATTGTTAAACCAAGGAAGAAAGACCATCCACAAGAAGAATTTAGGGAGTTTGACTCTTCCTTGTGTGATCAATGATGTGGATATAGGGAGAGCTATGGTCGATTCAGGATCTAGTGTTAATTTAATGTCCTTCAGTGACTTCAAGAAGATTAGAGGGTTAAAATTAAAACCAGTATACACTACCTTGACAGTTGCAGATGTATCCATACAAAAACCTTTGGGTATGGTGGAAGATGCAATTGTTCGAATTGAAGAGTTGGAATTCTTGGTTGATTTCATAGTAGTGGATATGGTAAATGATGGAAGAATTCCATTAATTTTGGGAAGACCATTTATGAGGACCTCTCAGATGATGATACGTGTTTATGACGGGAAAATAGTGTTAAGAGATCAAGACCAAGTGTTAGCCTATAGTGGATCTGAAGGAGAAAGAAAGTGAATAAGAAACAGATCTAGACATAAAAAGGCTATAAGAGAAGCAGGCAAAGAAGAAACTACCACAGGTAATGATCATCTTAACAGCTGTACTATTTTGTAAGCACGTGAGGAGGAAAAGACGGATAAAGGAGAGTCACTTCAGTTAAAGGACAAACTATTTCCGCGGGTGTGGCTGTTAAATACAAAAACAGGAAATGGATTGTCAACAGGAAGCTCGAAGAGGAAGGAATGATGGAAATTAGAAGGCCATATTCCCCTGTTGTTTGCCAAGTAGACAGACGAAAGTTGAGATGGTGGGATGATGAAGATTCCAGTGTGAAGAAGAATAATTGATTGTTGAATAACACATTTTGTATTTTAAGACATTTTTTTTTATTTTGTTGAACTTGTTTTTTTTTTTTGAATATTTGTGAACAATTTTTGGGTAGCATCTAGTGAGGGATGCTAACTTTTGGTATCTACTGAAGGATACCTGGAAGGTACACCTACTAAAGGGTGTTGGAAGGCTGACATTTACTGACAAATGCTAAACAGGTTTGGGCCAGGCTCGCGACGTTAAACAAACGCTACTAGGAGGCAACCTAGATTTTCTTCTTTAATCTTGCACTTTAAATTTTAGAATAGGTTGAATTTTAATTTTAGTGTGTGTGCTTGGCTTGAAGACCTCTCTGATGATGTTTTGACTGAATGAATTGCATAAGGAGTCTGTTTAATGATGATCTGATGTGAATGATTATTGAGTTGTATTGTATGTTCATATCCTGTGAAACAAATGTGTGATGAATTATGATTGTGGTCTTGATGTTGAGCAGGGTGTATGAATGAATGTGTGTGAGAAAGCATGTTTTGTGAGGTATTGAGCTCCAGAGTTTTATTGTTGCATGAAATTATTCACAGGAAAGCATGCATGATATTGCCTAAATCTTGATTATTGATTGAATTGCATGTATATGTCATATGATCAAGGTCATTTTTGAAAGCCCTTACTTAGCCAAATTTTACCCAAAGTGCTTGAAATTTTATACCCTTTTTGAACCTTGGCCTAAACAGAATGAAAACCCTTATGCTGAAATTATTTACTTTGAATTGGGTCAATGACTGTAATTATAGTCAAGGTTCAAGTTTGGGGTTGTGGGGAAAGTTTGAATGACAAAAAGAAAGGCATTGAGCTCAAGTGTTGAAAAAGAAAAATACATGAGAAAGAGGAAAAATCATGAAAGATGAGCTCAATGTAAAAATAAAAGAAAAAGGGAAGAAGTTGGGGACAAATGAGATTGGTTGAAAAAAGAGAGTTAAACTTGAACCTTGAATGATGAATGAACTCTCTTGATTCAAAGCTTTTATGATCCAGAAAAACCAATTTTTCTTGATAGTCCAGCCTTATTACAAGCCTTGGAAAAGTCCTTTTGATGGCATTTGCATGTGATGATTTTGATTGTTTGAGATGAAAGGCAATTTTATTTCATGTGACTTGTGAATGATTTAGAGTTGGAGTGCTACCCTAAATACTTGAGTGATTGAGTGAAACACTTGCTTGGTGAGAACTTCTAAGTTTCATGATTGCATCTTTGCTTAGTAGATTGATCATTCATAATATGTAACATTTGTTAAGGAATGTGTGAGATAACTGATTTGAAAGCATGCATCTTGATTTGATCATCACTGAAGATCTGAAATTGAATAGTTCTCATCATGTACTTTAGCAAGGTTGAATCATTGGATGAAAGTGTAGAGAGCCAAGTTTTGTTTTATCTTTAGTTTTGTTTTGTTTTGCTTGAGGACAAGCAAATTTCTAAGTTTGGGGTTGTGATAACGGTTGAAAAACCGTTATTTTCATGTGATATTTTAGACCAAACTGTTCCCTTTACTGCTTAGAATGAGCTTGAAATCAAACAAAACTCAATAAATGAGTCAGTCGAGAGTCAACAGATGTTATTAGCGATATTATGCTTGTTTTGTAGCAATTTTGATGGAAGTGAAGAATGGAGGTGAAGAGGAAGGCCTTAAACTCAAGATAGAGGAAGAAAATTAAGAAAAGAAGAGTCTAGAAACCGCCCAGCGGCAGATTTGCACTGCTGGGCGGCCAAATGCGAGGAGTTTGCACCAAGGCAGCGATGCCTGGCAGTTTTGCAGTAAGAGGCAAACCGCCGGGCGGTGGACCCCTAACGCCGGGCGGTTTTGCGGCAAAGACGCAAACCGCTGGGCGGCATAAGTGTGACGCCGGGTGGTTGCCTGTTGGGCTCGGGCCTGTTTTCTGTTGCGCTCTTCAGCCATAAATAGCCCTAGTGCGATTTCATTCTCATTCTTTTGACAGAGGAGGGCGGCCAGACCTACTTTTCACTCTCTGGAGAGGATCTCTTGGATGCTTAGGCTCCTTTTCATCTTTTCTAGGGTTTGCTTTCCATATCTTCCATTATTTTCATCTTGGTTCACCATGACAATGGTGAACTAAACCCTTTTGTTGTTGGGGGAACAATGTAATCTTTTGATACTCTCTTTTATTGAAACTCTTGTTTGAATTATATGATTTTCATATGCGTTTATTATCAATTGTTGGATTCTCATACTGTGCTTAAAGCTTTTATCGTTTAACTCATTCGGTATCTGATATTTGCCTTTATTGATACGGGACGTACAGTAATGTCACGAAATGGTGAGAATTTGATTGGTTAAGCAATACCACCTAGGGATAGGTGTTACCAATAAAGGAGTATTGGTAAAAACCTGAAGACAAGTTTTGATGATGCTGCAGAATTGTAATTTTTGTCTACAATAGGAGAATATTTAAAAGCAACTTGTAGTATCTTGAATGTAGTAGGAAAATAATTAATATTGTAATTTCTACTGATATAATCGATTATGGACATGTTGTAATCGATTATCATATGCTTTTGAACTACAATAATCGATTATCATGAAGCAATAATCGATTATCACAAGTCTCACTTGAATAATCGATTATCACTTACAATAATCGATTATCTCTTTTAAAATTTTCTATAACAGACTTGCATAATCGATTATCACTTACAATAATCGATTATTCATGGCAGTTGTGAGCTGACCTTTGGCATTCAGCGTGTTTGGCTATTTAAATGAGTTTTGAAAGCATCAGATGTAACACTTTTGAGTAAACTGAAAAAAGCCAGAACACTGTGTAGTCAGAGGAACGTTCTTGAGAAAGCTTTTTTGTTTACTGTGTTCCCTTGCCTGGTCTTGTGGAAGGAGAGGCTTACGTATCGTGTGCTGATACAAGAAGTGGACTCTCTTCAAGTTGGCGGGGCTCTCTACCTGGTCTTGTGTAAGGAGAAGCACGTGAATCGTGTGTCGATTGCCAGTGCAGGTTCTCTTCAAGTTGGTAGAGTTATCTCTTTCATTTTATTACTGTTTTTATCTTGTAATCTGTTAAACAATTTTTAGTGGAACTGTTAATCACTCTTTGTAGTGATTAACGACTGGACGTAGATTCTGTTGAATCGAACCAGTATAAAAATTCCTGTGTGATTTTCTTTTGCCCTATACTCATTTTATAATTAACGCACGTTATCTGCTTGGTAAATTTTCTGAAAGAAAATTGTTTCAACTGTGACTTGTTACGCTGTACGTTCTGTGTATTTTAATCCGCTGCGCTAAACTCTTTAAAAAATTAACCCCTTCGAAACCAACAATTGGTATCAGAGCTTGCTTTAATATTCTTTCAAAATCTTTGCGAAAATGGCCGGTCACAGTCAAAACTTTGTCTATGCTGAGGGTGCGTCTATTAACAGACCTCCATTGTTTACTGGAGATAATTATGCTTTTTGGAAAGTGAGAATGGAAATTTTCATGGGGTCTGTTGATAGAGGCATTTGGGAAGCTGTACAAAATGACCCTTATATTCCTATGTATACAGTAGATGGTGTAGAAACAGTAAAACCTTATTTTAATTGGACTGCTGAGGAAAATAGACGAGCACAATTTGATATTAAAGCTCGTAATATTATTTCATCTGCTGTTGTGCTTGATGAATTTTATAGAACCTCTGTGTGTAAGACAGCACAGGAAATGTGGGACGTTATGAAAGTTACACATGAAGGTACTGAGGACGTGAAACGGGCAAGGAAGAACACTCTTATTCAAGAATATGAGATGTTCAGAATGCAACCTGGAGAATCAATCTCGGATGTTCAAAAGCGGTTCACTCACATAGTGAATCACTTGACAGGTTTGGGTAAGATTTTTGATACTGATGAATTAAACGTTAAAGTTCTTAAATCATTGGACAGGTCTTGGCAACCAAAGGTAACTGCTATCTCGGAGTCCCAGAATCTTTCTCAGATGACAATGCCGATTTTATTTGGAAAACTTCGTGAGCACGAGCTTGACTTGAGAAGACTCACTGCTGAAGAGGATCAAGGCAAGAGAAAAACTCTAGCGTTTAAGTCTGAGATATCCAAAGGGAAAAACTCCAAGAAAGTAGAAGAAGATGATTCTGATGATGAAGAGAATGAGTTTGATGATCAAGAAATTTGCAAAATTCATGAAAGCAAAAGGAAAAGAAAAATTTCACAAGGAAAGGAAAGAGAGTCAAGAGTCTCCATCAAATATAAAGTGCTTCGGATGTGGAGAAAGAGGACATGTAAAGTCCGAATGCCCAAGGTACAAGAAAAATGATGACAAGAAGGAAAGGAGATTTCAGAAGAAAAAGAAAGCATATATAGCTTGGGAGGATAATGACTCAAGCTCAACAAGTTCAAGTGACACAGAAGAAGAAGCAAACCTATGTCTTAGGGCAGACTCAGAAGAAACTGGAAGTCAAGTAAGTGATTATAGTTTTGAATCCAGTGAATTAGATTTACAAAAGGCATTTTTTGAATTGATGAATGAATCTGAAAAACTTGATACTGCTCATAAAAAATTAAAAAAAGAACATAATGAATTAAAAATAAAATATGATAAATTGCTTGATGATGAAGTTGTGTTAAGAAACAAAGTCAGTACTTTAGAAGATAAATTAACTGACTCAAATGCTACTGTTAAACCTGTTGAATGCTTATCATGCAAGAGCCATATGTTTGATATTGATATACTTGAAAATTTGCTTGCTAAGGCAACTAACAGAAATTCACATGCTAAAACAACCTTTAGTAAAAGAAATATAAACGTACATAAAAATAATAAACCAAAAGTAAAAAGAACTCAAAAAATTTGGGTTGTTAAAGGAACTTCAATTAAAAATAAAATTAGCAATGTATGTTGTTTTTACTGTATGAAGCACGGTCACACTTCAAACAAGTGTAATATTAAACATGTTGGTGTGCCTAGTGGAAAATATATTTGGATTAAAGCTGTTAAGAATTAACCCCAAGGACCCATATTTAGATTGGGGACCTAAAGTTTCTGTTAACTTGTTTTGTAGGAAAAATCAAAGTCAAAAGGGTCATTATGGTATCTTGACAGTGGATGCTCAAGACATATGACCGGTGACAAAAGAAGATTTATTTCTTTTGAGAAGAAAAAGCAAGGATTTGTGACTTACAGGGATAACAACAAAGGAAGAATCATGGGTACCGGAGACATTGGAGGAGGAAATACCTTAACCATAAAAGGCGTCCTATATGTTGAAGGTCTCAAGCATAATCTCCTAAGCATAAGCCAATTGTGTGACAAAGGTCTCAAGGTAACCTTTGAAAGTGATAAATGCATTGTATACTTTAAAAATTCTGATGATATTGCTTTGCAAGGTGTTAGGCATAATAACATATATTTGATTGACATTGATAGTGCATCTAGTCATAGCATAACATGTTTAGTTGCTAAAGAGGAAAATCCTTGGCTATGGCATAAACGAGCAGCACATATTCATATGCAAAATTTTAAACAAGTTAATTTCAAAAGATCTTGTAATTGGTTTGCCTAAATTAAAATTTGAAAAGGATAAAATATGCTCTGCGTGTCAAAAAGGTAAACAAATCAAATCTTCATTTTCTTCTAAAAGCATGATTTCAACATCAAAACCCTTAGAACTTTTACATATGGATTTGTTTGGACCATCTAGAATTAAGAGTTTTGGTGGAAGTCTTGAGCATGGTTGGTTGCTCTAGGACAGAGAATCCAGACAATCAAGTAATGGATCATCCTCTCTTCAACTTTGAAACCTCCAACCAGTAGCTGTCTTCTACTTGTTTGCCTCTCAGGATGTCGCAGAAAGGATTGAAAGGTGAGCATTCTGTTAAAGTCTTCAAGTCCTAAATGGACTTTGACAGCATCATCCCAGATAGGGAGTTGAGCAACATTTGTCCAAACATCATCATCTAAAATGATGCGGACTCCCTTGACCTTGGTAGAAATTATCCCATCTCGATAGCGCAAGTTGAAATAGAAAACTCTTAAGAGATCGGGATAAATATTTCCTTTTTGAAGTAAATCCTGCTCAATGCTCAACTTTTACTTCAAAGTTGAAGAGAGGATGATCCATTACTTGATTGTCTCTTTCCATATCTTCCATTATTTTCATCTTGGTTCACCATGACAATGGTGAACTAAACCCTTTTGTTGTTGGGGGAACAATGTAATCTTTTGATACTCTCTTTTATTGAAACTCTTGTTTGAATTATATGATTTTCATATGCGTTTATTATCAATTGTTGGATTCTCATACTGTGCTTAAAGCTTTTATCGTTTAACTCATTCGGTAACTGATATTTGCCTTTATTGATACGGGATGTACAGTAATGTCACGAAATGGTGAGAATTTGATTGGTTAAGCAATACCACCTAGGGATAGGGGGTAGGACGACCAATTGTATTTGCTTCTATTTGTAATGCGTTGCTAGTTGCTAGGGGAGGCTAGGGATAGCAAGTCGGTAATTAGTAATAGGCCTTTTTCGCTGAGGGATCGGGTTAAGGGGAGGCCAAGAAAGTTTGCATGCAATTAGATAATAAGGCAATTTACACAAGAGGAGTAAATAAGAGAGAGCGGATTAGATGAAACTGTAAACCCCCAATAACTCCATTTATTCATACTCTTTTCTCGTCAATTGAATCACTCATTGCATGTTTATTTTCTGTCGTTGCATTCACCACAACAATTATTTTTTCTTTCACAAGTCTTACGATTTTAATTCATACGAATGATAAGGCCTTTCGAGTCTCATGGGAAGAACGATAATGGGTTTTACCATTTTTATTACTTGATACGATATGGTACACTTGCTATCACGTTAACAGTAGGACGACCAATTGTTTTTGCTTCTATTTGTAATGCGTTGCTAGTTACTAGGGGAGGCTAGGGATAACAAGCCAGTAATTAGTAATAGGCCCTTTTCGCCGAGGGATCGGGTTAAGGGGAGGCCAAGAAAGTTTGCATAACAATTAGATAATGAAGAAATTTAAATAAGAGGAGTAAATACGAGAGAGAAGATTAGATTAAATTGTAAACCCCCAACAACTTCATTCATTCATACTCTTTTCTAGTCAATTGAATCAACCTCATTGCATGTTTATTTTCTGCTCTTGCATCCACAACAATTATTAATTTTTCTTTCACAAGTCTTACGATTTTGATTCACACGAACGATAAGGCCTTTCGAGTCTCATGGGAAGAACGATAATGGGTTATACCATTTATATTACTTGAAACGATATGGTACACTTGCCATCCCGTTAACACTGTATTGGACCTGTTGTGATTACAGGGGATAGACTCGTGGAGTCTAGTTCACTTTGAGGATTGTTCAAAGTGGTGGTTGGCAGATTGCAGGAGAGAGGACATCTTTCTGCAAGTTTTGTTGTTTTTGTTGCCTATATTTTGGTTAAGGGTTAGAGAAGAGATTTATATTTTTGACGTGGAGGTCTTCTATAAATTCCTTGTTGTAAAAACCGCAACCGTTACAGTGCATTTGCTTCCTGGGTTGGAAGACGCTAGATGTAGGCATTGTTGGCCGAACCAGTATAAAAACCAGTGTTTGATTTTCTATATCCCTGCAATTCTACTTTACAGTCGACTTTATTTCTAGCGCAGTCACTACGTTTTTTTGCTGCATACAAATTTTCATTACTTGCATTTCAAGAAAGTTTGAAAAAGTTTAATATTTTGTTTTCAAGATTGCGAAAAGATTTTGTTTTTGATAAACCACCAATTCACCCCCCTCTTGGTGTAAAAAGAAGCCTATCTTTTTTCCAACACTCTAAATGTTCAATTAAGAAGAAAGTTTATCTACTACAATAATCTTACTTCTACCAAAGATTTAAAATAAATGTTTTGAATCGAATAATTACTAAAACAATCAATTAATAAGTAAATAGGATTTATTTGTTAGAAAAAGAACTAACTTTTCTTTAAATACTACATAAAACACGTAAAAACCTAAAATCTATTTTAGTTTTAAATAAAACGAACAAACTCATCGTAACAAAACTTGAATTAAGGTAACATTGATTTAGAATATAAGCGAAATTAAGAAAAATGAAACATGTTCCTCTTTCAAATATGAAGATAAATATTCCACATGGGCATCATGACACATCAAATCATCAAGCTGTTAGGGCGGTCAGAACGGTCAGAAGGGTTAGCCTACCCCTGCCCGAAGCCTCAGATTTCAAAAAAATAATAATATCATGACACATTTTTACATTCATTTGATACAGAATATAAAAATAAAATGGTTCAAAAAATATAAAGTTTAGTAGTTTTTCAAGAAAAAAAAGTAAAAAGTAAATAAAAATAGTATGAAATGAATGTAAAAAATTTAAGGCATGTCAAATAATCATTTGTCATTTCAAACCACGTTATCCAAACACAAACCATGTCCAGCTTCACTCACGCCACCACACTCCTCCACACCTACCTCAAAACCCACCACAAAAAGTCTTCCTCCACCGCTGCCACTCCATCACTCTCCCTCAGATCGGGCCCAACAGGAGGAACCTCATCTTCACATTCCTTGCCACTTCCTCAACTGTGGTAGCAGTGCACGGCAACACCCAACAACCCCTGGCCCAGAACTGGGGCACCCGCTCCTACATCTGGGAGCACTTCTTCAGGCCCGGGCTTTCCCAGGAATAGGCAGTGGCCCGCATAACGCAGACCGCTGAAGGGCTCCACGACATGAGGGAGCCTCTGGAGACTCTGTCTTGGAGGAGGTATATCATGTTCTACATACGCATCAAACAGGCTTACCTTGACCAGGAGTTGAGAACTGCTTTCTCCACCTTGCCTCAGAATCATCGCAAGAACTATGTCAGAACTGCTAATGAGTTGATCTCCAACTTTGAAGAGGTACACTCTTTCTGCTACTGTCTCTGTCACTGCTAATCAGTTGAAGGACTATGTCACTTTTAATGCTTTTGATTTTCATTTTGTTCAGTTTGATCGGTATATTCAGACGCCAAAGGTCTATGAATCGTACCTATACTACGAGAAGACATTGAAGTCAATAGATGAACTTGTGGCCATACTAACATAGCACAAGGAGGAAGCTGCAGGGTATATCAGTATTCGGAATTCTAATTTTTGTGGTATAAAACCTCTTGGTACTCATTTTTTCTTCTTTTTTTTAATATATATATATATATATATATATATATATATATATATATATATATATATATATATATCAGTATATCAGTATTCGGAATTCTAATTTATGTACATGTTTCATTATAATGTGCAACTTCCAAGTATTTCAAATTTAACACAAAGGCTCAATGTAATCATGCTCTGCTGTTACTCATCGATTACACCCAGAAACCACAATTCAACAACATTTTCACACTTCGATACCAAACCACAAATGCACACTAGAAAAATGTTCATGAAGACAATTTTTGTTTTCTTTCCTTCAAACTAAGTTATATCAAGAAAAGGGCATAGAACAGTTGGAACACACATCAGTTTCGAGAGATTGCAACAACTGATAGGATGATTAGAACTGTGAAGAGAGCAACAGCAATGTAAGAGCCAATGAGAGAACCCGAAATGCGTTCACAGAAGTTGTTGTATTGTTGGCAGATTGCAAACCAATTGGCACCTGTGTTTCCATTGTGTGCTATGTAGACTATCGATGTTGCTGCAGAGGCTGCGGCTGTGATCAGACCCAGCATTACCTTTTTACAATATTAACCACAACTTCATCAAGTTAAAAATAAGAACTAAGGAATTAACATCATTAAAAACGAAGTAGCTTGAATTATTGACCACTGTGTGGTTAAATTACTGCTTTGTTTCAGACATTATTTCTCACTGAGTGGAAAATGATGACACTAGTTTGTACATTAAGTCTTTTTCTTGCAGTCCCGTGATACAAAAATATTACTTTTGGCAATTAACCACCGTTTAATAAATATATCAGATAATATTGAGACAGCATCAGGAGTCTTTATTTTAAGGTTCTAATTATAGGATATGTTTTTATTGAGTTTAACTTTTACACGAGAAAGATATAACTTATTTACGCTTGCACATTACAAAACAAATTTATAGTATGTATGATAACTTTAAAAGCCATATAAATAATTATAGGATACAATTTATTGGCTTTTTACCATAATAATTTTAAAAGCCATATAAATAATTATTTATTGATGGTGTAAAATTTATATGCATAATAACAAAATTCAGGATATCTGTATAATATAAAAACTTTATACCAATATTAATCAATTAAAATTCAACATAAGTATGACTTTTTTAAGGTTTTTATTATAGATTAAAAAATGTTACATGGGAATTCGAGTTTGAATAATATTGTAAAAGCTCTTCACACGGTTGACAATATATTTAAACTATTTTCTATTTTAATTTGCCTTATTTTTTAATCTAGTTTGGAAAGAAAATAAAATAAAATAAATGATTAGGTTCCAAACATAAATTTAAGTATTTTCAAATATGATTTTATTAAATATTTTTTATCCATTTAATACTCAAAAAGCTTATATTTTTTAATTGTTTCTTGTTTTTTTTCGTTAACTATATGTAATATTGTTTTGTTATTTTGTTATTTTTTTTCACATCTTTTAACACGGAGACAAAAAAAAAGAGAGATGATAAAGTAATTATCATAATGAGATACTCAACTAATGAAAAAAAATTAAAAATAAAAACTGATTGTTAAATAGAAATTTTTAAAATATTTTACATAAAAAATATTAATTAATATTTAATTAAAATATTAAAATTTTAGAAACCTCAAATTTAATTAAACTAAGAAAAACAGAAACTTTCGATGATGATAATGAAAAGATTTCAGTTGAAAAGAAGAAGTGAGTATTAAATATGAAAAACTTCCATTCCTCCCCATCCAAAAATTTGCCTATGGTATATTATAAGGAGAATCTGTTTGTTTACCGTGTCAAAAGCAACAAGGAGAATTCTACTTTTCACTGCAGTGCTCCTCACTATGTGGAATATAGATAGAACAAGTGAAAGCACAAGATAGCCACAAACAACAGAGTTGCCCATCACAAAAAACCTGGATTTGCATGTTAACAAACATCCAACGTAAACTCAAACACATAAAAATTGATTTTAAGTTAAAAGCAGTTAAACATGTAAACATTTGGTTAATATGTTATACCAAGCTTCTTCAACTTGATATTGAAACCACTTGTAACTAAACACACACTTACACAAGTGAGGGAAGGTCATCAAATTGAGCTCTGAATTTGATGAATTGTGTGGCAAATGGAAGAGTCTCATTGGTAGTTGCCATGGCCAATGCAGCACCTAGGGTTGCAACAGCTGCAAGAATTCTCAAAACAAAGTCCATTATAGATAACCCTCTTGTCACCCCTTTTCTTGGGGATGCACCCTTCATGGCTTCTCCAACTTCAATTGAACTTCCCTTCATTTCTCTTCCAATTTAATGTTTTCTCTCTTAGCACACACTTTGCCTCAAAAGTATACTATTATGATATGGTCCTCCTTATTTAACTACTGGTATCCAAAACATGCATTTATATAGATGTAGAACAGCCATGTCAAATTTGTGTTAGGTTTGGGAAGTACCAGGTGGCTGTTTTTTGTTGTCGAAAGTATGTCGCATAGAAGGTAGTGAATGATGTTGATTACGTGCAGTCGAATGAAATTATCCACTAATTCACCTGCTCCGTACTTGTTCCAAATTATCGTAAAAGCTAAAGATGAACTGCTCCACTTAGAAGCATAAAGCACTCATCGACTTCAACGGTACGACATTTGATTGGTTAGTTGATTGATGACATGTTGTTAGTGAGATTTAATTTGCCATCTATGGGTATAACAAAAAGTGAAAATGTGTAAAAGGAAATATTTATTTATTTTAAAACTTGTTTCTTAGTAGTTAACATTATTATAATTAAAAAATGAAAAGGTTTATAATTAATAGTTTGATTTAAAATTAACATAATATAATCTATTATGTTGTAAATATAATAATAAATAATTAATCTATTAGAAAGGAGAATAATAAATGATGTAACTTTTCTCATCTTTATCGTTTTTGTGGTAAAAAAGATTAGATATGATGAGAAGATTTTGTTGATGTTGAATTTTGAAATATATTTTAATTTTATTAAACTTTTAAGATTCAATTCATGTAAATTATATAGAAAAATTAGTATGCGACAGGCTTATGCAAAAATGTAAATAATGTTTTCATTAATTTGGTTGAGAGGGTTCTTTATTTTGAGATGAAATATTTTAAAAGTTATCGCAAGCATTCAAGCCTGTGCAAATATTTCTAACCTGAACTCTTCTTATTCTAAAGGTGGGTCATAATTAGTGGCTTGAGATTTACTCATAGTTTATAAGAACTGAAAATTTAAAAAACTAGTTTAAAGATTAACTAACAAATCTTCAAAAGTATCAACGGATCTTTAAAAAAAATGACTATAAAATATGGAAAAATAAACATTTGGTGGATTCAGTACACTGTGACTCATTTATATTAGTTTCTTCCAACTATAATTTATATAGGCACATATCTTCGTTAAATAATCCCCTAAATCATTGATTGGGTGTTAGTAACATGCTATTGGATAGAATTACCATATATAAAACCATCAAGATCTATACTTAACCATAAACAACGTGTGATAAGTTAAGAATGTTATATCCACAGCTCTGGCTTCAATAGACAATGCTCTCAAACGGTTATGTTTTGTTTCACAGTAGTACATGTTGGATGTTTAAATAGTATCATGTTATTGATGGAATTATTATACTCTATGTTGCTATCAACCAGTACTTGCCTAATCTTAATTTATAACCAATCAATGTTCTTAAACGATCAATTAGTAGTCATGCTTTGCATGTTGATAAGGTAACAAAATCAATCTCTCTTACTCTAATCTTGTGCTGCTATTTCAACCAAAAGAAAAATATTGTAATGACATTTTTTAACTGCTATTACTTAAAGTCATCTATAGAGTTTTTACCTTACTTTATCCATACGAAAATAACCAAAAGTGATCCACGTAATTAATACAAAAAATAAAATAGACGATAAATAATGTTCAATGTACAAGACAAAAGAGGGAAACAATTTTGGGAGGTTTAAATTGGTTATATATCCAAAACAAATTACTTTCTCCTTTCTTTTTACCTGTCTTAATTTTAGGGGGAAAAATCACTATAAGAAAAATATCATTTATTAGTTATTAATTGTGACTAGTCACCCAATAGTTCTAGTCGCATATTAGTGACTGAAAATAGTAACTTAATTGGTGTATAGTAATATTTATTTGTATAACGACTGAAATAGTGGCCGAAAATATTTAATCATTGAATGTAATCTTTCAATCACCAAATTAGTAACTAATATAATATAGTATTAGTCACTGAAAATTTGTTGGTCGCTATAAAATGTTTAGTATCATAAATAGCTATCAATAATAAGAGAACGTAAAAGATTGTATTTAGAAGTGTCAATGTTTTAAAATAACGATTCTTTACTATTTTAATGATAAATCGTTTAAGTATAAACAAAAATATCATAAAAAAAGCCTTGTTAAACACTTTATCTTTCTAGAAATTTTTTTCTTAGAACTCTCTTCCTTCTTTTTAAGCTTTATCATGATTTGTTTATACTTTTGAAAAACCAATTTAGGATGTCACAATAAAGTATAAAACATTTTTATTTACAAAAATTTAAAATCGAATAATATCCCAAAAATTAGCGTAATAAAAATCCTAATTTATTTAACGTCAATTAAATAAAATATAAACAAAAGTTTAAAACTTCCAAGTAATAATAAACTAAAGTTGTCACATAATATCTAAATAAAAATCATTTAAAATAATCGGAAAACTTCTCAAACACTCTCCAAATCTCACTGCTTGACTCATTAACTGGAACACCTGTAAGATCATTTGTTATTTTTCTTCTTTCTAAGCTTTCTCACAATATGTTCACCTGTTTGAAGATCGGAGATCATATGCTACAGAAAATAGGGCATTACCGACGATCATAATCCTTCGAAAACAGCCAGAAGCCGTCAGTAATACATTTATCGACGATCTAGCGACAGTCAAGAAGCCATCGATAATACTCTTGTCGCTAACGATTATCGATGGCCTTTGTCCTTCGGTAATTACCGAAGGGCAAAAGCCTTCGGTAATTACCGAAGGCCATGAGGCCCTGGGTAATTACCAAAGTGAAGAGGTTCTCGGTAATTACCGAAAGGCAGAAGCCTTTGGTAAAGCCTTCGGTAAGATCCAGGAAAATCTCGGGTACAAATGTATTTCTTATCAACCAAATCAACCTGCATAAATTGTTCACATCACAAACAGACCTGCATAATGTGCATCTCAATCATCCAATCATCAGAAAACAATATAACATCTGAATCATCCAATCGTCAATAGAACATTGATGAGCTGTCGCAACTTACACAAATTTGATTGCATAAATAATGCAGTATAGCTAGGAAGTGACTCCTAGGTCGTCTCTCAAGGACCAATTTTGCGGTTCAGAATCCGGTCTAATACGTAGTGGGGGGTTTGAAGAGTTTGTTTGTGGATGCAGAAAAATTAAAATAAAAGTACGGATGAAATTAAATTAAAACGCAGATGTAAAAACGTAATTAAATACAACCAAAACAAATTTTAAATTTCATTATGCAAAATTAAATGCAACAAAACACTTTACCATGCATGAAAACGAAATTAAGACAGTAAAAACGAAACTGCTACAGTAAATACGGTATTGCTACAGTAAATACGAAAATACAGTAAATACAGAAAAACAGTAAAACAGTAAATACAGAAATAGTAAAACAGGAAATAAAATTACAGCAATACATAATAACAACAGTACAAAAATACAGAATTTCAGAAACAAAAATTACAATAATACAGAAACAGTAAAAACAGAATACAGAAAACAGTAAAACAATAATTTTAAAATACAAAAACAGAATCGGAATTGTTGCAGCATAATACAGAAAATAAAATTGAAGTGAATAGTTGAAAATAAAATAGTTAACAGCAGAAGAAAAACATCAATTTACGTGACCTCTCTTGTGCATCTACCAAAAGAAAATTTGAAATTGCAAATGGCCCAAAAAATCAACCTTTGGCCGTGACCTCCTTCCAATTGAAACTTCATAAACCAAGGACCGTAGCACCCCCTTTTTTTTGTAAAGCAATTAAATTGGTGATTATACTCCACTTTCCTTGCAGCATGACCGTGGCTTCCTAAGAGAATTCAATATACATTTCTTCACTCCAATTGAAGCTTCCAACAAAGCACCAGACCCCACCATATGTCATCCTCAAAAGTCTCCATCACAATTGTTCATCCTATGCTTACCTAATCCACCTACTCACCTTGTAAAAATTGATATCTAATTCTCTCTTCATGAAGCAAGGAGTGAACGGTTCACTCTTCTCAATTGGTTGCAGCCGTAGCATCCAATGCAAAAAGCATAAAATAGAATTGCATTCAACTATGGGATCTGTGCACACTTGTTCCAAAAACCCAAAAGCAACTGAACAAAACTCTCTCATCCCATCTTTAGAAACCGTCATCTTCCATTCCCCAAGAAAGCACGATGAGAAAAGATATTAAAAGTCTTCCAAGGACAAGTCAACTACACTTCCCAAGAGTAATGAAATAAATATTGAATCTAAAATGCTCTCCCTTTTGCCGAGACTACCTCTGCACCAAACACAATTTCCATTTCTTTCTTCAATAACCTAATAAATATGATACCCTCTTCAAGTGAGAACCGTGTACACCATCCCCTGCTCCTAAAGAACGTTGCAACCCCCTAAGAAACCACTTCAACCAAGCTTAACATTTCTACACCTTCCTCCTCCATTTCACCAATCTTTCTAAGAGCAAAAATAAAACAAAGTTAGGGCATGAATGTTGTCACCGTGAGTACCATGAGAGACTCAAAATAAATGATTCAACTTTTTGCACACAAATGAAAAGAAAAAGAAATGTATTCCTTCATTCAACCATAAGAATCCGTGAACCAACAATGCACACTTGCTCTCCAAAGGAAAAACATTCCAGCCCCTCACACATTGCTAAATATAAAAGCCATTTTTTTTCATTCACCATTGAAGAGGCAAACCGTGAGTAGAGTTCCAGCTCCCCAAGAATAAAATGTTTTCAAAAGTATAGACCTTACAAGAGAAAATGAAACCTACTCTTCCTCATCAACCAAAAGTGAACAACTTTGCAAGCAAGGGAAGAAGAAGAAGTGTGATATCCATTCATTCAATGAGAGTAATATAATGTAGATGCATTCAAACTTGAAAAGAAAAATTTGTTCCAAGACCAAGATGTTCTCTCGGCAGCAAGAGAGCTTACAACTAAAACCTCTGAAAAATTCAAAAGCAAGTGACGGCACACCCTATCCCTAGGTCCGAGGATGTCTCCAAAATGGGTGGGGTCCACCTACAATAAAACCCTAGATGCCATATCATGTTTTTTTACTATTGGGCTTAGTCGAATTTACCAAAAATTAGCCCACATTACAAAAATTCATCTATAAAATCTAAACTATTAAACTAAGCTAGATTAATTCTAAATTGCCTTGTGGAGAGTCTTCACATAATTGGTGCCCTTCCAAAAGTCTCACAGTGTGATTCCAAATTAGCCCTGAAAATAAAAATAGGAATAATTAAGCTCAATTAATTCAAATTAATTAAAATAGGAATTATTGGTCTAATTAAGCCCAAATGGTGAAAATGACACAATAGCTAAGAATTAAGCACAATTCATCGACACAATTGGGCGCGAAAACTAAGTGAATGGTGTAAAATATTGATTCATCAAACATGTATTTATAAATGAAACATAAAACAATCTAACATAATGTTCTAACAACCAAAATTCATCTAAAATCCAAATGTTTAATATTCAAGTGTTTCTATAACAATGTTCAATAACAAAATAAAACTAGTATCCTTCATAGTTATCATCTAAATGATCTTCATCATCTTACTCGTCCTCTGTAGAAGGCTGAACTGATGAAGGTTGGACTGCTAGACTGATGAGGGATGGACTGATGTCAAGTGCTGAGTGATGAGTGTCGCACCCCATACAAATTTAATGTGCATAAAGAATGCAGTATGGTACTAGGAAGTGACTCCTAGGTCGTCTCTCAAGGACCAAATGTGGTTCGAGAATTAGGTCAGACACGAAGTGGGGGGTTTGAAAATGTTGTGGTGAATGCAGATAAACAAAATCAAAACACTGACGCAAACAGAAATGCAAACACAGATCTAAAAACGGTTTCTAAGACAGACTGGAAACAGTTGGTCATTAACTCAATTACAATGCTTCCTATCATAGATCAACAAAATAAAGCCGACTCAAACCTTTAGTCCAACACAGTTAATCAACTAAGTGAAGGTTAATCATGTTTTCATAAAAGCTAACTAAATGAACGCAATGTTAACATCAAATCCAATTTACACCATGTAGTTTCATCAACTAAGAGAAGACTCAACACCAACTGGGCAACTAAGTGTATACCCAATTGAAAGTGCAAATACAGATTTCATATTAACCAAGTCAGAGTGGCAAATATAATTACAGTCCAGAAATCTCAAGGAAATATATAATTTTATTAATGACCTACTTGACTAACTTAAGCTAATATCACAATTAAATTAACACAATCGAACATAACAGACATCATAGTGAACAAAAAGAAAAATAAACTAAACGGTCCTAAAACACGATATGTAAACTAATTAAAATGCAACACATAATAAGCAACAAAATTACCGCTATTGAAATGCAATGATGAATCAGCGAAGACAATTTAAAACATTGAACCTGCGTGAATATTTCTTCCGGCCAGCAACATGCACACCTCCCTTTAATTTCAAATTGGAAAAGAAAAAAAAAACAAAAAAAAAACAAAATAAAACTTTCAGCTGTGACCCTTCTACCATGATGAAAATATCATTTCCAAGAATTTCACTCACCGTCTCCATTTTCTTTAAGAGAAAATTGCATCATCACTTTTTGGAATAGTAAAAAGAAGGCAAAGATTCCATTCAAATGGAATACGTCTCCATGATAAAGAAATCAAAATAAAGCACCGTGCATTTATCTAGAAAGAAAATGAAACATGCTTCTCCAAAATAAAAATGAATGCAACTGTGTGCACCTAGAGCAAAAAGAAATCAGCGCATGGTTTTCCAATTAATCATCGAATTCCTCCTTTCTCCAAAGCCAATTAAAATTATCGCTGCACCACCCAATAAATGAAAGACCGCTTGCTTTCTAAAAGACAAGAAAAAGAATTGAAATCACCGTTAAATGTTGCAATGCAGCTGGCGGCTTCACCAATCCAGCCATTCAATGAAAATGGAAACCGTAAATTCACACATAATGAAGAACCGTTCACTTTTCTAAAAGAAGGCAAATACTTAAAAATAAATTTTTCTACCCTGAACGGAGACTTCAATAAAAAAAATGCATAAAAAAAACTAAAATGAAAAGGCAAGATTGAATTTAGCTGATATCAATTTCACGTGAGCTTTCATACATCCCACTCAAAACAACATTCCCAGAAAAGCTAGAATGGTGTGTCGGTTGGACACCATTTTGCTTCCTCCAAGCAGCATTTCTAACGAAAGCTAAAAGAAAAAATATGGGTGTGACGGCTGGGAGCACAATCCTCTTCATCCAAAATCCAATAATTCCACAAAAAGCTCCATCCCAAAAAATGTTTCCGCTACAGCAAAGGTGAGTCCTAGAGAATGACGGCTGCTGCCCTTTTCTTAGGGCCAAGTGTCATCAAATGTGAGGATGGGGTCCACCCTAAATTCCTAGGGTTCCAAGTCACCCATTCCTACTTTTGAGCTTAGTTTACTTTACCAAAAATTGGCCCAAATTACAAAAGTTGGTCTAAAAATTCTTAACCACTAAATTACAATTTGATTAATTCTAAATTGTGGAGAGTCTTCAATTAATTTGCTTCCTTCCTAATGTTTCAAAATGTATCTTCAATATTTCCTTGCAATTAAAAATGCAATTAATCAGCTCAGAAAATTCAAATTAACTAAAATAAGAATTTCTGATCAAATTAAGCATGATTAGGAAAAACGGGAAAATACCAGACATTTAAGCACAATTCCCTGATTAATTCTAGCACAATAAACTATGTAAAATTAATAAAATATTGACTCATCACTGAGGGAAGGGTCGTGGCTGGGTCGGAGGGATAATGAACTGATCCTGTGCAGTTTGAGGCAACACATTCCTGACCAGGGCCTTAAAGTTTCTAAACTCTGCTCTCAAATTTCCTGGCACGTTGCTCCAGTGCCTGCGTGAGGCGAACAACGGCCTCGTCAGCAGTAGTGGTGGAAGAAGAAGGTTGGTGCTTCAGAGTACCTCCTCTCGATGTTGTATAGTTTGCAGCAAGTTGTCCTGCACCATACACTCATCCCTTCTTCTTCCCACCAACAATGTTGACCCAACATTGTGTCCTACAGATGTTGTCTTCTGCATTACTCGTAAAAAATTCTTCCTGTTCAAACATTAAAAGCAATGTTAGAGAATGATAGAATAACATAAATGAAAAATTACTAATAGTAACAATGTTATTTGCTTACATGAGTCTTCCGAGATCTTTCATAAACAAATTCATTAATGCCCTTCCGAACATGGGTCTGTGCAAAGACCTCATCAACATGGACCGCCCTTCCCAAAGGTTGTGCCTGTAACATAATTTAGAGTTAGAAGTGTACGTAGGAAATAGAAAATACCTAAGTTATATGAAAGAAACAGAAAAGTAATGAAAGTTTTGTTGATATTGTTGACAACACAAACTCTATATCAAACTAGTTTTTGATGATGACAACATAATGCTTAATAACAATACATATGTTCCAGTATTACATGTTCGTGTTCTATTGTTTGACATATCTACTAAACATGTTTTGATAAATTGCAATGTATGTCTTGATTATGTGATATTATTGTGGAACATGCTTGTTTTGAAATGTGAGATAAAATGTTTTTGATTACTGCACATTTTAGAAAGAAAAAGATCACAAGAACCTTTATGAACTTATACTTGTTGTGACAAAGTTCTAGTTCAGTCGAATACACTCATAATGGATTCGACTATGCTAAAACCTTTGTACAGATTTTGTGAAACTGCGTTATGTGAGATTTTGAGTTGAAAAGAATTTCAAAGTGTTTTCTCATGTGTCAGTCGACAGTGTATATCGCACATTCGACTGTATTACTGTTCTATTTGGAATTCTGTTAAGCCTACACGCTCCAACGGCTATATTTTTCAAAAGTTAGTTAAGATTGACTGACTTGGTCAACTGTCTTAAATGTGTATTGATTTGGTTGACTGAGGAGCCTTTGTGTTGACTATCTGTTATAACTGTTTTAATACAGTCGACTGAATTAATAGGCTATTGATGGGTTGTCGCAAACCACACAAATTTAATGTGTAATTAAGAAATGCAGTATGGCTAGGAAATGACTCCTAGGTCGTCTCTCAAGGACCAATTTTGCGGTTCAGGAATTAAGTCAAACACGAAGGGGGGTTTTGTAAAAAGTTGTGATGAATACGGAGGAATAAAATTAAAACACCGATGCAAACAGAAATGCAGACACAAATATAAGAAAACGATTTCAAACACAGAATGAAAAACAGTCAGTCATTAACTTAATTACAATGTTTCCAATCACAGATCAACAAAATAAAGTTGCGACTCAAACCTCTAATCGAACAAAGTTAACCAATTAAGCGAAGGTTAACCCTGTTTTCTTAAAAGCGAACTAAGCGGACGCAATGTTAATATCAAATCTAATTTACACCATGCAATTACAACAACTAAGCGTATACCCAATTGCAAGTGCAAATACATAATTGATATTAACCAAGTCAGAGTGCAAATACAGTTATAGTTCATAAATCTCAAGGAAACATCACAATATAGCTAATGACCAACTGAATTAATTTAAGCTACCATGGCAATTGAATTAACACGACTAGAAACCTTAGACAACATTAAAACAAATTAAAATTCTAAATACCAACACAGTTACAAACAACTATCTAATACAGTTAAATAAAATTAAATGCAAAACTAAATTAAAGAAATCAAAAGCAACTAATCCTACAATGTAAACTAATTCAAAACAAAGGAATAATCAAGCAAGCTTTTTCCCTACACATTCCATGTGACCAAGGTGCAATTAACAAATAAATTAAAAGTCCAAATGGCCTAAGAAAACCTCTTGGCCGTGAGTTATGTTCCACCAAGTCCAACTTCAAAATCCACCTTCAATAAGCCACAAAATATGTTGACTTCTTGTCCCATGTGCTCCATTCTCCAAGGAAATTAAAATGTGACTTCAACAATCCCAATGAAAACATCCCTTCTCTCTTCCCATGCAGCAAAATTCGGATTCCTCACTCCACGACCCAAAATTGCCGAACCACCTTTAACCTTTGTGTAAAATGTGCTCCAAAAACAAAAGTGCAATTGAAAGATACCTTGAGTGCTTCAACCAATGTGCCATGTTGCAAAAAAGTTATCTTCATGCTTCATTTGAGACCAAAATACACCCTATAAGGCTTAGAATGAGCTTAGAATCAAGCAAAACATGTTAGTTGATTTAGTTGAGAGTCAAAAGCTATTTTTAGCGATATCATGCTTGTTTTGCGAGCGGGAGCCACTGTCTCGCGCCCTGGCGGTGCAGCCAGGCGGTTTTGCGATTAGAGGCAAACTGCCGGGCGGCGCAATTCACCGCCGGGCAGTGGCGCGACCAGAGGCAAACCGTCGAGCGACATAAGTGTGACGCCGGGCGGTTGTCTGCTGGGCTTGGGCCTGTTTTCTATGACGCTCCTCAGCTATAAATAGCCCTATTGTGATTTCATTCTCATTCTTTTAACAGAAGAGGGCGGCCAGACCTACTTTTCACTCCTTGGAGAAGATCTCTTCGATGCTTAGGCTCCTTTTTATCCTATCTAGGGTTTGTGTTTCCATTCTTCCATAATTTTTCATCTAGGTTCACCATGACAATGGTGAACTAAGCCCTTTTGTTGTTGGGGAAAAATGTAATCTTTTGAAACTCTCTTTTATTGAAACACTTATTTATTTATATGCTTATCGTATGCTTTGATTATCAATTGTTGAGTTTCTCTTTTGCGCTTAATGCTTTTATTGTTTAACTCATCCGATAATCGTTGTTTGTCTTTATTGATACGGGAACGTACGATACTATCATGAACTGAGGGAAATTCCTTGATTAAGCAATACCACCTAGGGATAGGGGGTAGGATGATCAATTGTTTTTGCTTTTGTTTATAATGCATTATTAATTACTAAGGGAGGCTAGGGATAGCAAGCCAGTAATTCTTAATAGGCTCTTTTCACCGAGGGATCGGGTTAAGGGTAGACTAAGAAAGTTTGCATAACGATTAGATAACAAAGCGAATTAAATAAGAGGAGTAGATAAGAGAGAGTGGATAAGATGAAATTGTAAACCCCAACAATCCACACATCCATAGATAAGAGAGAGTGGATAAGATGAAATTGTAAATAAAGATAAACAACGATTATCGAATGAGTTAAATGATAAAAGCATTAAGCGTAGAAGAGAAACCCAACAATTGATAATCAAAGCATACGACAAGCAGATAAATAAATAAGAGTTTCAATAAAAAAGAGTTTCAAAAGATTACATTGTTCTCCAATAACAAAAGGGTTTAGTTCACCATTGTCATGGTGAAACTAGATGAAAAATGATGGAAGAATGAAAAAACACGCCCTAGATTGAATAGAAAGGAGCCTAAGCATCCAAGAGATCTTCTCCAAGGAGTGAAAAGTAGGTCTGGCAGCCCTCTTCTGTCAAAAGAATACATCTGAAGTCGCAATAGGGCTATTTATAGCTGAGGAACGTCATAGAAATTTGGCCCAATCCCAGCAGACAACCGTTCGGCGTCACACTTATGCCGCCCGACGGTTTGCCTCTAATCACAAAAACCGCCTGGCTGCACCGCCAGGGCACGAGATAGTGGCTTCCCCTCGCATTTGGCCGCCCAACATTGGATTTTGGGCGCTGGGCGATTCCTAGACTCTTCTTTCTTCATGTTTCTTCATCTTTCTTGAGTCTAAGTCCTTCCATCTTCAATCCCATTCTTCATCTTTATCAAAAATGCTGCAAAACAATGCAAAATAAGCATAATATCGCTAAAAACAACTTTTGACTCTCAACTGACTCAACTAACGTGTTTTGCTTGATTCTAAGTTTATTCTAAGCCCTTTAGGGTGTATTTTGGTCTCAAATGAAGCATGAAAATAACTGTTTTTCAACAGTTATTAACTTCTCACCACCGAGAATACACTCTGGAAACCCAAAGTTTTAATTGCAAAAGATTACAAGAACAACAATCCCAAATTTTAGCTTCTACAAACCAACCCAACACTCACTTTTCTTTAAACTTTTGATAAAAGCAAAAAGAAATCCCTAGACTCCAAGTGCAGACCGTCCAACCATCATCAAGAAACACAATGTTCCAGCTCATAATTTACTTCCATTCGTCAAAACAAAAGCACAAGAAGAAAATGGTTCAAACCTCAAACACCCATACACCAACTCAAGCTTCCTTCACTCCAAAACCCATCAAGAACTACATTTTCATGGTTCAACCAAGAAAACTAAAGGGAAACCGTGAGTACTGCAGCAAAGGAAGAAGCTAAACGAAAATGGGTCTTCATTCAACTAAAGGAAACACCATGAAAAATGCAAAGAACCACCTCCAAGCTCAAGCTTTCAACATGCAAATGGAAAATGCAAGAAGAGGAGTGATAGATCTCCCTTCCATTAAGTAAGGATGAGTAAATTTGCAAGCAAAAGAAGAAGAAAAATGCATTCTTGGTCATTCCATAGCTCAAAAACCGAAAACCTTACAAGCTCCCAAGAGAGAGTTTGATGAGAAACCATGCAAAATGAAAAGTTGGAGAGAATGAAGTGTGTCTCAGCCTCCTACCACAAAATGCCGTCCAACACCCTAAAATGGTGGGGTCCATGATGAGTAGATATTTTATTGATTTCACTTAGTTTATTGTGCTAGAATTAATCAGGGAATTGTGCTCAATTGTCCGATATTTTCCCGTTTTTCCTAATTATGCTTAATTTGACCGGAAATTCTAATTTTAATTAATTTGAATTTTCTGAGCTAATTATTTGCATTATTATTTTCAGGGAAAATTTTGGAAACACAATTTGGGACATTTGGAGGACACCAAATAAATTCAAGACTCTCCATTTAGACATTTTAAATTTTAGTTATATTGTAATTTTATTGTTTAAACTTTTTGGACAAGCTTGTGCACATTGGGCCAAATTTTGACAAAAATATGAGAGCCCAAAATTGTAGAACACATGTCTTAGGGTTTCCTTTATTTTTAGGGTGGACCCCACCTCTTTTGAGAGGACATTTGGCCTCTCTTAAAAGTTACCAGCCATCACATTTTTTGTAGACCACTCTCTCGGCTGCAGCAAAGTTTTTTTGGAAAAAGGAGAATGATGTTGAAGGTGATGGGCATTGGTTAAAAGAGGAGCTGTCATGGGTGCATTTGGAGCTGGTCCCTTTTCTTTTATTTGCTAGCAATGTCACGGTTAAGGTTGAAATTCATTTTTTATATTTAAGGAACACGGCTTTGGAGTTTTTATTTTATATTTTGGTTGAAATCCTATATCACAATGTCATTTCTTTTTCTTTAGCTTTTGAAGTGTATCAGGTGCAGCGGTGACAAGTTATTGGGAAGCGAATTCATTTTGGCTTTTAGATATTAGAAGTAGCTTAATTCATTAGGATGCAACGTTTTTTTTTAATTGGGGAAAGCATGGTTTCACGGTTTAGGAATGGTCACATTTTCTTTAAGTTTTGTTTCCACTTGAATGCAATGTGTTGTGCTTTTTGATTAGCAATTTCACTTTCCATATTATTTGGCTAATGTAGTTTCATCTAGGAATTCCACATGTGCTTGTTCGGTTTTCTTTTATTTATTTAGATAAACTTTATGTCTTTTTATTTTCTTTTATTTTAAATTAGTTTGAAATGTAGGTTGAGTTGTTTTTAATTTCTTTAATTTAGCTTTGTATTGAATTTAATTTAACTGTGTTTAGATATTTGTTTAGTCTAGTATTTGGTTTAGCATTTTCACTCTCTGGACTCGATTTTAAAAAAAATAACTGCAACCAGACCAGAGCTCCAAATGCTACTTTTTATATATCAAATGAAAGATAATTGAGTCTACTTTCCAGGAAAAAAAACCTCATCTCATTTAGAGCTCTGTAGAAAACGTTATGGTTAAAACATTGAGTAAAGGTCAGAGCTGCCTAGTTCCAGCGTGAATTGTCGTTTTTACTGTTTTAATTTCATTTTAATTTTTCCGCATCCACAAACAACATTTCAAACCCCCCCTGTGTTAGACCTGATTCTGAACCACAGTTTGGTCCTTGAGAGACGACCTAGGGTCATTCCCTAGCTATACTGCATTTCTTAATATGTAATCAAATTTGCATGGGTTGCGACAACCCATCAGTCCACCTCTAAAGAAACCCTAGGTTTTGGTGCCATGTGTCTCACCATTGGGCTTATACAAAATTGCCACTAAAAAGGGCCCAATACACAAAATCCTAATTAAAGTTTCTAGAAAACTAAGTTACAACTTAATTAAAATTGAAATGACTAAATGTTGAGTCTTTAATGTGCATGCCACCATCCTAATGCTCCAAATGATGTTTCCCAAAATTTTCCTACAACCAAAAATGCAATTAATTATCTCAGAAAATTCAAATTAGTGAAAATATGAATATCCGACCAAATTAAGCAGAATTAGGAAAAACGGGGAAATAACGGAAACTAAATACAATTCCTTGATTTATTTAAGTGCAATAACCAAATATAGTCAAGAAAATATCGACTCATCAACACATCACACATAAGCTCAAATGGGGTTGTCCAATCCGGTGCTTGAATGATCGGAGTGGTGGTCAAAGCTTCCTTCAGGAAATCAAACGCCTGCTTGCATCTGTCATTAAAATCAAAATCAATCTCCTTCTGCAGCAGTCTAGACAAGGGAAGCGCCTTCTTGCTGAAATTGTTGATAAAGCGCCTGTAGAAACCTACATGTCCAAGAAAAGAGCGAACCTCTCGCACGCAAGAGGGGTAAGGCAACTGCGAAATCACAAATATCTTAGTAGGGTCTACCTCTATTCCCTTTCTAGAAAGGATGTGCCCTAGAACCAAACCTTGTTCAACCATGAAATGACATTTCTCAAAATTGAGAACAAGGTTTGTCTCTATGCATCTATTCAACACTCTCTCCAGACTATCTAAACATGCATCAAAAGAGGATCCATACACAGTGAAATCATCCATAAACACCTCTATGCAACTCTCAAGAAAGTCGCTAAAAATACTAAGCATGCACCACTGGAAGGTGCCAGGGGCGTTGTATAGGCCAAAGGGCATCCTCCTATAGGCAAAAGTGCCAAAGGGGCAGGTGAATGTGGTTTTCTCTTGGTCCTCAGGAGCAATATTGATTTGGAAATAACCAGAAAAACCATCAAGGAAGCAATAATGAGTTTACCTGCCAGGCGCTCCAGCATCTGATCAATGAATGGCAGGGGGAAGTGATGTTTGATGAGTCGATATTTTATTGATTTCACTTAGCTTATTTACCGAATTTAATCAGGGAATTGTGCTTAATTGTCCGGTATTTTCCCGTTTCTGCTAATTGTGCTTAATTTGACCGGAAATTCTAATTGTAATTAATTTGAATTTTCTGAGCTAATTAATTGCATTATCAATTGCAGGGAAAATTTTGGAAATACAATTTGGGACATATGGAGGTTAAATGATGCGATTATTTGTCACTTGGAATTTATTTGCCTTGCACACTGATTTCATTGCAACATAAATATGGAGCTGGGGTTGAATAACTTTGGATTGAAAAGAAATGTAATTGGGCCCAAAGGAATTAAGAAGCACCACGGCACAGACTTGAAGATGTCCAGATTTGACACAACACATCCATCCTCACATGGTCCTGCAAATAAAAAAGAGTTACTGGCTTCATGGGCTGCTTCCACGCCCACGTGATGAGGTGTTGCACATCATGCTTCATTCAGCAAATTGAAGCAGCGACAAATATTGGAGAAAAGCAAAGCACATGGTAGCATCATGAGCTCCCACCTGCAACAACAAATCACGGCCCATGGGAGAGGCATATCATCCAGTAGCACGTTACATAAGTGATACATGGCCTAGGGGCAACAACACGTGTTGACAACAGAGTTACTCCCATTTAAAAGTTTGGCCCATGATGCTTGGTTGGGCAGCACACGTCAAGAAAAATACTCCAACACGGTCACAGCCTCACGCATACAACAGCTGCAATATGGTCATTTCATTTTGGCTGCAAGGTCACGACCCATGAAAAATAGAAGCTGCACAAAGCAATATTTTTTTATTTTCATTTGAGTGCTGCAGCACGTTGAAGTTGGGCTTGGAGAGGAAATGTCCAACAAGGCATGGCAATTAATATCTGTTCGGAGAATCCAACACGGAAAAGATGAAGCATCACGACTTGTGTAACGTCCCGGCAACTTACAGGGACTGTTGACTGCCCCCACACATCACCACGAGACTTTCCAGTGTGCTTTGTCATCACTTACACACTTTCCGGGAAAACTTCCCGGAAGGTCACCCATCCCAGAATTACTCCAGGCTAAGCACGCTTAACCATGGAGTTCTTATGGGTTAGGCTACCGAAAAGTAAATGCATTTTGGTGATATGGGTATCCAAATCAATTCCTTTAAGCTATCTTTCAACTGTATAGTCCCATACCTATACAGTCTCCAGATCCCTCTCATTCCGGTGTATGTTCGATTCGTCCATGTGCCCCTTCCACTCGAAGCCTGCCAGGAGCCGCTCCTTGTCCATGCCTTTTGCACCGGCGATCACTCCCCGCCCTCGTCAGTGCCCGGGCGTCACAACTTGCACATCTAGCACACATGATTTCATTTGGAAAAAAAGAGAGGTGCATCCAATAGCTCCTTGTCCAGGACATCACGGGCCAGCAAAGAAAAGATGGCAGCGGTGCATCAGTTTTGTAGTAGGACTCCACCTGGCAGCAATGGGAAGAACACACCCCTCGTTCATTCTTCAAGGAGAATTGCAGCCCACACTCTTGTAGTAGCAAATTTCCACAGTCACGGGGCTGCAACATGTCCAACACACCACGTCCCAGCTTAAGCAGCAGCGGCCCACCAGTGTTGGAGAAATGGTGTTGGATAAATTGTATGGCCAACAGCTTCTTGGGAGGTGCAGATGGCATGCTCACGGCCTAGTCTAGAAGCAACATAGTAGCTGCACTCATTAGCTTGGAAGGTGCACACGGAAGTAGCCCATCCATCTTCAAATCCAGCAGTTTGGAAAGAAAAGTCCAGCCTTCACACGGACAACAATGATAGGCGACGCTGGAATTTAAGTAGGGCACTGTTACATAGGAGGACAACCGCGACACACTAGGAGACACTTTTTCGGCTGGAACATTTTGGAGAGCTTGGAAATGTTGTTCTCGGTGAAGGGCATTGGATGAAGAAGAAGAGCATTTTCATCTCTTTTTGTTTTAGAAGGCACGGTGTGTTTCATTAGGAGATACAAAGCGTTGATTCATTAGAACTCACGGTCATTCTATTTTGTCTTGTGCACTTGGTGATTTGATTAAAAAAATGCCGATTCATGTTTTGAAAAATGTACGCTAATTTTTGTTGTGGAAGAAGCTACACGAATTCATTTTCTTGCTTTTAAAAGAAAAGATTAGGTGGCGCTGTTTCTTTTTCTGTGCTAGTGCAGGCGGTGAACACCAATTTCTAAGCATGAGTTGCGCTGATTTCTTTTAATTCATTGCAATCTTGTTTTAATTTTTAAAGCAACTCACGGATGCCACGAGATACGAGCATGTGCACGGTGATGGTTGGAGGGATTTTCTTATTCTCATTAATTGGCTTACATGGAGAAAAGCTTGGATTTAGTGTCTTTTCTTGAATGTTTATAGTAATTGGTTGAGAGCTGGAATGGGCAGTGTCACGGCCTGGCTGCAAGGGAGCTCTAATTGGCTTTATTTATTTTGTTTTAGTGCTTGCACCAATAATATTATATTATATATAGAATAGGTTTACTTATTTTATGTGATTTTCTTTTCCAGCGTTTTTAATTTATTATTTCCATGATGAATAGCATTTCAATTGTTTTCACTCAAGTGTTGCATTTTAATAGTTTTAATTTTGTTTGGATATTTATCTATTGCATTGTTGGGTTTAGCATTTTCTTTTACTTTAATGTTGTTTAGTCTGTTTGGTAGTGATAATATAATTGTGATGTTAGCTTAGGGTAGTTTTGGTTGGTTAGTAGCGACATTACTTGCTTCCTTGAGATTTCTGAACTGTGATTGTGTTTGCCACTCTGACTTGGTTAATTTGAAATCTATTTTTGCACTTGCAATTGGGTATACGCTTAGTTGCCCAGTTCGTGTTTAGTCTTCGCTTAGTTGATGAAACTGCATGGTGCAAATTGGATTACATTTTAACATTGTGTTCGTTTAGTTCACTTTTATGAAAACATAATTAGCCTTCGCTTAGTTGGTTAACTGTGTTGGATTAGAGGTTAATGTAGCTCCTTTATTGTGTTAATCTGTGATTGGAAGCATTGTGATTGAGTTAATGACCAACCCTTTTCAGTCTATCTTAGAAACCGTTTTTACATCTGTGTTTGCTTTTGTGTTTGCATCCGCGTTTTAATTTAGTTCATTTGCATTCCCAAACCTTTCACAAAACCCCCACTTCGTGTTTGACGTAATTCTCGAACCACATTTGGTCCTTGAGAGACGACCTAGGAGTCATTTCCTAGCTATACTGCATTTCTAATTGCACATTAAATTTGTGTGGGTTGCGACAACCCATCAAATTTTGGCGCCGTTGCCGGGGTCCAACGGTTCGGTTTTAGGTCTTTTGTTGTGTTAGTATGTGTTGTGTTCTGTCTTGTGTTATGAGTGTGATGTTCTGTTTTGTGTGTTCGTCATTGTGTGTTGCATTTAGGTAGCTTTAGTTGCATATTTTCATTGCATTCTTCTTTTCCCCCTTCTTTTCCATGTCTACCTATTTTGGTTATGTGGATACTATTTCTTTTGCCTATTACTCTAATTATGATTCTCCTGCTGATTTCTGTGTTGAGAACAGTATGATTCCTCCTCCATCTCATGTGCTCCTAGGGAGCTGTTTCCACATGATGAGGAGGATATTTGTTGTGTTTTCAACACTGAACTGATACATTGCCTGCCTAAGTTTCATGGTTTTGCAGGTGAATGCCCACATAGACATTTGGGGGAGTTATACACATTATGCTCTTTAATGAAACCTCCAGATGTTCCAGATGAAGACATGTTCTTCCTCCAGGATCCGTCACCAGTTGGGAAGATCTGAAGCATCAGTTTCTAGACAAATTTTTCCCTGTGCAGTATGGTTATAGCGACGATCCAGGGTGGACTGATCCTAACTTGGGATGATGTGATACTTCACAGCATCAATATTAGGAACCATCATTCTAGACTCCTTGTATGCCTCCACCGGTCCAGGAACCACATCAGTTGCAGTTTCATGAGCCTCAAGCTTATGTTCCAACCATCTACAATAACAGACAACCACAGTAGAAAAATCAGAGGCAACAACAACAGCAAGATGCACCTGCCAAATCTTCTACTTCTTCTGAGCCTACATTGAATGAGTTGTGGGGGCAGATGGTCGCGCAGTGCACCGAGGAACAGTCTCAAGTTTTAGAGGAATCACCATTCCAAACTGTTCAGCTTCCAGATGATGTCAGTGCCATTCACATAGGAGATGGGGAGCAGAGTCATGAGCTTACTACTTCGCCATCTACTTTCCCACCCTCCTATCTCCCCACTCTTGCACCTGAGGATGCAGTTGCTCATTCTGCTGTTACTGGTGAAATGAATCATGAATCAACATAGGTTTTCTCTAAACTTGAAATCCCACTTGCTTTGCCTGAGTGATTTATGCATTCAAATATTCTTGATACTGCTGTAGATTAAATTTTGATCTTTCACAGTTTTCTGAAAAATTTAAATGTAGTTGTGAAGTAGGTTCTTGCTCTATTTGTGTTGAAATCAATTCTGTGATACAACCAGCTTCCAACTTTATGATTGGTGATACTAACTGTGAGTCTAATAAAAATGTTGAGGAACAAGTAGATATAAGCACCATTTTTGAGATAGGTAGACCAGTTTCACCTTCCACCACTCTACAAATCTTCAGCGAAGTGGAGGTAAACATACCTAAGATTGATTCTGTTGTTGATGATTATGTTGATGATAGGTATATTGATGATTATGAGGTTGATGAGCATGATTTTCATTCTCCCTCTTTGCATGATGAAAACCACTTTTTGCCATCACATCTGAATGTTTGTTCTCCAGGCACTGAACATGAATCTGAGACTATTGTTGATATTGTTTCTACATTGGAAATTGATTCATGTTCTGAGGGTATATCTGAGGGTCAGCTTGTTACACTGGGATTGGGTGTTATACACCTGCATGTTATTTCTTTGGAACCACTGATGAGTCGTTATTTGTTGAACTGTATTTAGTTTATTGCACTTAAATAAACCAGGGAATTGTGTTTAATTGTCTGTTATTTTCCCATTTTCCGAATTTTTCTTAATTTGGTCGGAAATTCGTAATTGTGTTAATTTGGATTTTCTGAGCTGATTAAGTGCATTTTGGTTGCAGGGAAATTTTGGGAAACATCATTTGTAGTATTAGGGAAGGTGGCGTGATCATTCAAGACTCAACATTTAGTCACTTCCATTTTAATTAAGTTGTAATTTCGTTTTCTAGAAGACCTTAATTAGAATTTGGTGTTTTGGACCATTTTGGGGGCAATTTTGTAAAATACACCCATGTGTAGGACATGTGCCTTTTAGGTTAGGGTTTTTATTTTGTTGTGGACCCCATTTGGAGAGAGGCTCTCGGTTTTTAGATGGAAATACTGAGACACACTCTAGCACACTTCATACTACACTTTCATTTTTTGCTTTTGTCTTGTATGAATTCTCTCTTGGGAGCTTTGGTGTGCCCTTACGTTTTTGGAGCTATGGAATGACCAAGATCATATTTTTCTTCTTCTCTTACTTAAATCTTGTTTATCTTTGCTTGGTGGAAGTGAATCCCTCACCTATTTTCCTTTCATTTCTTCTTGAAAGTTGAGAGCATGAGCTTGAGTCTTGAGGTGGTTCTTGCCTTTTTCATGATGGATCTTTGGTTTGAATGAAGAGCTATTTCGTTTTTCTCCTTCTTTGCTGCCATATTTTCGTATTTACTTTGGTTTTCTTGGATTGGATGATGAAAATGAAGTTCTTGATGGGTTTTGGAGTGAAAGAAGCTTGAGTTGGTGTATGGGTGTTTGAGTTTTGAACCCCTTCTTCTTGCATTTCGTTTTTTATGTTTGGAAACATATTTATGAGCTGGAGTATTTTGTTTGTTGATGATGGCTGGACGGTGCAGCAAGGAGAGCTAGGAATTCCATTTTGATTTCATGAAAAGTTTAAAGAAAAGAGAGTGTTGGGTTGGTTTGTAGTAGTTGAACTTTGTGTTTGTTGCTCTTGAATCGTTTTGCAATTGAAAGTTTGGGTTTCCTTGGTGCATTCACGTTGTTGATGGGTGAAGAAAGAGCATTTTATGTTTGTGTTGGTGGAGAAAACCATGTGGTGTTAGAAAGGAGAGAGAAATGCACATTTAATTTTTACCTCTTTTGGACAAGCACAATATGAGACAATTTTCATAGAAAGAAGATTTCCGTTTTTGGTTTTTGTCTTTTCCTTGCTTGTTCCAGCCGAGAATTGCTCTTGAGAATGGAGGTTTTTGGTGTTTACTTTCCTTTGACTTTGCTTACATGTCATCTTGGTTGGAGCACCCAAAGTATCTTACATTTAACCTTTGGTTTAAAGCATTTTTTGGCATTTCCACTTGGTAGTTCGCGTAAATTGTGTGCTTTGGTGTGTGAAATTGCTGAATGGGAAGAGTGAAGGGACAGTCTTATTGTGTTTGGAATGCACATGTTTAATTTCTTGGAGAATGGTGCACATGGGAGAAGAAGTCAACATATTTGGTGGCTTATTGAAGCAAGAAAGTCAAGTTTGGATATGGTGCAAGGAATCTCACGACCCTAGAGGTTTTCTTGGCCATTTGGACTTTTAATTTATTTGTTAATTGCACCTTGGTTCACATAAATTGCTAGGATTAAATTAGGCTTGTTGGTTTCTTTGGTTTTTAATTAATTTAGTTAATAGGTTGAGTTTATGTGTTTGAGTTAGTGTTGAGTTTAATTATTTTTAACTGTGTTTATTAATTTGTTTGTAACAGTTTTTGATGTTTGAATGTTGTCTAAGGTTTTTAATAGTGTTAATTTAATTTCCATGGTAGCTTAAATTAGTTTGGTTGGTCATTGACGATATTGCACTGTTTCCTTGAGATTCTTGAATTGTGATTGTCTGTGCACTCTGACTTGGTTAATGTGAATTCTATTTTTGCACTTGCAATTCGGTATACGCTTAGTTGCCTAGTTGGTGTTATATCTTCGCTTAGTTGATATAACTGAATGGTGTAAATTAGATTTGATATTAACACTGCGTTCCCTTAGTTCGCTTTTATGAAAACAGGGTTAACCTTCGCTTAGTTAGTTAACTTTGTTGGATTAGAGGTTTGAGTTGCAACCTTATTTTGTTGATCTGTGATTGGAAACATTGTAGTTAATTTAATGACCAACCTTCTTTAGTTTGTGTTTGAAACCGTTTTCTTTAGATCTCTATTTACATCTTTGTTTGCATCTGTGTTTTGGATTTCAGTTAATTCATCTGTATTCACCACAACCTTTTCAAACCCCCCCCCTTCGTGTTAGACTCGATTCTGGAACCGCAAAATTAGTCTTTGAGAGACGACCTAGGAGTCATTCCTAGCTATACTGCATTCCTAATTGCAAATTAAATTTGTGTTATGCCACACCCATCAACCACATTGCACTAACCTTGTTGCAGGAGGTTCATTTGAATTTGATCAACACACACCCACGGTGGAAGACAATGGTGCTAGTATACACAACAGTTTGAAGATTAATAGGCACCAGCTGAACCCGCTCATCAACAATCACTGCTTCTTAGATCCAACTGTGGAGGATCTCCCTACTTGATCAAATTTGGAGACTGAAGCAATTCCTCCTCAAGACTTCTTTGCTGACTCCGGTGGTGGAAGAGATCTCCCTAAAAGTCCAAAATTTGCAACTGCCACCATGATCAGGGGCGTTTCCTTTTCTCTTCTCCCCCTTTCCTGCTTTTATTGCCCTTATCCTTGATCTGTTGATTTTTCTGATTTTTGATCTGATGATTGTGACACACTGAGGACATTGTGTAGTTTAAGTGTGGTCTATTGGGGGAGATTCTGAATTTTCTTTGATTAGTTATGTTTTCTGTGTTAATTTTTTTTATTTCTAGGTAGTTTTTGTTTTGTCTTGTGTACAGTTTTGCATGTTTCTCTTGATTTCTGTACTTGGTTTAGGTTGTAGATGTGTCTTTCACTTCATTGATACTTTGATTGGTTAGAAATTCTTGCTTTTCTTTGCTTGGAAAGATGATTATGATGTTTGAGAGGTTGATTTGATTGTGACAATTACCCTGTGTGAGATTTGAGCCATTTGATATTCTTTCTTGTGTGTGATGTCTCTTGATTGCTTGCACATATGCCTTGGCTTGACTCTTTTTGATAATTCTTGATTGATATGCATGTTTGGAAGTGATAAAGGCAGTTTTGTTGTTGAGCCTCTCTAGCCAAATGAGCCTACCCTGTTTTGATCCATTGATGACCCTTTTTGAGCCTATGCTTTCCCTATTTCTTTGTTTTGAAGCTTATACACTAGTCGTAAGTGAAAAACCATGTTTACCTTAACCTTAGGGAATTTTGGAGCTTTGGAATTGTTAGTGTGGTCTCTTGGGATATTCAGATGAATTGGTTAGTTGGCTCCTCTTCTTGTTTTGTTTTGTATATATGTGTGCATCTTGTCTCATACAGTTGTGTTATGAAAAGAGAAAAGAAAAAGAGACAAGATGAGAAAAGAAAAAAAACAGAGAAAAATGAGAAAAAAAAATTGTGTGAATAATGGAGTCAAGAAGAGGATTGAATTAGAGGTTTTGGGTGTGTTTGAATGTGTTTACACTTGTTCCCCATTGCTCCTTTATTCCCTTTGGTTTGTAACTTCTCATCCATATCATATCCTCCTTTGTCCTTGGCCCCATTGCATCCATAAAGACCTTTTCATTTGAACATGCATATGTGTTTGAGAGTTGACATTAGAGGCTTGCCAAGTCCGTTTGTGCCTGCTTTCTTGAGTGCATTGAGTTGACATTGTTTATCCTAGACACTTGAGAGAAACACTAATAGTGTGCATCTGTGACGTTCTGTTGCTTTTGATTCGCCTCTTGAGCTGATTAATCATTTAACCATGTCTTGAATTGCTTGGATGACTTCATGAGTATCTACTTTCTCTGATTCTGTGTGGATATTGTCTACTTCTTTTCTTGGTCCAGATTTCTTGAGGATTGTGTAATTCTGTTTCTTTCCTTCTTAGTCTTTGTTTTCTATCTGTTGAGTCTGTGTCACCTTCCTGGTGTCCTCTAAACTATTCCATGCTTTGCGTCTTGATTTTGCCCAGGAGTGCAAAAGACTAAGTGTGGTCTATTTTGATGAGTCGATATTTTATTGATTTCACTTAGCTTATTGTACCGAATTTAATCAGGGAATTGTGCAGCTGCAACAGCAAATCACGGCCCATGGGAGAGGCATATTATCCAACAGCACGTCACACAAGTGATACACGGCCTTGGGGCAGCAACACGTGTTGACAACAGAGTTACTCCCATTTAAAAGCAAGGCCCATGATGCTTGGTTGGGCAGCACGCGTCAAGAAAAATACTTCAACACGGCCACAGCCTCACGCATATAGCAACTGCAATATGGTCATTTCATTTTGGCTGCAAGGTCACGACCCATGAAAAATAGAAGTTGCACAAAGCAATATTTTTTTTTATCTTCAATTGAGTACTGCAGCACGTTGAAGTTGGGCTTGGAGAGGAGATGTCCAGAAAGGCATGGCAATTAATATCTGTTCGAAGAATCCACCAGTGTGGGAGAAATGGTGCTGGATAAATTAACACGGAAAAACTGGAGAGGAGATGTCCAGCAAGGCCCAACAGTGTTGGAGAAATTGTGCTGGATAAATTGCACGGGCAGTAGCTTCGTGGGAGGTGCAGATGGCATGCTCACGGCCTGGTCTAGAAGCAACACAGCAGTTGCACTCATTAGCTTGGGATGTGCACACGGAAGCAGCCCATCCATCTTCAAATCCAGCAGTTTGGAAAGAAAAGTCCAGCCTTCACACGGACAACAATGAGAGGCCACGCTGCAATTTAAGTAGGGTACTGTTACATAGGAGGACAGCCACCACACACTGGGAGACACTTTTTCGGCTGGAACATTTTGGAGAGCTTGGAAATGTTGTTCTCGGTGAGGGGCATTGGATGAAGAAGAAGAGCATTTTCATTTCTTTTTGTTTTAGAAGGCACGGTGTGTTTCATTAGGAGATACAAAGCGTTGATTCATTAGAACTCACGGTCATTCTATTTTGTCTTGTGCACTTGGTGATTTGATTAAAAAAATGCCGATTCATGTTTTGAAAAACGTACGCTGATTTTTGTTGTGGAAGAAGCTACACGAATTCATTTTCTTGCTTTTAAAAGAAAAGATTAGGTGGCGCTGTTTCTTTTTCTTTGCTAGTGCAGGCAGTGGACACCACTTTCTAAGCATGAGTTGCGCTGATTTCTTTTAATTCATTGCAATCTTGTTTTAAATTTTAAAGCAACTCACGGATGCCACGAGATAGGAGCATGTGCACAGTGATGGTTGAAGGGATTTTCTTATTCTCATCAATTGGCTTACATGGAGAAAAGCTTGGATTTAGTTTCTTTTCTTGAATGTTTAGAGTAATTACTTGAGAGCTGGAATGGGCAGTGTCAAGGCCTGGCTGCAAGGGAGCTCTAATTGGCTTTATTTATTTTGTTTTAGTGCTTGCACCAAGAATATTATATTATATATAGAATAGGTTTACTTATTTTATGTGATTTTCTTTTCCAGCGTTTTTAATTTATTATTTCCATGATGAATAACATTTCAATTGTTTTCACTCAAGTGTTGCATTTTAATAGTTTTAATTTTGTTTGGATATTTATCTATTACATTGTTGGGTTTAGCGTTTTCTTTTACTTTAATGTTGTTTAGTCTGTTTGGTAGTGATAATATAATTGTGATGTTAGCTTAGGTTAGTTTGGTTGGTTATTAGCGACATTACTTGCTTCCTTGAGATTTCTGAACTGTGATTGTGTTTGCCACTCTGACTTGGTTAATTTGAAATCTATTTTTGCACTTGCAATTGGGTATACGCTTAGTTGCCCAGTTCGTGTTTAGTCTTCGCTTAGTTGATGAAACTGCATGGTGCAAATTGGATTACATGTTAACATTATGTTCGCATAGTTCAGTTTTATGAAAACATAATTAGCCTTCGCTTAGTTGGTTAACTGTGTTGGATTAGAGGTTAGAGTAGCTCCTTTATTGTGTTAATCTGTGATTGGAAGCATTGTGATTGAGTTAATGACCAATCCTTTTCAGTCTGTCTTAGAAACCGTTTTCACATCTGTGTTTACTTTTGTGTTTGCATCCGCGTTTTAATTTAGTTCATTTGCATTCACAAACCTTTCACAAACCCCCCCACTTCGTGTTTGACCTAATTCTCGAACCACATTTGGTCCTTGAGAGATGACCTAGGAGTCATTTCCTAGCTATACTGCATTTCTAATTACACATTAAATTTGTGTGGGTTGCGACAACCCATCAATCTTTCCTGGTTGCTTGGTTCAGCCTCCTATAGTCAATGCACACTCTCTAGTTGTTCTGCACTCTTGTGGGGATAAGCTCATCCCTCTCATTCTTCACCACAGTGAGGCCAGTCTTCTTGGGCACAACATGGATGGGGCTCACCCACTAACTGTTTGAAATAGGGTAGATGATCCCAGCTTGCAAAAGCTTGGTCACCTCCTTCTTGATGACCTCTATGATCACAGGGTTTTGCATTCTTTGTGGCTGCCTCACTAGCTTTGTGATAATTGTTGAAAAACCATTATTTTCATATGCTATTTTGGACCAAATTACACCCTTTATTGCTTAGAATGAGCTTAGAATCAAGTAAAACTCAATAAATGAGTCAGTCAAGAGTCAAAAGCTGTTTTTAGCGATATTATGCATGTTTTGCATTGTTTTGCAACAAATTTGATAGAACTGAAGATTGGGAATGAAGACGAAGGTCATAGACTCAAGAAAAAGCAAGAAAATAGAAGAAAAGAAGAGTATAGGGACTGCCCGGCGGTAGACCCCTGGCACCGGGCGGTCAAACGGGAGGAGAAGACACCAGCAGAGGACGCTTGGCGGCATACCCCTGATGCCGGGCGGTTTTGCGGCACAAGGGAAACCACCGGGTGGTAACGCGATTTAGGGCCCACCGCCGGGCGGCAAAGTGTGACGCCGGGCGGTGGTTATCTCGCTTGGGCCTATTTTTCTGTTGCGCTCCTCACCTATAAATAGCAGTGTTACGAATTCCAATTCATTCTTTTGACAGAGGAGGGCGACTAAACCTACTTTGCACTCTTTGGAGAGGATCTCTTGGATGCTTACGCTCCTTTTCATCTTTTCTAGGGTTTGCTTTCCATATCTTCCATTATTTTCATCTTGGTTCACCATGACTCTGGTGAACTAAACCCTTTTTTGTTGTTGGGGGAACAATGTAATCATGTGATAGTCTCTTTTATTGAAACTCTTGTTTGAATTATATGATTTTCATATGCGTTTATTATCAATTGTTGGATTTTCATACTGTATGCCTTTATCGTTTAACTCATTTGGTAATTGATATTTGCCTTTATTGATACGGGGACGTCCAGTATAATGACACGAAATGGTGAGAATTTCCTTGGTTAAGCAATACCACATAGGGATAGGGGGGTAGGACGATCAATTGTATTTGCTTCTGTTTCTAATGTGTTGCTAGTTGCTAGGGGAGGCTAGGGATAGCAAGCCGGTAATTAGTAACAGGCCCTTTTTGCCGAGGGATCGGGTTAAGGGGTGGCCAAGAAAGTTTGCATGCAATTAGATAATAATGTTATTTAAACAAGAGGAGTAAATAAGAGAGAGCGGATTAGATGAAATTGTAAACCCCCAACAACTTCATTCATCCATTGCCTAAATCTTGTCAATTGAATCACTCATTGCATGTTTATTTTCTGTCTTTGCATCCACCACAATTATTGAATTTTTTCCGCAAGTCTTACGATTTTGATTCACGCGAACGATAAGGCCTTTCGAGTCTCATGGGAAGAACGATAATAGGTTTTACCATTTTTATTACTTGATACGATATGGTACACTTGCCATTCCGCTAACAAGTTTTTGGCGTCGTTGCCGGGGACTCGAGGTTTAACTTTTTCAAGTAGTGTGAAACTATTGAATTTGACTTGTTTGTAATTATTTGTTTATATGTTTTTCTTTGTTTTATTTTTCTGTAAAAGTGCTTTTAGGGGTATTTTCTCTTGTGTATGTAGGAAGGAGTACACACTAGGAGTAGAAAAGATCAGCAACCTCTTCTCGAGGGGCTACCAGACAGGAGAGGGAGGATAGTTAATCATTCTGAACGTGAGAACTTTCCTTCTCCTGAACCACTTTTGCAATCTTTGGCACAGGACTTAAAGGAGATGGCAGAATACCTCCTCCGAGACGTACACTGGGGGACTCAGCCAACACTGTGGGTCCCTTGAATGTCAACAACATAGTCATTCCTGCAGACAATGCAACGAATTTGGTGATGAGCCCTGCACTTATTCAGTTGGTCCAAAGCAACCAGTTTCACGGATTGTCGAGTGAGAATCCCTACAAAAATTTAACTATTTTTGGCAAAATTTGCAATACTGTTAAGATGGCCGGAGTCTCAGGTGAGAGGATCAAACTTAGCCTATTCCCGTTCTCTTTGGAAGGGAACGCCAAAGATTGGTTGCACTCATTTGATGAAGGGACGTTTAGAAACTGGGATGTTTTAGCAAGACGGTTTGTAACTAAATTCTTTCCACAATCGAAAATCAATTAAGGGAAGCTGGAAATCTCGTCTTTTAGACAAGAAATGGAAGAAACTCTTGGGCATGCATGGGGCAGATTTAAAGGCTTGTTGAGAAAAACCCCAATCCATGGGTTTGATAAGACGGCTTACTTACTCATATTCATTAGAGGTTTGAACATACACTCAAAGATGATGTTGAATGCTGCTGCTCAAGGAGATATTAGAAGAAAGACAGAGGATGAAGCTTATGATTTGATAGAACTTATGGCGGACAATGAGGAGGTGTATGATGCCTGTGGTGATGATGTTAAAGATCCTTCACTGTTGCAAACTAATATTGAGACAGGGGAGCAAAGCAATGCAGTTTTGCAGCAGTTGGAGAGGGTGGCAAACACATTGTCTAATTTGTCACAGACAGTTAAAAAGGTTTCCATGGTCCCACAGCAACCTCAGTTCATGCCTATACAAAGGAGGGCAAAGTCTGAGGAAATTTTTCAGAAAATTATGAAAAGAAGTGTGTGTACTATAAGTTCGGTGGAGAACAACAATGTGGAAGAAGCATGTGAGATTGTCACTCGAAGTGGGAAAATATTAAAGGAGAAAGAGGTTGAAAAAGAAGAAAAAGAGAGAGAGAATATTGAAGAGGAAAGTGAACAAGAGGCAAAGCATGAGACAGAGAAAAATGTGTTGCAGAGAGATCAAGCAGAGGAGACTGTGAAAGCCAAAGAGAAAGATTATGAAAAACCACTGCCATATCCAAAATCATATTCTAGAAAGGAGAGAGAGAAACAGTTTGAGCGTTTTATGGAGCTGTTCAAGAAATTGGAGATAACCATACCGTTCTCTGAGGCACTTCAGTAGATACCATCTTATGCAAAGTTTTTAAAAGAACTCATTACAAAGAAGAGGAAGCACCTCGAAGAGGAAACAATTGAGGTGCAAGGAAACTGCAGTGCAATCTTACAAAGGTCACATCCTAAAGACAACAAGTCATGCTTTCAGATTGACGTGGTAGAAGAACTTTGCATGACACAAAGTGGTAGAGTCCGTAACACATCCATGCTGTAAAAAACTCTTATTGACGAATGTGAGGATCTTAATGAAGAAGAGGATAAAATGAAACAGGAATGTGTCCAAGAGTTGGAGGCAACAAAAGAAATTCCAGCAGAACAGGCTCTTTTTGAAGAGATTGAGTTTAGAGAGAAAATTCCAAAAAGTAAAAGTGAACTGAAGGAGTTACCACCACATTTGAAATATGTGTTTTTGGAAGATGATGGAGGAAAGCTTGTCATTATTAGTACGTCATTATCTTCAGAAGAAGAAAGAAAGTTGGTGGAAGTCTTAAAAGCAAACAAAGGCACCATAGGCTGGTCAATTGCAGATCTCAAGGGCATAAGTCCCACATATTGTATGCATAGAATTCTGATGGAAGAAGATTATAGACCTGTGCCGCAACCGCAAAGGAAACTCAATCCCGTAATGAAGGAAGTTGTGAGAAAAGAAGTATTGAAACTATTCGAAGTAGGAATTATTTATCCTATTTCTGATAGCAAATGGGTGAGTCCATTTCAAGTTGTACCTAAGAAAGGAGGGATGATTGTCATTCATAATGAAAAGAATGAGCTTATTCCTACAAGGACAGTCACTGGATGGCGAATGTGCAATGATTACAGAAGATTAAACACAACCACCAGAAAAGATCATTTTCCCTTGCCCTTCATGGATCAAATGTTAGAAAGATTGGCTGGACAAACTTATTATTGCTTCCTGGATGGTTATTCTGGATATAATCAAATTGTGGTAGATCCTGAAGACCAAGAGAAAACAACATTTACATGCCTGTTTGGCATTTTTGCCTACAGAAAAATGCCTTTTGGGTTATGCAACGCACCAACTACATTTCAAAGGTGTATGCAAGCAATCTTTGTTGAGTTCATGGGGAAAAGCATAGAAGTCTTCATGGATGATTTTTCAGTTTTTGGGGATTCCTTTCAAGGTGTTTGGCTAACGTGGATGTTGTGCTTAAAAGATGTGTTCAAACAAACCTTGTTCTGAATTGAGAGAAGTGTCATTTCATGGTTACAGAAGGGATCGTGTTAGGGCACAAAATCTCGGCCAAGGGAATTGAAGTGGATAAAGCAAAGGTGGAGGTTATTGAAAAGCTTCCACCACCCTCCAATGTGAAAGGAATTCGAAGTTTTCTGGGTCATGTTGGATTTTATCGCCGATTTATTAAGGACTTTTCACAGATTACCAAGCCATTAAGTAATCTGCTTGCTAAAGATACACCCTTTTCAATGAGTCCTGAATGTCTGCAAGCTTTTGAGATTTTGAAGAAGAGATTGATTTCCGCTCCAGTAATTATTGCTCCAGATTGGAGTGAAGAGTTTGAACTTATGTGTGACGCTAGTGACTATGCCATAGGCGCAGTGTTGGGCCAAAGGAGAGAAAAGGTTTTTCATGCTATTTACTATGCCAGTAAAGTTTTGAATGAGCCCAACAGAATTATGCTACTACAAAAAAAGAATTTTTTGCTATAGTTTATGCATTGGAGAAATTCAGATCTTACTTCATTGGGTCCAAGGTGATTATTTATACGGATCATGCAACTATAAAGTATTTATTGACAAAACCAGACTCAAAGCCACGATTGATCAGATGGGTGCTTCTACTTTAAGAGTTTGACATAGAAATTCGTGATAAAAAGGGAAGTGAAAATTTGATTGCTGACCATTTATCCCGATTGGTTAATGATGAAGTAACAAGAAAGGAGAAGGAAATATGGGAGTCATTTTCAAATGAAACTCTTTTATATATTTAGCAAAGACCCTGGTTTGCTGACCTGGCTAATTTCAAAGCTGCAGGTGTTATTCTTGAAGGACTCAATTGGCAGCAGAAAAAGAAGTTCTTACATGATGCCAAACAATTCATTTGGGATGATCCGTACTTGTTCAAGATAGGAGTTGACAATCTTCTGAGGAGATGTGTAACAAAGGAAGAACCAGAAAGGATCTTGTGGCATTGCCATAATTCTCCGTATGCAGGTCATTATAATGGTGAGCGCACAGCTGCAAAAGTTCTGCAAGCTGAATTTTACTGGCCAACTATGTTTAAAGATGCCTTTTATCATGCTCGGAGTTGTGACAAATGCCAAAGGACGGGGATTATTTCAAGAAGGCATGAGATAACATTTCAAAGAATTCTGGAGGTGGAAGTTTTTGACTGCTGGGGTATTGATTTTGTTGGACCCTTTCCTCCATCATTTAATAATGAGTATATTTTGGTAGCTGTTGATTATGTGAGCAAATGGGTGGAAGCTTTAGCATGTCCCAAGAATGATGCTAACACGGTGATTAAATTTTTGAGGAGGCAAATCTTTTCACGGTTTGACAACCCCAGAGTACTCATCAGCGATGGGGGATCTCACTTTTGTAATGCTCAGCTTGCCAAGGTGCTTATAAATTATGGGGTAAAACATAAGATAGCTGCACCTTATCATCCACAAACAAATGGGCAAGCTGAGGTATCTAACCGGGAGATCAAAAGAATTCTGGAAAAGACTGTCACTCTTTCAAGGAAAGATTGGTCACAGAAACTAGATGATCCTTTTTGGGTGTACAGAACTGCAATGAAAACTTCTATGGGACTCTCACCTTTTTAGTTGGTCTATGGGAAAGCGTGCCATTTGCTAGTAGAGATGGAGCATAAAGCTTTGTGGGCTTTGAAATTTTTGAACTTTGATCCTACTGAAACTCAAAGCAAACGAAGAAACCAGATGCTGGAACTTGAAGAAATGAGGTTGCACGCATATGATTCATCAAGGATCTACAAAGAAAAGGTGAAATTGTATCATGAAAAAAAGTTGCTCAAGAGAACCTTCCATCCAAGGGAGTTGGTGTTATTATTTAACTCAAGGCTGAAGCTGTTTCCTGGGAAGCTGAAATCAAAAGGTCAGGTGGTAAAACAGGTATTTCAAAATGGAGCAGTGGAACTAGAGCATTAAAATGATGAAAATCAACAGAGAAGCTGGATAGTGAATGGGCAGAGGCTCAAACATTATGTGGGAGGAGATGTGGAGCAATTCGCTTCAGTTATGATGTTGGTGGACCCATGAGGTTTGGGTCAAGCTCGCGACGTTAAACAAGCGCTACTAGGAGGCAACCTAGAATTTCTTCTTTCACTTTTGCATTTTAAATTTTTAGAATAGGTTGAATTTTATTTTTCAATGTGTATGCTTGGCTTGAAAACTTTTCTGAAGATGTTAAACTGAATAAATTGCATGATGAACCTATTTGATGATTATTTGATGTGAATGATTATTGAGTTGTGTTGCATGCTAACATCCTGTGAAACAGATGTGCGATGAAGTATGATTGTGGTCATGATGCTAAGCAGGATGTATGAATGACTGGGGGTGAGAAAGCATGTTGTGTGAGGTATTGAGCCCCAGAGTTTTTATTGTTGTATGTATTGTTCACAGTGTAGCATAAATTTTATTGCCTTAATCTTGATGATTGATTGATTTTTATGTGAATGTCAAATGATCAAGGCCATGTTTGAAAACCCTTTTCTAGCCCAATTTTCACCCAAAATGCTTTAAAGATTATATCCTTTTTGAACCTTAGCCTGAAATAGGATGAAACCCTTTGATTTGAAATTACTTATCTTGAGTTGGGTTGAGAATAATTGTATGGAATGAAAAGGTTCAGTTTGGGGTTGCCTGGGGAAAATGGAAAGGCAAAGAAAAAGCATTGAGCTCAAATGTTGAAAAGCGAAATACATGAGTAGAGAAAAAGAAAAGAAAAGAATAAAAGCATGAAGATGGGCTCAATAAAAAAGAAAAAGGGAAGAAGCTGGGACTGAGTGAAATTGATGACAAAGAGAGAGTTTAAACTTGAACCTTTTCTTTGATGAAATAGTTCTTTTGACTCAAGAATTTTGTGATCCAGAAACACCAATTTTTCTCGATAGCCCGACCTCATTACAAGCCTTGGAAAAGTCCTTTTAATGGCATTTGCATGGAAAGATGTTCATTGTTTAAGATGAATGGCAATTTTATTTCATGTGACTTGCGAGCAATAAAGAGTGGAGTGCTACCCTAAACACTTGAGTGATTGAGTGAAACACTTGCTTGGGAGAACTTCTAAAGTTCATGATTGCATTTTTGTTTAGTGGACTGATCATTCATACTGTGTAGCATCTGTTGAGGAAAGCATGAGCTAAATTAAGTTAAGAACAAGCATGCATCTTGATTTGAGTTCACTGAGTATCTGAAATTGAGTAAGTCTTGTCATGTACTTTAGAAATGTTGAATCGTTGGATGAAAGGGTAGAAAGCCAAGCTCTGTTTTGTTTTATGGTTTTGTTTAGTTTTGCTTGAGAACAAGCAAAGTTCTAAGTTTGGGGTTGTGATAACGGTTGGAAAACCGTTATTTTCATATGCTATTTTGGACCAAATTACACCCTTTATTGCTTAGAATGAGCTTAGAATCAAGTAAAACTCAATAAATGAGTCAGTCGAGAGTCAAAAGCTGTGATTAGCGATATTATGCTTGTTTTGCAGCAAATTTGATAGAAGTGAATATTGGGAATGAAGATGAAGGTCATAGACTCAAGAAAAAGCAAGAAAATCGAAGAAAAGAAGAGTCTAGGGACCAGCCGGTGGTAGACCCCTGGGGCCGGGCGGTCAAACGGGAGGAAAAGACACCAGCAGAGGACACCGGGTGGCAGAGCCCTGACACCGGGCGGCAGACCCCTGATGCCGGACGGTTTTGCGGCACAAGGGAAACCGCCAGGCGGTAGACCCCTACCGCCGGGCGGTAGCGCGATTTAGGGCACACCGCCGGGCGGCAAAGTGTGACACCGAGCGGTGGTCAACTGGGCTTGGGCCTATTTTTCTGTTGCGCTCCTCACCTATAAATAGCCTTGTTACGAATTCTGATTCATTCTTTTGACAGAGGAGGGCGCCAGACCTACATTGCACTCTTTGGAGAGGATCTCTTGAATTCTTAGGCTCCTTTTCATCTTTTCTAGGGTTTGCTTTCCATATCTTCCATTATTTTCATCTTGGTTCACCATGACTATGGTGAACTAAACCCTTTTGTTGTTGGGGGAACAACGTAATATTTTGATACTCTCTTTTTATTGAAACTCTTGTTTGAATTATATGATTTTCATATGCGTTTATTATCAATTGTTGGATTCTCATATTGTGCTTAATGCCTTTATCATTTAACTCATTGCGTAATTGATATTTGCCTTTATTGATACAGGGACGTTAGTAATGACACGAAATGGTGAGAATTTCCTTGGTTAAGCAATACCACCTAGGGATAGGGGGTAGGACAATCAATTGCATTTGCTTCTGTTTGTAATGCGTTGCTAGTTGCCAGGGGAGGCTAGGGATAGCAAGCCGGTAATTAGTAATAGGCCATTTTCGCCGAGGGATCGGGTTAAGGGGAGGCCAAGAAATTTTGCATGCAATTAGATAATAATGCTATTTAAACAAGAGGAGTAAATAAGAGAGAGTGGATTAGATGAAATTGTAAACCCCCAACAACTTCATTCATCCATTGCGTAAATCTTGTCAATTGAATCACTCATTGCATGTTTATTTTCTGTCTTTGCTTCCACCACAATTATTGAATTTTTCTCCGCAAGTCTTACGATTTTGATTCACGCGAATGATAAGGGCTTTCGAGTCTCATGGGAAGAACGATAATGGGTTTTACCATTTTTATTACTTGATACGATATGGTACACTTGTCATTTCGTTAACACTTTGCCCCATCTTCCAAAAGAATTCTATGCATGCATGTGAATGGGCTAATACGACGTAGGTCAGCCATACTCCAACCAATGGCCTTCTTGTGCTTCCACAGCACACCAAACAACTTCTCCTCTTGAACAGAATCAAGGGAGGTAGAAATGATCACCGATTTCTTCTCATCATCCTCAAAGTACACGTACTTGAGGTTATCTGGGAGCTTTTTCAGCTCAAGAGGGGGTGCCTGCAAGTCAGATTCAAGTGTACTTCCTGCAACGTGATTAATGCATTCTGACTCTAAAGAATTCACAAGTAAAGGAAAAACACCATCTCATCACAATCCAAATCAATATCCTTCACAGATATCACGCATCTCATCACAATCCAAATCAATATCTATCTCATCTCAACAACATCATCAATATCACGCATAACATCAATATCCTGGACATCACAATCCTCATCAAAATCCACAACATTATCAACATCATTCTCAAATCCTGATTCAAATCCAGATTCAATGCATGAATGTAAAGAAGATAGAAAAAAATGCTTTTTCTCATGCAAAGAGTGAAAGTCGTCAACCACAAATTTATCAATAATGTCATCCAATGCATCAATCCTAAACACAGAATGGTCCTTAGTCGGAAATTTCATTGCATCAAGGATATTAAAATGAACAACAAAATCAACAAATTCCATAGAGAAAGTTCCAGCATACACATTAATCTTGGTTCGGGCAGTTTTCAAGAATGACCTGCCTAAGATAATTGGAGCGGATCCATGAGAGAATCCCTCTTCCATCTCCAAAACATAAAAATCAGCAGGAAAAATCAATTCACCAACCCTGACCAAGACATCCTCTATGAAACCTGTTGGGTGGGTAACACTCCTATTGGCCAACTGAATGACCACACCCGTGGTTTGCAAAGGACCAAGAGACAAAGATGCATATATAGAGAAAGGCATGACATTAACAGAAGCACCTAAATCAAGCATGGCATTCTCAAATTTATTGTTTCCAATCACACAAGGAATGCAAAATATACCTGGGTCCTTGCAATTTTCAGGAATGTGCGGGACCGACTTACCAATAAGCGCAGATACATTCCTACCCATGCTGATCCTTTCATTACCTTTCATCTTCCTCTTGTGTGTGCAAAAATTCTTGATGGGTTGTCACAACCCACACAAATTTAATGTGCAAATAAGAATGCAGTATAACTAGGAAGTGACTCCTAGGTCGTCTCTCAAGGAGCAACTGCGGTTCGAGACTTAGGTCAGACACGAAGTGGGGGGGTTTGGGAAAATGTTTTGTGAATGCGGAAAAATTAAATTAAAACAGATGCAATCAAAATGTAAACAAATGATGCAAACAAAACTGTGAAAACAGATTCAAATACTGAAAGCGGTCGGTCATTAACTCAATTACTATGCTTCTTATCCTAGATTAAAGACAAGTACACACTACTCTAATCCAAATCCAACACGAATCACCCAACTAAACGAAGGCTAATTTGGTCTTTAGAATTGCATACTAAGCGAATGCAATGCACAAATCTAATCAATCATGCACCGATTAGGCAACTAAGTGTATTGATGAGCTGTCGCAACCCACACAAATTTTATGTGCAATTTAGAAATGCAGTATAGCTAGGAATGACTCCTAGGTCGTCTCTCAAGGACCAATTTTGCGGTTCAAGAATCAAGTCAAACATGAAGTGGGAGGGGGGGTTTGTGAAAGGTTTTGTGAATGCGGATAAACAAAATCAAAACACAGACGCAACTGATAATTAAACACAGATTTAAAAACGGTTTCAAAGACAGAATAAAAACAGTCGGTCATTAACTTAATTATAATGTTTCCAATCACAGATCAACGAAATAAAGTTGCGACTCAAACCTCTAATCCAACAAAGTTAACCAACTAAGCGAAGGTTAACCCTGTTTTCATAAAAGCAAACTAAGCGGACGCAGTATTAATGTCAAATCTAATTTACACCATGCAATTACATCAACTAAGAGAAGATGTAACACCAACTGGGCAACTAAGCGTATACCCAATTGCAAGTGTAAATATAGGTTTCACATTAACCAAGGTCAGGGTAGCAACCACAGTTACAGTTCAGAAATCTCAAGGAAACAATGCAATATCGTTAATGACCAACCAAACTAATTTAAGCTATCATGACAATTAAAGTAACAAGACCAAACTTATTAGACAACATTAAAATAAATTAAAATACTAGACACCAACACAGTTACAAACAACTATCTAACACAGTTAAATAAATTTAAATGCAAAACTAAATTAAAGAAACCACAAATAACTAATCATACTATGTAAACTAATTCAAAACAAAGGAATAATTAAACACGCTTTTTCCCTACACATTCCATGTGACCAAATACATCCAACAAATGAAATTAAAAATGGAAATTGCCTAACAACACCTCTTGGCCGTGAGTTGTAATGCACCAAAGTCAAACTTCAAATTCCACCTTCAATAAGCTACAAAATGTGTCGACTTCTTGTCCTATCTGCTCTATTCTCCAAGACAATAAGCATGTGCCTTAAACACACCATAAAACCGTCCCCTCTCTCCTACCATGCAGCAAAATAAAATGGAAACAACACACCAAGACACAATTGCCGTGAGCTACCAAGTGAGTATGGCAAAAAGTGCTTCCAACCAAAGACTAAATGAAAGATACTTTGACTGCTCCAACCAAGATTCCATGTAAGCAAGGTCAAATGGAATAAACAACAAAATAAACTCTCTCCATCATGTAATCCTCAGCATAATTGCAAGCTAAAGGCAAGACCAAAAAGGAAACATTCTTTCTATGAAAATGTGCTTCATATTGTGCTTGTCCAAAAGAGGTAAAAACTTAAATGCACCTTCTCTCTTCCTTTCCAATGCTATTCTCGGTTTTCCCCACCAACACAAACCTTCAAATGCTTTCTCCACTTCTCATTACTGAAACTACACCCAAGAATCCCAAAGTTTCAATTGCAAATAACACAAGAGCAATAAACCCAACTTCTTCAAACTCTCTTTTCTTCAAACTTTTCATGAAATCAAAATGGAATCCCTAACCACCAAGTATAGACCATCCAGCCCTCCAAAGAATCACAATGTTCCATTTCAAATATTACTTCCATCCATAAAAACAAAAGCACAAGAAGAAAATAGCTCAAACCTCAAACACCCATGCACCAACTCAAGCTTTCTTCACTACAAAACTCAACAAGAACTTCATTTTCATCATCCACCCAAGAAAAAAAAATGAAAACCGAAAATACTGCAGCAAATGGGGAAGCAAAACGAAAAGATGAGTCTTCATTCAAACCAAGTAACCACCATGAAAATGCAAGAACAACCCTTCAAGCTCATGCCTTCAACATGCAAATGGAAAATGCAAGAAGAGGAGTGATAGATATCCCTTCCATTAAGCAAGAATAAGTAAAGTTGCAAGCAAGAGAAGAAGAAAAACATGATCTTGGTCATTCATAGCTCAAAAAACCCTAGCACCCATCATGGTCTCAAAGAGAGAGTTCATACATGCAAAGTGAAAATGAAAAGTGGAGACCCCTTGTGTGTGTTAACGGAATGGCAAGTGTACCATATGGTTTCAAGTAATAAAAATGGTAAAACCCATTATCGTTCTTCCCATGAGACTTGAAAGGCCTTACCGTTCGTATGAATCAAAATCATAAGACTTGTGAAAGAAAAATTAATTGTTGTGGTGAATGCAAAGACAGAAAATAAACATGCAATGAGTGATTCAGTTGACAAGAAAAGAGTATGAATAAATGGAGTTGTTGGGGGTTTACAATTTCATCTAATCCGCTCTCTCTTATTTACTTCTCTTGTTTAAATTGCCTTATTATCTAATTGCATGCAAACTTTCTTGGCCTCCCCTTAACCCGATCCCTCAGCAAAAAGGGCCTATTACTAATTACCGGCTTGCTATCCCTAGCCTCCCCTAGCAACTTGCAACGCATTACAAATAGAAGCAAATACAATTGATCGTCCTACCCCCCTATCCCTAGGTGGTATTGCTTAACTAAGGAAATTCTCACCATTTAGTGACATTACTGTACGTCCCCGTATCAATAAATGCAAAAATAAGTTACCGAATGAGTTAAACGATAAAAGCTTTAAGCACAGTAAGAGAATCCAACAATTGATAATAAACGCATATGAAAATCATATAATTCAAACAAGAGTTTCAATAAAAGAGACTACCAAAAGATTACATTGTTCCCCCAACAACAAAAGTATTTAGTTCACCATTGTCCTAGTGAACCAAGATGAAAATAATGGAAGATATGGAACGCAAACCCTAGAAAAGATGAAAAGAGACCTAAGCATCCAAGAGATCCTCTCCAGAGAGTGAAAAGTAGGTCTGGCCGCCCTCCTCTGTCAAAAGAATAAGAATGAAATCACACTAGGGATATTTATAGCTAAAGAGCCCAACAGAAGACAGGCCCGAGCCCAACAGGCAACCGCTCGGCGTCACACTTATGCTGCCCGGTGGTTTGCCTCTTTGCCGCAAAACTGCCCGGCGTCAGGGGTCCACCGCCCAGCGGTTTGCCTCTTACCGCAAAACCGCCAGGCGTCGCTGCGTTGGTGCAAACTCCTGGACTGACTCATTTATTGATTTTTGTTTGATTTCAAGCTCATTCTAAGCAGTAAAGGGAGTAATTTGGTCTAAAATAGCTCATGAAAATAACAGTTTTTCAACCGTTATCATGTATTCCTTGAATAGCAAGGCATACCAGCTGTACAATAAGAGAACTATGAATGTGGAGGAATCTATTCATGTTGCATTTGATGAGTTGATCATGAATCCAAGTCACTCTAACCAAGTCAGGAACTCTGTTGAAGAAGAGGAGAACACAGTTGATGAAGAAGGCCCTAAAGAAGTTACTGAGAAAGAAGATGAGGCTGAGCAAGTCGAATCTCCTAAAGTTGAGTCGATTAGAACATGGAAAGTAACAAGAAATGTGTCAACTGAAAATGTGATTGGTGACATGTCAAGAGGGGTATCTACAAGAAGACAATTGAACCAGTACTGTTGAGATTGTTGACAACACAAACTCTATATCAAACTGGTTTCTGATGATGACAACACAATGCTTAATAACAATACATAAGTTTCAGTATTACATGTTCAGCTGATATACCAAACTGATTTGAAAAATGCTTTTGTTGAACATGTTTTGTTATTTTGCAATGTGTGTTCCTATGAACGATTATGTGTTATATGTTTGGAACATGCTTGTATTGAAATGTGTGATAAAATGATTTTGATTATTTCTGCACATTTCTGAAGAAAAGATCACAAGCACTTTTATGAACCTGTACTTGTTGTTACAAAGGTCTAGTTCAGTCGAATACACTGGTAATGGATTCGACTATGCTAAAATCTTTGTACAGATTTTGTGAACATGTGCTTGATGAGATTTTGAGATGAAAAGAATTTCAAAGTGTTTTTTCAAGTGTCAGTCGACAGTGTGGAACACCTATTCGACTGTATTACTGTTATTTTTGGAATTCTGTTATGCCTACTTGCTCCAACGGCTATATTTTTAAAAGCTAGTTAGGATTGATTGACTGGGTCAACTATCATGAATGTTCATTGATTTGGTTGACTGAGGAGCCTTTGTGTTGACTGTCTGTTATAATTGTTTTAATACAGTCGACTGTATTAGTAGGCTATTCGACTGAGAGTGATAGGAAAACTATAAATAGATCAGACCACGAATTGTTTTGAGACTTTTGTGATTTACCATTTTCATTGTCCTGTTTCAGAGAAAGTTCTCAGCTTAGGAAGCTCCAAGAATTCTCCAAGAAGACGGTGGTGATCTTTCTTGAGAGAGATTCAGATTGAGGAGTCAATTGCGCACAGTGATTGACAACATCTGCACAAAGAAAGTGCTTCTGGTTGATCTTGAAGGCTTGGCATCCTGTGAAGATTGTTGTATTTGACTGAAGGCTTGGCAACCTGTGAAGTCTGCTGTGATAGGCTTGACAACCTGTGAAGCGTGTTGTGATAGGCTTGGCATCCTATGAAGAGTGCTGGTTACACATTGAGGATTGTTCGACGTTGGTTCAGATTGCAGAAGAGGGGATTCTTACTGCAATTCTGGTTTTATGTGTGCAGCTATATTTGGTTTTGGGTTAGAGAGGAGATTTATATTTTTGCGTGGTGCTTCTATAAAGTTGTTGTTGTAAAAACCGCAACCATTATAGTGCATTTGCTTCCAATGTTGGAAGGACACTGGATGTAGGCATTGTTGGCCGAACAAGTATAAAAACCAGTGTTTGATTTTTTCTATCCCTGCACTCTTTATTTCAGTCGACTTTAATTGTTTTACAATCAACTACGTTTTTCTGTTGCATTGAATTTTTCATTACTTGCATTTCAAGGAAAGATCAAAAGCTTTGAATTTTCATACCAAGATTGCGAAAAGATTTTGTTTTTGAACTAACACCAATTCACCCCCCCCCCCCCCTCTTGGTGTAAAACGAAGCCAACCTGTTTCCTAACAAATACTACATGAACATTGCCTTTGTATCCAAAATTGAACCCAAGAGAAATAATGTGTGGGAACTTGTACCCAGAAAACCTGACCTACAAGTGATTGGTACAAAATGGGTTTTCCGCAACAAAATGGATTATTCAGGTGAAATTATAAAGAACAAAGCAAGATTAGTTGCAAAAGGCTACTGTCAAGAAGAAGGAATCGATTATGACGAGATATATGCTCTTGTAGCCAGACTAGAAGCAATCAGAATACTTTTGGCCATTGCATCCACAATGAAATTCAAGCTATATCAAATGGATGTTAAGAGTGCCTTTCTAAATGCATACATCAAGGAAGAAGTATACGTTGAGCAGCCACCTGGATTTGAAGACTTTGCTTACCCTGATCATGTTTACAAACTGAAGAAAGCCTTATATGGATTAAAGCAAGCACCAAGATCGTGGTATGAAAGGTTAAGTGAATTTCTTATAAAGAAAGGATACTCAAGAGGAAAAGTTGATTCCACCCTTTCATAAAAAGCTCAAATGGGGATAAACTGTATGTGCAGATTTATGTTGATGACATTATTTTTGGTTCTACTAACTATGCTATGCAAAGAATTTTCAAAAGTCATGCAGGAAGAATTTGAAATGTCTATGATGGGAGAGTTATCATACTTCCTTGGTCTACAAGTGAAGCATACCAAAGATGACATATTCATTCATCAGTCCAAATACTGCAATGATCTTCTGAAAAGATTCAAAATGCTGGCTGCAAAGATGCTACTACTCCAATGGCAACCAATTGCTACTTGGATCTAGATGAGGCTGGAAAAGGTGTCGAGCAAAGAATGTATCGAGGTATGATTGGATCACTACTTTATCTTACTGCCAGTAGGCTTGACATCATGCATAGTGTTTGTTTCTGTGCTAGATTTCAATCTGTTCCTAAAGAATCACATCTTACAACTGTTAAAAGAATTTTAAAATACTTCAAAGGTACTAAAGGCCTTGGACTGTGGTATCCAAATAGCTCAAATATTTTTCTAAATGGTTACAGTGATTCTGATTTTGGAGGTTGTAAACTAGACAGGAAAAGCACTAGTGGCACATGTCACTTACTTGGATCATCATTGATCTCTTGGCATTCAAAGAAACAAGCATGTGTGGCTTTACCTACCACAAAAGCTGAGTACATAGCGGCTGGAAGCTGTTGTGAACAGTCTCTTTGGATAAAGAGTCAATTAGAGGACTATGGCATTAAAATAGGGAGCATTCCCTTGAAATGTGACAGTACTAGTGCTATAAATCTAACCAAGAATCGTATCTTACACTCGAAAACTAAGCATATTGAAATAAGACATCATTTCATTAGAGATCATATAAATAGAGGTGAAATCAAAATTGAGTATGTTGATACACTACATCAGTGGGTTGATATCTTTACAAAACCTCTGAACAAAGAAAGATTTTTTACAATTCGAAATGAACTGGGAATACTAAATGATAATAGTGTCAAATGATCAATTTGACTATGCTCTGTTTGAATTCAACTATGCTTAAACTGTTATGCATTCTTACATATTGACTTTGGTTATGATATGATTAAATTTTTTCTTAACCACGATGCTTGATCTAGAAAAGGTTGTTGAAAGGTTTTGCAGGAAGGACATTGCTTTGGACATCAACAATTAGAATTCAACAATTTGTAAAGCAATGCATTCGACTGATGATTTAAAGCATTCAACTGCGTCTAAATGGGTTAACAATTCCAATTCTGGAATTTGATTCTATCGTTATTGTTTGCTTAAATCATTAATATTTTGCTATTATCTCTGCTCTTTACATGTTTAAATATTTGATTTGAGATAATATTGTGAGATTGTTGATATTTGTATCATTGCATTTACATGTGATTTGATAATTTGACTATGATACAAATTTGTGCTTCAACTGTTGCTTAATCTGTGATATTCTGCATTGTGCACTCAAACTGTTTTTGAAATTCATACATAATGACAGGGGGAGTATCACTATTTTTCACATTGTTTCATCACACACCTATATTTCAGTGGGAGTTTAAATTGTTTTGTGATGAACTTGTGATTTGTGAGAGCATCATTGTATTTTACAAACTGCCTATCTTTATGATGTATCTCTGTTTTCCAAAACTGCATAAATTTGCTGTATATACAGAGTAATTGATCTGTTATGATTGTTTATGGTATATGTTTTTACTTTGTCATATGTGGAACTGTACAAACATGGTTGAGTTATTAATCATGGTTGTGCATCATCAAAAAAGGGGGAAATTGTTGCGATTGTTGACAACACAAACTCTATATCAAACTAGTTTTTGGTGATGACAACACAATGCTTAATAACAGTACATATGTTCCAGTATTACATGTTCGTGTTCTATTGTTTGACATATTTGCTGAACATGTTTTGATAAATTGCAATGTATGTTCCTATGCTTGATTATGTGATATTATTGTGGAACATACTTGTTTTTTGAAAACCAAGGAACCAAAAAGGGAAGCAGATGGTGCCCCAACCCCCCTAAAAGGGCGCCCCAGCGGCAGAAAGTGCAAAGTCTTCTTCTTCACTTGGATTGATGACATGGCAAGTTGTACCTTGCCTTCCAAGTCTCCCAGACTGCGTAGCTTCCTCAACAAGCTTCTTTTGCACTTAGAGTAGCTTGCTTAGCACGTTTTTGAGTCACTCATTCATCTATAAAAGGAAGACTCCTTACATTGTAAAATCCAACTTTGAATTGATAATGAAATGCTGTTGAGATTTCTCCAGACATTATTTTCAGAGTTCAACTTACTTTGTGCCTCTTCTGCACCCTCTCCTCTAGCTTCCTTCCCTTTTGGAAGGCTTTCGGAGCTTGAGATACCTTAAACATTTTTCACACCTTCATTGAATCATTCATCAAACACTTACCGTGCCACACTCTGAACCTTCAATCCGCTGCCACTTCTGGTCTTGGAAGTTGTTCGCGCTTGATTTGAAAGGAAGCTTCCATCATTTGGCATCAAGAGCCAGACGTTTCTGCGGTTCTTCAAGAGCTAAGTGATCTTCCACTCCATGCTCTCTTTTTTCTACTGTCATGTTCTGTTCCATTATGCCTTTGCGTTAAATTTTTTTTAATCTCTACTTCGGTTTGTTTTGTTGTTCTGTGAACGTTGATACATTTCACTGTTCTATAGCTTTTATTCATCATTTTAATCGGTGCTTTTGAGTTGTTTGATTTCAATTCCACCTTTTCTCTTTAATTTCGTTTTGTCTTGGTCATGTGCAAGCACTTTGTTGTTTTATCACTGTCAATTAGTTTTTGATTCTATTTTTGATTCAATTTGTAAAAGTTTAGAAACCACCTCTCTTGATATCATAAGAGATGAACCTGCACCTCCTTTGAATCTTCACAAAGGATGAGACACCTCCTCCGAATACTTCACGAAGGATGAAACACCTCCTCCGAATACTTCACGAAGGATGATCCGCTTCCAAACACCTCCTTAGACGCACCAAGGATGAACCGGCTATTCCTCTGTTACCGTAGCAGCACTTCACCAGCTCCACAGACAAGTGTTTCTCAAGCCGAACAAGAGCACACACTTCTCAAACAGTTCTGAGTGTTTTAGCACAAGGGAAGAGTTGTTGTTGATGGATAAAGAGAGCCTATTTATAGCCTCAAGCAAAAACTCTTTCATTCTTTGAAACTGGCCATTTAACGCTTTTAATCGATTAAGATTAGTGTTAATCGATTAAAATAAGTACAACGGCTAGTTTTTCAAATCAGAAACCTCCAACGACTAGTATTAATCAATTATTCTCAGGATTAATCGATTAACTACTCGATTAAAACCTGCTTTAATCGATTATTCCAAAGTTGATTGGGTTTTGGCTTCTGCAGCGATTTTAATCGATTATATCAGGGATTAATCGATTAAAACGGGGAAGTTTTGATTCTGAACAACAAATACAAAATATAAAGGTACAAGAATCAAAACCTACTACAAATCTAATTCCTAAACAATTAAACTACAATTATTACAAAAGCTTTTAATAACAAAAATAAGTCTTCAAGGGATCTTCATGAATCTTGATAAATCTTGACTTGATTTGGACATCATCAAAACTTCATCTTCGTCATTTTGCTAACATTCTCCCCCTTTTTGATGATGATCAAAATCTCCTTTGATTTAAATCTTTTGGTAATAATCTGATAAAACACAACTTATGGAGGAAAAGATCATTAGTTAATGATAATAAGCTTTAAGATATTTTCTCCCCCTTTTTGATCATAATTAAAAAGCTCTGTTTCATGTTCTCCGCCTAAGATAATACTCCCCCTTAATAAAAGCATGTATGCATAAAATATATTTCAAATTTAAAGGTACATTCAAACATACATAATAGAAGATTTAATACATATAATTTTGGGAGAAAGAATTTTTTTTTTAAAAAAAAAAACATACATTGAATCATACCATATAGGAATTTTAAAGAATAAAAAAAATATGGTTGATTTTTCAAAATGCACAACATAAAAAAAATGCAATCCTAAGAGATTTTTAAAATTCCTAGATCTCTTCTAATGTTACCCCTTTAGAAATGTCTCCATAATGATAATTTGTTGAGATCTTCATCTTGAGGATTGTCATCACTCTTCGCTTCATTTGTTGTCTCTGTCAAATCTTCAAAACTTCCTACATTAGATTCATCTGACTCAAGAGGTTTTGCCTCAAGGTCCACAATTTTATCATAGGCAACATGCTTGGAATAATTTTTAATTTTTTTTAAAAAAATTTGTTTAAAAAGAAATTAAATAAAAATAATTTAATTTTAAATTTTAAATTTTAAAATGCTTGGAATGAAATCATTTTACAACCCAAACATATCCAGCACTTGGAACACCAAAATGCTTAATTTTACATTTATTTGAGGTGTGACCCTTTTTCGTGTAATAAAAGCATGATATAAAGTTTGTGTTCCTATAAACTGTTCCTTTTTCTACCCATGTTCTACGGGTTCTATTATTATTCTTATTTTTAATTTTAGGAAAATATTTCTTTTCAACAACCTTATTTTCATTATTTTTACTACATTCTCCCAAGGTTGTGTGTTCTAGTAGTTTCTTAAAATTTTCACAAGAAGCACATTCATCAGTACTAATATATTTACCTTTTTCAAAAGTTAAAATTTTATTTTTCAAATTTTTATTCTCTTCAAGAATATTTTCAAATTTTGATTTTAAATTTTTATTTTCTTCAGAAATATTTTCAAAATCTGATTTTAAATTTTTATTTTCTTTAAAAATATTTTCAAAATTTAATTTTAAATTTTTGAAATCCTTTTTCAATTTCTTATGAGCTTTATCTAATTTTTCAGATTCAACTATTAAAGCAGCATAAGTTTCATGCAATTCACTTTCACTAAATTGACTATAATTATCAGAATTGCAAGATGTACTTACTTGGCTTCCAACGTCGTCGTCTTCCACTAAACAGATGTTTGCCTCCTCATCAGATTCGCTCAAATCAGAAATTGTTTCGTTGTCATCGTCCCATGCGATGTAGGCTTTCTTTTTCTTGAAGAATTTCTTTTCTTTTATTTCTTCACTCTTCTTTTGATTTGGGCAGTTGATGAATCAATATTTTATACCATTAACTTAGTTTCTTGCACCGAATTATGTTGATGATTTGCGCTTAATTCTTAGTTATTGTGTCATTTTCACCATTTGGGCTTAATTAGACCACTTATTCATATTTTAATTAATTTGAATTATTTGAGCTTAATTATTCCTATTTTCATTTTCAGGGGAATTTTGGAATTACACTGGAAGACTTTTGGAAGAGCACAAGCAATTGAAGAATTTCTACAAATTAATTTTAGATGTAGTCAAATTTTAATTTAGTAGATTAGGTTTTTTAAAATTAAGTTTTGTATTTTTGGGCCAATTTTTGGTAATGTTAGACTAGGCCCAATTGTAGAAGGAGACATATGGCATTAGGGTTTCCTTAGGGTGGACCCCACTCCCTCATTTTGGAGACATCCTTGGACCTAGGGATTCCAAGGGGGGGCCGTCACTTCACTAGACAAACTTTTTCATATTTTTGGTTTTGGCTAGAAGAACAAGGGAGAGCTGTCACTTTGGTAGGCATTGAGGTCTCTCGGCAGTTTTCATTTTCGGGGTGCAAAGACTTCATTTTATTTGGAGTTCTATTAATAGTCACGGTGCTGCCATTTGTTGAGAGAAAACCGTCACACGTTGCTCTTTTCTTTTGGGTCTGGAACATTTTTGGCTGATGGCTCGGGAAACGTTTTTTTTATAGGTAGCCCTTGAGTGTTGAACATGGTTTTAGAGAATGAGAAAAGCACATTTTGTATTTGCTTTGAGAATGAAATCATGTTTACTCTTTGATTCTCGTGCTGGAAAAAGCTTTCTTTAATTTTCTTTGCATTTAAGTTGAGAAGTTGTTAAATGGTGATTTGGTGGAAAAACTCTAGGTAGCCGTCACTTGGCATATTTCTTTTTGGAGATTTGGATGTTTTGATTTTTGAACGTCTCTTGGCTAAAAATATATGAGCTCATGAATCAAGTTTTTTATTATAGCGTGAATTAAATGGAGATTAGATTTTGAGTTTATAATGAATGGAGAATCATTAATTTTTCATTGCTCACGGTGACAGCTGGGATTAAATTGCCAATTATTTTGCTTTGAACTCTAGCTACTTGCTTTCCTTTCTTTTCTACTGTCACATCTTTGGATGCACGGTCTGATGGCTAATGGGAGACACACTCATTTATTTTAGTTGCTTTTAGGATGAGAGCTTGGGAATTGATTTATTCTATTTCCAATTGTTGTTGCTGCATTTGTCTCTTGCTTTAAGCCAGGGCACACACGTTACAATGCAAAAGTGGTGCAGCACGTCTAAAACGGTCATGAAGAAGCGGTAATTATCAGCTGAGAAAAAAGATGTGCTGCTCACATTCTCTGGCACACATGCGACGACTGGATGAGGGAACGCTGGTCATATTCTCGGGCATACATGTGACAGCTGGATGAGGGAAATTTTTCCCAATTTTATTTTTCTTTGAAGTCAACAAATGGAAGGTCATGGCCAAGGGTTAATTTTTAGGAGCTTTGCAAATTCAATTTCCTTTTGGTAAAAACACTTGGTCACATGAATGGTAGAATAAAATTATGTTGTTTATTTTTTTAGCTTTAATTTATTTTGCATAGTAGGATTAGTTGCTTTTTAGTTTCTTTAATTTAGTTTTGCATATTTAATTTAACTGTGTTTAGATATTTGTTTAGTCTAGTATTTGCGTTAGCATTTTCACTCTTTGGAGTCGATTTTAAAAAAATAACTCCAACCATACCAGAGTCCAAATGCTACGTTTTATATGTCATATGAAAGATAATTGAGTCTACTTTCCAGGAAAAAAACCCTCATCACATTTAGAGCTTTGTAGAAAAAGTTATGGGTAAAACATTGAGCAAAGGTCAGAGTTGTCCAGTTCCAGCGTGAATTTTCGTATTTACTGTAGCAGTTTCGTTTTTACTGTTATAATTTCATTTTCCTTGCAAAAACCTTTCATAAACCCCCCCTTCATGTTAGACTTGACTCTGAACCGCAGTTGGTCCTTGAGAGACGACCTAGGGGTCATTCCCTAGTACTATACTGCATTTCTTAATATGTAATCAAATTTGCATAGGTTGCGACAACCCATCAGCAGTCCGCTTTTAAGTACCCCCTTTCTCCGCAACCATAACATTTATAGTGGGAGGAAGATCCATGATTTTCTTTCTTTTCAAATTTTAATCTTCCTTTGTCTTTTGATTTCATGAACCTGTTGAGCCTTTTTATCATGAGTCTCAAATTTTCTTTGTCTTCTGAGTCTTCATCTTCCATTATGCTTTTGCTTCTTTCTACCTCAGATTTTAAGGCTAGACTATTTTTCTTGGTTTTGGCTTTTGCTTCTTCTTCATCAAGTCTTCCAAGATCAAGTTCATGCTCTCTCAACTTTCCGAATAATGCCGCCATGGTCTTTCTCGCCCTTTTTACGTCATCTGTTCCTTCGTGAGTCACTATTAGTATTTCCCACATTTCTTGAGCGGTTTTACAAACAGAGACCCTGTAAAACTCATCAACAGTTATAGCAGATGCAATTATGTTTCGGGCTTTCACATCAATTTGAATTCTTTTCTTCTCTTCAGTGGTCCACTTATCACGGGGCTTTGGTTCCTGCGAATCGTTAGTAGGAATAGGCGAACCAGATGCAATAACATCCCAAATCTCACAATTAATAGACTCAATAAAAATTTGCATTCTAACCTTCCAGAATGCATAGTTTTCACCTGTGAATAAAGGTGGTCAATTGATAGAGGCACCCTCGGCAAAGGTTTGATGTGATCCTGACATTTGAATGACTATCAAAGCGAGCTCTGATACCAATTGTTAGAATTGTTGCAGCGGAATTGTTAGCGTGGAACAACAAACCAAGAGGGTTTTTAATATTAATGTGTGCCTTTTAATTTCTACTCAATTTATCTTACTACCCAAATAATTAATATAAATAAAAGAGTAAGGTTGAGAGAAATTTGCACAGATGATTTTTATACTGGTTCGGATCTTACCAATCCTACATCCAGTCGCTTATCTCAAACCGAGATAAACAGTCCACTATCACAAAACAATTACAAATAATAATCACAAAGAAAAATAATTTGTAAAAGTTTAGAAACCACCTCTCTTGATATCACAAGAGATGAACCTGCACCTCCTTTGAATCTTCACAAAGGATGAGACACCTCCTCCGAATACTTCACGAAGGATGAAACACCTCCTCCAAATACTTCACGAAGGATGATCCGCTTCCAAACACCTCCTTAGACGCACCAAGGATGAACCAACTGTTCCTCTGTCACCGTAGCAGCACTTCACCAACTCCACAGACAAGAGTTTCTCAAGCCGAACAAGAGCACACACTTCTCAAAGAGTTCTGAGTGTTTTAGCACAAGGGAAGAGCTGTTGTTGATGGATAAAGAGAGCCTATTTATATACTCAAGCAAAAACTCTTCTATTCTTCGAAACTGACCATTTAACGCTTTTAATCGATTAAGATTAGTGTTAATCGATTAAAATTAGTACAACGGCTAGTTTTTCAAATCAGAAACCTCCAACGACTACTATTAATCGATTATTCTTAGGATTAATCGATTAAAACTTGCTTTAATCGATTATTCCAAAGCTGATTGGGTTTTGGCTTCTGCAGCGATTTTAATCGATTATATCAGGGATTAATCGATTAAAACGGGGAAGTTTTGATTCTAAACAACAAATACAAAATATAAAGGTACAAGAATCAAAACCTACTACAAATCTAAGTCCTAAACAATTAAACTACAATTATTACAAAAGCTTTTAATAACAAAAATAAGTCTTCAAGGGATCTTCATGAATCTTGATAAATCTTGACTTGATTTGGACATCATCAAAACTTCATCTTCATCATTTTGCTAACATTCTCCCCCTTTTTTATGATGATCAAAAACTCCTTTGATTTAAATCTTTTGGTAATAATCTGATAAAACACAACTTATGGAGGAAAAGATCATTAGTTAATGATAATAAGCTTTAAGATATTTTCTCCCCCTTCTTGATCATAATTAAAAAGCTCTGTTTCATGTTCTTCCCCTAAAGATAATACTCCCCCTTAATAAAAGCATGTATGCATAAAATATATTTCAAATTTAAAGGTACATTCAAATATACATAATAGGAGATTTAATACATATAATTTTGGGATAAAATTTTTTTTTTTTAAAAAAAAAAAACATACATTGAATCATACCATATAGGAATTTTAAAGAATAAAAAAAATATGGTTGATTTTTCAAAATGCACAACATAAAAAAAATGCAATCCTAAGAGATTTTTAAAATTCCTAGATCTCTTCTAATGTTACCCCTTTAGAAATGTCTCCATAATGATAATTTGTTGAGATCTTGGTCTTGAGGATTGTCATCACTCTTCTCTTCATTTGTTGTCTCTGTCAAATCTTCAAAACTTCCTGCATTAGATTCATCTGACTCAAGAGGTTTTGCCTCAAGGTCCATAATTTTATCATAGACAACATGCTTGGAATAATTTTTAATTTTTTTTTTTAAAAAATTTTGTTTAAAAAAAAATTAAATAAAAAAATTAAATTTTAAAATTCTTGGAATGAAATCATTTTACAACCCAACATATCTACCACTTGGAACACCAAAATGCTTAATTTTACATTTATTTGAGGTGTGACCCTTTTTCATGCAATAAAAGCATGATATAAAGTTTGTGTTCCTATAAACTGTTCCTTTTTCTACCCATGTTCTACGGGTTCTATTATTATGCTTATTTTTAATTTTAGGAACATATTTATTTTCAACAATTTTATTTTCATTATTTTTATTGCATTCTCCCAAGGTTGTGTGTTCTAGTAGTTTCTTAAAATTTTCACAAGAAGCACATTTATCACTACTAATATATTTACCTTTTTCAAAAGATAAAATTTCATTTTTCAAATTTTTATTCTCTTCAAGAATATTTTCAAATTTTGATTTTAAATTTTTATTTTCTTCAGAAATATTTTCAAAATCTGATTTTAAATTTTTATTTTCTTCAAAAATATTTTCAAAATTTAATTTTAAATTTTTGAAATCCTTTTTCAATTTCTTATGAGCTTTATATAATTTTTCAGATTCAACTATTAAAGCAGCATAAGTTTCATGCAATTCACTTTCACTAAATTGACTATAATTATCAGAATTGCTAGATGTACTTACTTGGCTTCCAACGTCGTCGTCTGCCACTAAACAGATGTTTGCCTCCTCATCAGATTCGCTCAAATCAGAAATTGTTTCGTTGTCATCGTCCCATGCGATGTACGCTTTCTGTTTCTGGAAGAATTTCTTTTCTTTTATTTCTTCACTCTTCTTTTGATTTGGGCAGTCCGCTTTTAAGTGTCCCTTTTCTCCGCAACCATAACATTTATAGTGGGAGGAAGATCCTTGATTTTCTTCTTTTCAAATTTCAATCTTCCTTTGTCTTTTGATTTGATGAACCCGTTGAGCCTTTTTATCATGAGTCTCAAATTTTCTTCATCTTCTGAGTCTTCATCTTCCATTATGCTTTTGCTTCTTTCTACCTCAGATTTTAAGGCCAGACTCTTTTTCTTGGTTTTGGCTTTTGCTTCTTCTTCATCAAGTCTTCCAAGATCAAGTTCACACTCTCTCAACTTTCCGAATAATGTCGCCATGGTCATTGTGTTGAGATTTTGTGACTCAGAAATTGTAGTCACTTTTGGTTGCCACGACCTGTCTAAAGATTTTAAGATTTTAATATTAAGTTCATCATTTTCAAAAGACTTACCTAGTCCAATAAGATGATTAACAATGTTGGTGAAACGTTTCTGAACATCTGAAATTGTTTCTCCTTGCTTCATCCTGAACATTTCGTACTCCTGGATCAAGGTGTTCTTTCTCACCCTTTTTACGTCATTTGTTCCTTCGTGAGTGACTCTCAGTATTTCCCACATTTCTTGAGCGGTTTTACAAACAGAGACCCTGTAAAACTCATCAACAGTTAGAGCAGATGCAATTATGTTTCGGGCTTTCACATCAATTTGAATTCTTTTCTTCTCTTCAGTGGTCCACTTATCACGGGGCTTTGGTTCCTACGAATCGTTAGTAGGAATAGGCGAACCAAATGCAATAACATCCCAAACTCACAATCAATAGACTCAATAAAAATTTGCATTCTAACCTTCCAGAATGCATAGTTTTCACCTGTGAATAAAGGGGGTCTATTGATAGAGGCACCCTCTACAAAGGTTTGATGTGATCCTGACATTTGAATGACTATCAAAGCGAGCTCTGATACCAATTTTTAGAATCGTTGTAGCGGAATTGTTAGCGTGGAATAACAAACCAAGAGGGTTTTTAATATTAATGTGTGCCTTTTAATTTCTACTCAATTTATCTTACTACACAAATAATTAATATAAATAAAAGAGTAAGGTTGAGAGAAATTTGCACAGATGATTTTTATACTGGTTCGGATCTTACCAATCCTACATCCAGTCGCTTATCTCAAACCGAGATAAACAGTCCACTATCACAAAACAATTACAAATAATAATCACAAAGAAAAATAATTTGTAAAAGTTTAGAAACCACCTCTCTTGATATCACAAGAGATGAACGTACACCTCCTTTGAATCTTCACAAAGGATGAGACACCTCCTCCGAATACTTCACGAAGGATGAAACACCTCCTCCGAATACATCACGAAGGATGATCCGCTCCCAAACACCTCCTTAGACGCACCAAGGATGAACCGGCTATTCCTCTATCACCGTAGCAGCACTTCACCAGCTCCACAGACAAGAGTTTCTCAAGCCGAACAAGAGCACACACTTCTCAAAGAGTTCTGAGTGTTTTAGCACAAGGGAAGAGTTGTTGTTGACGGATAACGAGAGCCTATTTATAGACTAAAGCAAAAACTCTTCCATTCTTCAAAACTGACCATTTAACGCTTTTAATTGATTAAGATTAGTGTTAATCGATTAAAATAAGTACAACGGCTAGTTTTTCAAATCAGAAACCTCCAACGACTAGTATTAATCGATTATTCTCAGGATTAATCGATTAACTATTAAAACTTGCTTTAATCGATTATTCCAAAGTTGATTGGGTTTTGGCTTCTGCAGCAATTTTAATCGATTATATCAGGGATTAATCGATTAAAACGGGGAAGTTTTGATTCTAAACAACAAATACAAAATATAAAGGTACAAGCATCAAAACCTACTACAAATCTAAGTCCTAAACAATTAAACTACAATTATTACAAAATCTTTTAATAACAAAAATAAGTCTTCAAGGGATCTTCATGAATCTTGATAAATCTTGACTTGATTTGGACATCATCAAAACTTCATCTTCATCATTTTGCTAACATTCTCCCCCTTTTTTATGATGATCAAAAACTCCTTTGATTTAAATCTTTTGGTAATAATCTGATAAAACACAACTTATGGAGGAAAAGATCATTAGTTAATGATAATAAGCTTTAAGATATTTTCTCCCCCTTCTTGATCATAATTAAAAAGCTCTGTTTCATGTTCTTCCCCTAAAGATAATACTCCCCCTTAATAAAAGCATGTATGCATAAAATATATTTCAAATTTAAAGGTACATTCAAATATACATAATAGGAGATTTAATACATATAATTTTGGGATAAAATTTTTTTTTTTTAAAAAAAAAAAACATACATTGAATCATACCATATAGGAATTTTAAAGAATAAAAAAAATATGGTTGATTTTTCAAAATGCACAACATAAAAAAAATGCAATCCTAAGAGATTTTTAAAATTCCTAGATCTCTTCTAATGTTACCCCTTTAGAAATGTCTCCATAATGATAATTTGTTGAGATCTTGGTCTTGAGGATTGTCATCACTCTTCTCTTCATTTGTTGTCTCTGTCAAATCTTCAAAACTTCCTGCATTAGATTCATCTGACTCAAGAGGTTTTGCCTCAAGGTCCATAATTTTATCATAGACAACATGCTTGGAATAATTTTTAATTTTTTTTTTTAAAAAATTTTGTTTAAAAAAAAATTAAATAAAAAAATTAAATTTTAAAATTCTTGGAATGAAATCATTTTACAACCCAACATATCTACCACTTGGAACACCAAAATGCTTAATTTTACATTTATTTGAGGTGTGACCCTTTTTCATGCAATAAAAGCATGATATAAAGTTTGTGTTCCTATAAACTGTTCCTTTTTCTACCCATGTTCTACGGGTTCTATTATTATGCTTATTTTTAATTTTAGGAACATATTTATTTTCAACAATTTTATTTTCATTATTTTTATTGCATTCTCCCAAGGTTGTGTGTTCTAGTAGTTTCTTAAAATTTTCACAAGAAGCACATTTATCACTACTAATATATTTACCTTTTTCAAAAGATAAAATTTCATTTTTCAAATTTTTATTCTCTTCAAGAATATTTTCAAATTTTGATTTTAAATTTTTATTTTCTTCAGAAATATTTTCAAAATCTGATTTTAAATTTTTATTTTCTTCAAAAATATTTTCAAAATTTAATTTTAAATTTTTGAAATCCTTTTTCAATTTCTTATGAGCTTTATATAATTTTTCAGATTCAACTATTAAAGCAGCATAAGTTTCATGCAATTCACTTTCACTAAATTGACTATAATTATCAGAATTGCTAGATGTACTTACTTGGCTTCCAACGTCGTCGTCTGCCACTAAACAGATGTTTGCCTCCTCATCAGATTCGCTCAAATCAGAAATTGTTTCGTTGTCATCGTCCCATGCGATGTACGCTTTCTGTTTCTGGAAGAATTTCTTTTCTTTTATTTCTTCACTCTTCTTTTGATTTGGGCAGTCCGCTTTTAAGTGTCCCTTTTCTCCGCAACCATAACATTTATAGTGGGAGGAAGATCCTTGATTTTCTTCTTTTCAAATTTCAATCTTCCTTTGTCTTTTGATTTGATGAACCCGTTGAGCCTTTTTATCATGAGTCTCAAATTTTCTTCATCTTCTGAGTCTTCATCTTCCATTATGCTTTTGCTTCTTTCTACCTCAGATTTTAAGGCCAGACTCTTTTTCTTGGTTTTGGCTTTTGCTTCTTCTTCATCAAGTCTTCCAAGATCAAGTTCACACTCTCTCAACTTTCCGAATAATGTCGCCATGGTCATTGTGTTGAGATTTTGTGACTCAGAAATTGTAGTCACTTTTGGTTGCCACGACCTGTCTAAAGATTTTAAGATTTTAATATTAAGTTCATCATTTTCAAAAGACTTACCTAGTCCAATAAGATGATTAACAATGTTGGTGAAACGTTTCTGAACATCTGAAATTGTTTCTCCTTGCTTCATCCTGAACATTTCGTACTCCTGGATCAAGGTGTTCTTTCTCACCCTTTTTACGTCATTTGTTCCTTCGTGAGTGACTCTCAGTATTTCCCACATTTCTTGAGCGGTTTTACAAACAGAGACCCTGTAAAACTCATCAACAGTTAGAGCAGATGCAATTATGTTTCGGGCTTTCACATCAATTTGAATTCTTTTCTTCTCTTCAGTGGTCCACTTATCACGGGGCTTTGGTTCCTACGAATCGTTAGTAGGAATAGGCGAACCAAATGCAATAACATCCCAAACTCACAATCAATAGACTCAATAAAAATTTGCATTCTAACCTTCCAGAATGCATAGTTTTCACCTGTGAATAAAGGGGGTCTATTGATAGAGGCACCCTCTACAAAGGTTTGATGTGATCCTGACATTTGAATGACTATCAAAGCGAGCTCTGATACCAATTTTTAGAATCGTTGTAGCGGAATTGTTAGCGTGGAATAACAAACCAAGAGGGTTTTTAATATTAATGTGTGCCTTTTAATTTCTACTCAATTTATCTTACTACACAAATAATTAATATAAATAAAAGAGTAAGGTTGAGAGAAATTTGCACAGATGATTTTTATACTGGTTCGGATCTTACCAATCCTACATCCAGTCGCTTATCTCAAACCGAGATAAACAGTCCACTATCACAAAACAATTACAAATAATAATCACAAAGAAAAATAATTTGTAAAAGTTTAGAAACCACCTCTCTTGATATCACAAGAGATGAACGTACACCTCCTTTGAATCTTCACAAAGGATGAGACACCTCCTCCGAATACTTCACGAAGGATGAAACACCTCCTCCGAATACATCACGAAGGATGATCCGCTCCCAAACACCTCCTTAGACGCACCAAGGATGAACCGGCTATTCCTCTATCACCGTAGCAGCACTTCACCAGCTCCACAGACAAGAGTTTCTCAAGCCGAACAAGAGCACACACTTCTCAAAGAGTTCTGAGTGTTTTAGCACAAGGGAAGAGTTGTTGTTGACGGATAACGAGAGCCTATTTATAGACTAAAGCAAAAACTCTTCCATTCTTCAAAACTGACCATTTAACGCTTTTAATTGATTAAGATTAGTGTTAATCGATTAAAATAAGTACAACGGCTAGTTTTTCAAATCAGAAACCTCCAACGACTAGTATTAATCGATTATTCTCAGGATTAATCGATTAACTATTAAAACTTGCTTTAATCGATTATTCCAAAGTTGATTGGGTTTTGGCTTCTGCAGCAATTTTAATCGATTATATCAGGGATTAATCGATTAAAACGGGGAAGTTTTGATTCTAAACAACAAATACAAAATATAAAGGTACAAGCATCAAAACCTACTACAAATCTAAGTCCTAAACAATTAAACTACAATTATTACAAAATCTTTTAATAACAAAAATAAGTCTTCAAGGGATCTTCATGAATCTTGATAAATCTTGACTTGATTTGGACATCATCAAAACTTCATCTTCATCATTTTGCTAACAGTTTTGGTGTGTTTGGCAGTGGTGTGTCAGTTCTGTTGAGGTACTCCAGCTCCAGAAATTTCTCTTCAAGAGGGTAGCATCCTAGGAAGTGGAGAGTTTGTAGAATTGGACACAAAGGTTGTTCTCCAAGCTGCAGCCTTGTACAGTTTTCACCAGCATTTCTCCACTCTTCACACCATAATTTTCAAACACTTTGGAGCTATACTACATCAAGCTTTAGTAGATTCTCATTGTATACAAATTGTAGCTCATTTTATCACTTTTAAGGCCTTGTATCACGGAACCTTTGAGGTTTAATTCTCTTTACAATTTTCAAACTTAAAGTACCTTGGGAAAATGCTTTTCCAGCAATTCCAAGTGTACCAAGCAACATTGTAATAGTTTAGTATCCACCTCTTAGTGTGAAAGTATGTCAAGGGGCTCCAAGTGTCACTTACAATTCACATAGGGTCGTTTATCATTGTCTTCCATTGCCATTCATTTACTTTTTTGGCTTGATTGACTTTTATGTTTTAAGTGTCCGTGATACTTAGGGGCACGTTTCTTTTAGTTAAACCTTCATTTGGTTTCTAGGAGCAAAACATCTTTGCATTCCAAAAGGTTTTGAAAGACTTCTATCTAGAAACTTGGGTGAGAAACGTCAGGAGACACTCTGACTAAGGAAGGACAAGGTTTCAAAGCTTGTCCATTGTGACTCACCTCTCCTTCTTGGGAGCTATTTAGTTTCTTCACCTTTAGAATCTCTATAGAAGTCTGATGGGTGTCGCACTGATGAGTCATTATTTCTTGAACTATATTTAGTTTATTGCACTTAAATAAACTAGGGAATTGTGTTTAATTGTCTGTTATTTCCCTATTTTCCGAATTCTGCTTAAATTGGTTGGAAATTCGTAATTGTGCTAATTTGGATTTTCTGAGCTGATTAAGCGCATTTCTGGTTGCAGGGAAATTGTGGAAACATCATCTGGAGCATTAGGATATGACGTGACACATTCAAAGGCTCAACATTTAGTCATTTAGATTCTAATTAAAGTTGTAATTTCGTTTTCTAGAAGTCCTTAATTAGAATTACGTGTTTTAGACCCTTTCAGGGGCAATTTTGTAGAAAACCCATGTGTAGGACATGTGGCTTTTGGCTAGGGTTTCATTAGAAGGTGGTCCCCTTTAGAGTCTTGGACGGTCTTTAGAGGAGAGAATGTCGAGGACACACTCTTGGGCTCTCATAGCCACACTTCATACTCATGTTTTGAACTTTTCTCTCCTAGGGTTTCATCTATGAACATGCTCTTTTGAGAGCTTGCTTGGTGCCACGGTTTTGGACCATTTTCAATGAATGTTATGCAGATTTTCTTCTTCCCTTGACTCACTCTTGGCTGTCTTAACTCAATGGTGGTGAAAATTCATTCATTCCTTCTTCCATTTGCTTGTGTTTGATGTTTGAAGCTTGAGCTTTTAAGCTTTTCTTTGCATTTCCATGGTGATTATTGGGTTTGAGTGACTTTATATTTTCGTTTTTCCTCTCCTTTACTGCTGTTCCTCACATTTTTCTTTGCATTTTGGTTGGTTGGTTGATGAAAATGAGGTTCTATGTGAGTTTTGGGTTAAAGAGAGCTTAAGATGTTGTGTGGGTGTTGTGGGTTTGGCTCTTTTCTTCCATATTTCGGTTTTGATGTTTGAAAATAGTTTGGAACCAGAGTTTGATGATGTTATTGGGGCTGGACATTGCTTGAGTTGAATGGTATAATGTTATTTTCGTTTTTGCACAAGAGCTTGAAGAAATGGAACATTGGGTTGAGTTGAACTAGTAGTAGTGTGGGTTTATTGTCTTGAATGGAGTTGAACTTTGAAATGGGGTTTCTTGGGTGTGTGTTTTCGGTGTGAGGAAGAAGAAAGAGCTGGAAGAGTGTGTTTGAGAGTGAAATTGCCGTGGGATGTGTTGGAGAGGAGGAGAGATGAGTGCATTTAATTTTTACCATTTTTGGACCAACAAAAAAAGATGCTAGTTTTGGCTAAAGGAAGATTTCCTTTTTGGTCTTGCCCTTTGTTTGCAATCTGCCGAGAATCACAAGAGAATGGATGTGTTTTGTAGTTTGTTTTCCGTGCTTTGACTTTCTTTACATGGCACATTTGTTATCCAAGTATATTCCATTTGCACATTGGTTTTTAAAGTAACTTTTGTAGAAGTCTCTTGCATTGCTCACGTAAATTGTGTGCTTGTGTGTTTGAATTCATTTCTTTGCTGCATGGAGAAGGCTAAGGCACGGTTTTCAATTGGATGTTTAATAATATTTTAATTTTTTTTGAGAATTGGTGCACATGAGACAAAAGACAACACATTTGGTGGTTAAGTGAAGATAAAATTTTGGAGTTGGACCCTTGAACATTTCCCACGGCCATGTGCTCTTTGTTTGGCCAATTGGACTTTTAAATTCATTTGTTAATTGCCATCATGTCAAGTAATTTGTTAGGATTAAATTAGGCTTGTTGGTTTCCTTGGTTTTTAATTAATTTGGTTGATAGGTTGAGTTTAATGTGTTTGAATTAGTGTGAAGTTTAATTAATTTTAACTGTGTTTGTTAATTTGTTTGCAAGAGTATTTGATATTTGAATGGTGTCTAAGGTTTTTAATAGTGTTAGTTTAATTACCATGCTAGCTTTAATTAGTTTGTTTGCATCTCTGTCTTTATATTGAGATCGTTAATTTTTGCAACACACTTTCAAACCCCCCCTTCGTGTTAGACTCGATTTTCGAACTGCAAAATTGGTCTTTGGGAGATGACCTTGGGATCATTCCCTAACTATACTTCATTTCTAATATGCAATCAAATTTGTATGGGCCGCGACAACCCATCAAATTTTGGCGCCGTTGCCGGGGACCAATGGTTTGGTTTTAGGTCTTTTGTTGTGTTAGTGTGTGTTGTGTCTTGTCTTGTGTTGTGAGTTTGATGTTCTGTTTTGTGTGTTCGTCATTGTGTGTTGCATTTAGGTAGCTTTAGTTGCATATTTTCATTACATTCTTCTTTTCCCCCTTCTTTCCTATGTTTACCTATTTTGGTTATGTGAATACTGCTTCTTCTACCTTTGATATTGTTTCTCATGCATATTCTGCTGGCTTTTATGTTGAGAACAATATGACTCATCCTCCCATTCTTGAGAGTGCTCCTAGGGAGGCAGCTTCACTTAACGAGGATGATGTTCATTGCGTTCTCCCCTCTGGACTGATACACTTGCTGCCTAAGTTTCATGGTTTTGCAGGTGAATGCCCACATAAACATTTGGAGGAGTTCCACACCATTTGCTCTTCAATGAGACCTCCTCATGTCCCGGTTGATCACATGTTCTTAAGGGCATTCCCACACTCATTACAAGAAGTAGTAAGGGATTGGTTGTATTGTCTTCCTCCTGGATCCATCACTTCTTGGGAAGATCTTACGCATATGTTCTTGGATGAATTCTTCCCTGCTCAGTATGGTTGCAACAACGATCCTGGATGGAATGACCCTAGCTTGGTATGGTATGACGCTCCACAGCAATATCAACCATCTCAGAATACTTTTATGCCTCCACCAGTCCAACAATGCCAGAGTCAGCAGTATGATGCTCCTACCCAAATAGCTCCTCAACCTTTTACTTCTGAGCCTACATTGAAGGAGTTATTGGAGCAGATGATGATTCAGAATATTTAGTTCCATCAAGAGAATATGGAGTTCCAGCAAGAGACTAGAGTGTCAATTCAGAGTTTGAGCAACCAGTTGGGGCAAACGGCCACTCAGTTCACTGAGGAACAGTCTTATGTTTCAGAGGAATCACCATTTCAGGCTGTTCAGCTTCCAGATGATGATGATGCCATCCACATAGGAGATGGGGAGCAGAGTCATGAGTTTACTATTGCGCCATTTACTTTCCCACCCTCCTATGTCCCCACTCTTGCACTTGAGGAGACTGATGAAGATTTGGAGCACCAGGCAGGTATAAGCAATGAATTTGAGTCAGGTAGACCATTTTCATCTTCCACCACTTTAGCCACATTTAGGGAAGTGGAGGTAGACATACCTATGATTGATTTCGTTGTTAATGATTATGTTGTTGATAGGTATGTTGATGTTGATGATATTGATGAGCATGCTTTTGATTTTCACTCTTTGCATGATGAGAAACAACTTTTTCCATCTTGTCTGAATGTTTATTCTCCATGCACTGAACATGAATCGGATTCTATTTTTGATATTGCTTCTGAATTTGAAAATGATTCATGTTCTGAGAGTATATCTGATGTTCAACATGTTACACTGGGATTGGGTGTTATACCCCTGCATGTTAGTTTTGTGGAACCACATTGCACTAACCATGTTGCAAGAGGTACATATGAATTTGACCAATAAGCACCCACAATGGAGAACAAAGGTGCTCGCATACACAAGAGCTTGAATATCAATAGGCACCGGCTGAACACGCTCATCAGCATTCACTTCTTATTAGATCCAGCTGTGGAGGACATCTCCCTACTTGATCAAATCTGGAGACTGAAGCAGTTCCTCCTGAACACTTCCCTTCTGAATCCTGTGGTGGAAGACCTCTCCCTGAAAGTCCAAAATTGGCAACTACCACCATGATCAGGGGAGTTTTTCTTTTCCCTTCTCCTCCTTTCCCTACTTTTATTGCACTTGTCCATGATCTGTTGATTGTTATGATTGTGATCTTATGCTTTTGACACATTGAGGACACTGTGTAGTTTAAGTATGGTCTATTAGGGGAGATTCCTATTTTCTTTGATAGTTTGTGTTTTTTGTGTTAAATTTTTTTTTTTGTTTTCTAGGTAGTTGTTGTTTTGTTTTGTGTACATTTTTGCATGTTTCTCTTAATTTCTGGACTTTGTTTAGGTTGTTAGTTTTTCTTTCACTTCATTGATACTCAGATTTGTTGGATATCCTTGCTTTTCTCTTCTTGGAAGATGATTATGATGTTTGAGAGGGTGATTTCATTGTAACAGAAATACCCTGTGTGAGGATTTGAGCCACTTGATATTCTTTCTTGTGTGTGATATGTCTCTTGATTGCTTGCACATATGCCTTGGCTTGACTCTTTATGATCATTCTTGATTGATATGCATGTTTGGAAGTGATAAAGGCAGTTTTGTTGTTGAGCCTCTCTAGCCAGATGAGTCTACCCCGTTTTGATCCTTTGATAGCCCCTTTGAGCCTATGCTTTCCCCATTTCTTTGTTTTGAAGTTTATACACCAGCCCTAAGTGAAAAACCATGTTTACCTTAACCTTAGGGAATTTTGGAGCTTGGGAATTGTTTTGGGAATAAGTGTGGTCTCCTTGGGAATTATGATGAATTGGCTAGTTGGTTCCTCTTCTTGTTTTTGTTTTTGTAAATATGTTGTGTACATCTTGTCTCTGAGTTGTGTTCTGAAAAGAGAGAAAAGAAAATAGACAAGATGAGAGAAAAAAAAACAGAAAAATGAGAAAAAAAAAAATTGTTGTGTGAATAATGGAGTCAAGAAGAGGATTGAATTAGAGGGTTTTGGGTGTGCATATACTGTGTTTTCACCCCATTGCTCCTCTATTTCTCTTTGGGTTGTAACTTCTCATCCATATCATATCCTCCATTTTCCTTGGCCCCATTTCATCCATAAAAGACCTTTTGATTTGAACATGCATATGTGTTTGAGTGTTGATATTAGAGGCTTGCCAAGACTGTTTGTTGCTTGCTTTCTTGAGTACATTGAGTTGACACTGTTTACCCTAAACACTTGAGAGAAACACTTATAGTGTGCATCTGTTAGGTTCTGTTGCTTTTGATTCACCTCTTGAACTGATTGATTATTTTGCTATGCTTGGAATTGCTTGGATGATTTCTCTGAGAATTTGTTTTCTCTGATTCTGTGTGGATACTGTCTACTACTTTTCCTTGTCCAGATTTCTTGAGGATTGTAATTTTGTCTGCTGAGTCTATGTCAATTCCCTGATGTCCGTTGAACTGTTTCCTGTTTTGCGTCTTTATTTTGCCCAAGAGTGCAAAAGACTAAGTGTGGTATATTTTGATGAGTCGTTATTTCTTGAACTGTATTTGGGTTTATTGCACTTAAATAAACCAGGGAATTGTGTTTAATTGTCTGTTATTTCCCTATTTTCCTAATTCTCCTTAATTTGGTCAGAAATTCGTAATTGTCCTAATTTGGATTTTCTGAGCTGATTAAGCGCATTTCTGGTTGCAGGGAAATTGTGGAAACATCATCTGGAGCATTAGGATATGGCGTGACACATTCAAAGGCTCAACATTTAGTCATTTAGATTCTAATTAAAGTTGTAATTTCGTTTTCTAGAAGTCCTTAATTAGAATTAGGTGTTTTGGACCCTTTTAGGGGCAATTTTGTAAAAACCCATGTGTAGGACATGTGGCTTTTGGCTAGGGTTTCATTAGAAGGTGGTCCCCACCAATTTTAGAGTCTTGGACGGTCTTTAGAGGAGAGAATGTCGAGGACACACTCTTGGGCTCTCATAGCCACACTTCATACTCATGTTTTGAACTTTTCTCTCCTAGGGTTTCATGTATGAACATGCTCTTTGGAGAGCTTGCTTGGTACCACGGTTTTGGACCATTTTCAATGAATGTTATGCAGATTTTCTTCTTCCCTTGACTCACTCTTGGCTGTCTTAACTCAATGGTGGTGAAAATCCATTCATTCCTTCTTCCATTTGCTTGTTTTTTATGTTTGAAGCTTGAGCTTTTAAGCTTTTCTTTGCATTTCCATGGTGATTGTTGGGTTTGAGTGACTTTATATTTTCGTTTTTCCTCTCCTTTACTGCTGTTCCTCACGTTTTTCTTTGCATTTTGGTTGGTTGGTTGATGAAAATGAGGTTCTATGTGAGTTTTGGGTTAAAGAGAGCTTAAGGTGTTGTGTGGGTGTTGTGGGTTTGGCTCTTTTCTTCCATATTTCGGTTTTGATGTTTGAAAATAGTTTGGAACCAGAGTTTGATGATGTTATTGGGACTGACATTGCTTGAGTTGAATGGTATAATGTTATTTTCGTTTTTGCACAAGAGCTTGAAGAAATGGAACATTGGGTTGCGTTGAAGTAGTAGTAGTGTGGGTTTATTGTCTTGAATGGAGTTGAACTTTGAAATGGGGTTTCTTGGGTGTGTGTTTTCGGTGTGAGGAAGAAGAAAGAGCTGGAAGAGTGTGCTTGAGAGTGAAATTGTCGTGGGATGTGTTGGAGAGGAGGAGAGATGAGTGCATTTAATTTTTACCATTTTTGGACCAACAAAAAAAAGATGCTAGTTTTGGCTAAAGGAAGGTTTCCTTTTTGGTCGTGCCCTTAGTTTGCAATCTGTTGAGAATCACAAGAGAATGGATGTGTTTTGTAGTTTGTTTTCCTTGCTTTGAATTTGCTTACATGGCACATTTGTTAGACCATCCAAGTATATTCCATTTGCACATTGGTTTTTAAAGCAACTTTTGTAGAAGTCTCTTGCATTGCTCATGTAAATTGTGTGCTTGGGTGTGTGAATTCATTTCTTTGCTGCACGGAGAAGGCTAAGGCACGGTTTTCAATTGGATGTTTAAGCATATTTTAATTTGTTTTGAGAATTGGTGCACATGAGACAAAAGACAATACATTTGGTGGTTAAGTGAGGATAGAATTTTGGAATTGGACCCTTGAACATTTCCCACGGTCATGTGCTCTTTCTTTGTCCAATTGGACTTTTAAATTCATTTGTTAATTGCCATCATGTCAAGTAATTTGTTAGGATTAAATTAGGCTTGTTGGTTTCCTTGGTTTTTAATTAATTTGGTTGATAGGTTGAGTTTAATGTGTTTAAATTAGTGTGAAGTTTAATTAATTTTAACTGTGTTTGCAAGAGTATTTGATATTTGAATGTTGTCTAAGGTTTTTAATAGTGTTAGTTTAATTACCATGCTAGCTTTAATTAGTTTGTTTGCATCTGTGTCTTTATATTGAGATCGTTAATTTTTGCAACACACTTTCAAACCCCCCCCCCTTCGTGTTAGACTCGATTCTCGAACCGCAAAATTGGTCTTTGGGAGACGACCTAGGCATCATTCCCTAACTATACTGCATTTCTAATATGCAATCAAATTTGTATGGGCCACGCAACCCATCACGCACCCTATGCAAAATTTAATGTGCATAAAAGAATCCAGTATAGACTAGGAAGAGACTCCTAGGTCATCTCTGAAGGACCAAATGTGATTCGAGAATTAGGTCAGACACGAAGTGGGTGCGGTTTGTGAAAGTTTGTGTGAGTGCGGATGAATTAAATCAAAACACGAATGCAAACAGAAATGCAAAAACAGATGTAAAAACGGTTTCAAAGACAAAATGAAAACGCTCAGTCATTAACTTAATTACTATGCTTCCAATCACCGATTAATGACAAGTACACATGATAACGGTTGAAAAACCGTTATTTTCATATGCTATTTTGGACTAAATTACACCCTTTATTCCTTAGAATGAGCTTAGAATCAAGTAAAACTCAATGAATGAGTCAGTAGAGAGTCAAAAGCTGTTTTTAGCGATATTATGCTTGTTTTGCATTGTTTTGCAGCAAATCTGAGGAAAGTGAAGATTGGGGACGAAGACGAAGGTCTTAGACTCAAGAAAAATGAAGAAAATTGAAGAAAAGAAGAGTCTAGGAACTGCCCGGCGGCAAACCCCTGGCGCAGGGCGGTCTGACGGGAGGAGAAGGTAGCAGCACCTGACGCCGGGCGACAGACCCCTGACGCCGGGCGGTTTTGTGGCACAAGGGAAACCGCCAGGCGGTGGCGCAATTTAGGGTGAACCGCCGAGCGGCAAAGTGCGACACCGGGCGGTTGTCAGATGGGCTTGAGCCTGTTTTCGGTTGCGCTCCTCAGTTATAAATAGCCCTGTTGAGATTTCCAATTCATTCTTTTGACAGAAGAGGGCGGCCAGACCTACTTTTCACTCTCTGGAGAGGATCTCTTGGATGCTTAGGCTCCTTTTCATCTTGTCTAGGGTTTGCTTTCCATATCTTCCATTATTTTCATCTTGGTTCACCATGGCAATGGTGAACTAAACCCTTTTGTTGTTGGGGGAACAATGTAATCTTTTGATACTCTCTTTTATTGAAACTCTTGTTTAATTATATGATTTTCATATGCATTTATTATCAATTGTTGGATTCTCATACTGTGCTTAAAGCTTTTATCGTTTAACTCATTCGGTAACTGTTATTTGCCTTTATTGATACGGGGACGTACAGTAATGTCATGAACTAGTGAGTAATTCCTTGGTTAAGAAATAACACCTAGGGATAGGAGGGTAGGACGACCAATTGTTTCTGCTTCTGTTTGTAATGCGTTGCTACTTACTAGGGGAGGCTAGGGATAACAAGCCGGTAATTAGTAATAGGCCCTTTTCGCCGAGGGATCGGGTTAAGGGGAGGCCAAGAAAGTTTGCATAACAATTAGATAATAAGGCAATTTAAACAAGAGGAGTAAATAAGAGAGAGAGGATTAGATGAAATTGTAAACGCCAACAACTCCATTTATTCATACTCTTTTCTTGTCAACTGAATCACTTGTTGCATGTTTATTTTCTGCTCTTGCATCCACGACAATTATTAATTTTTCTTTCACAAGTCTTACGATTTTGATTCACACGAACGATATGGCCTTTCGAGTCTCATGGGAAGAACGATAATGCGTTTTACCATTTTTATTACTTGAAACGATATGGTACACTTGCCATTCAGTTAACAACACACTACTCTAATCCAAATCCGACACGAATCACCCAACTAAGCAAAGGGTAATTCGATCTTCAGAATTGCAAACTAAGTGAATGCAATGCACAAATTTAATCAGTCATCCACCATGCAATCTAATCAACTAAGCGAAGATTAAACACCGATTAGGCAACTAAGCGTATACCTAATCGCAGGTAGACAACATATTAAATATTGAGTCAGATTCAAAGCAGCAGTATGGCAATTAAAGTTCAAAAGTCTCAGGGAAGCAAAGTAACTTTATTAACAACCAACCAACTAACCTAAGTTAACATCAGAATTAAATTAACACTACCAAAATACTAGACATCATTAAAATAAATGAAAATGCAAAACCCAACACTACAATAGACAAATATCCAGACATAATTAAAGCTATTTAAATGCAACACTTGAACTAAAATGCGAAATGCACACTATGAAAATAAATCTCTAATGCTAAAGGGTGCTAACCAATTGCTAAAGAAACAAGTGAAATAAATTCTCTTCTCCCAAGATGTGATTGACCGTGCACCAAAATCATGGGAAACGTTTTCTTTTTTTTCTTCAGCAGCGTCACACTTTTCCCCAATGCAATCATGTGCACACACTCCAGCCAAATGAATCACCGTTTCTTCAATCAAATAAAAACGGAACTCAAAATGCTACTTTCCCCAAAGAAAGGAAATTAAATTCTACTAAAATTAATTCTCACGTCTCTGCACACCATTCTCATCCAAAGCAATTGAATGAAATTTCTTCTCTTTAAAATGCTACCACCGTACACCTACCCTCTTCTCTTTTCTAATCAGTTCTTCATTCTTAAAGAAATAAAAGAAAAATCTACACCTATGGCTGCAACGTCCCATCACTTCTATTCCCACCTAATCTACTCTTCAATTCAACAAAGTAAAAGAAAAGCTAAAGAAATGTTAACCATCATTCACTATCGGTACTTTTGCATTCAATGAAAATAAAGAAATCATCACTTCTAAGCTTTTTTTTTATTCAAGCAAAGGAAGATTACAAGGCTTCAATCAAAAGTGCATTAAAAAAAAACAAAATGAAAAAGGCAAGAATGAATGTAGCAAATAGTAATTAATGTGAGTCTTCATTCATCCCATTGATAAGACCGTTCAAAGCAAAGCTAGAAGAAACCTCAAGCAAAATTACGGCTGAAAACTACATTCTCTTCTGTTACCAATAAGGGAGTATTGGTAAAACCTGAAGACAAGTTTTGATGATACTGCAAATTGTAATTTTTGACTGTAATAGGAGAATACTTAAAAAGCAACTTGTAGATTTTGAATGTAGTAGGAAAATGATAAACATTGTAATTTCTACTTGTATAATCGATTATGATTAAGGTATAATCGATTATCAGATGCTTTTGAACTAAAATAATCGATTATCATGAAGCAATAATCGATTATCACAAGTCACACTTGAATAATCGATTATCACTTCAAATAATCGATTATCACTTTTTGAAATTTCTATTCCGAACTTGAATAATCGATTATCACTTACAATAATCGATTATTCATGGCAGTTGGGAGCTGACCTTTGGCATTCAGTGTGCTTGGCTATATAATTGGTTTTTGTAAGCTTCAAAACAAAACTTTTGTGTAAACTGAGAAAGCTTAGAACACTGAGTAGTCAGAGGAATGTTCTTGAGAGCTTTTGTTTACCTTGTTCCCTTGCCTGGTCTTGTGAAAGGAGAGGCTTACGTATCGTGTGTCGATAGTCGAAGTGGACTCTCTTCAAGTTGGCAAGGTTCTCTACCTGGTCTTGTGAAAGCAGAAGCTCGTGAATCGTTTGTCGATTGCCGGAGCAATTCTCTTCAAGTTGGTAGAGTGGTTCTTTTCATTCTATTTCTGTACTTTTCATTAAAATCTGTTAAATCCTTTTTAGTGGAACCGTTAATCACTCTTTGTAGTGATTAACGACTGGACGTAGATTTTGTTGAATCGAACCAGTATAAAAATCCTTGTGTGCTTTTCTTATGCCCTATACTCATTTTACTTTAACGCACATCAACTGCTTGGTTAATTTTCTGAAAGAAAATTGTTTTTTATAAAAAAGGCTAAAATAGTTTCAACTGTGACTTAATATGCTTTACGCTCTCTATGTTAATAATCCGCTGCGCTAAACTCTTTTAAAAATTACCCCCTCAGATACCGTCAATTGGTATCAGAGCTTGCTTTGATATTCTTTCAAAATCTTTGCGAAAATGGTCGGCTAGAGTCAAAACGTTGTTTATGCTGAGGTGCGTCCATTAACAGACCTCCGTTGTTTACTGGAGATAACTGTTGATAGAGGCATCTAGGAAGCTGTACAAAATGGTCCTTATATTCCAAAAATTACAGTTGATGGTGTAGAAGTAGAAAAATCATATTTTGATTGCACTGTTGAGGAAAACAGAAGAGCCCAATTTGATATTAAGGCTCGAAATATAATTTTATCTGCACTAACCACTGATGAATTCTTTAAAGTCTCTGTTTATAAAAGTGCACAGGAAATGTGGAAATTTTTAAGACACAGTTATAATGAAGTCATAGATGTGGATAAGTTGACACCGTGTGATTCAAGCTCTACATCAAACTCCTCAAGCTCAAGCGATTTTAATGAGGAAGAAAATATATGCTTAATGGCAAATAGTGAAAGCCAAATCTTGAAGATGAAGAAGAAGGAGAACAATCAAGGCTTCGCATCAATCTTCAAATGTTATGGATGTGGTGAAAGAGGCCATGTGAAAGCTGATTGTTCAAGCAACAAAAGAAGTAAAGGAAGAAAAACAAAGAAATCTCACAAAAAGAAGAACGCCTACATTGCTTGGGAGGATACTGCATCAAGCACTTGTAGTTCAAGTGATTCTGTTGAAGAAGCAAACCTATGTTTGACGGTTGCTACTGATGACACTGCAAGCCAAGTAAGTGGATCTAGCCTTGACACTAATGAGTTTGATTTACAAAAAGCTTTTCTTGAATTGTTAAATTAATCTGAGAAATTGGATGTGGATCATAAAAATTTGAAAAAGGAACATAACGAATTGAAATTGAAGTATGAAAAAGTATTAGATGAAGAAGTAGTTTTAAGAAATAAAATTAGTAATCTAGAAATTAAATTGTTTGAGTTTAATGCAATTGAACAACCTGTTGAATGTTTATCATGTAAGAGTCATATGTTTGATATTAACATTCTTGAGAATTTACTTGCAAAGGCAACTAAGCCTCATTCACATGCTCAAACAAATTTTACCAAAAGCAATGTGAAAAATAGAAACATGCATCAACACAAGAAGTCTAAAGTTAAAAGAACTCGTAGAGTTTGGGTTGAGAAGGGAACTTTTGTTAAAAACAAGGTGCATGATGTTTGTTGTTTTTATTGCGTGAAAAAGGGACACACTTCTAACAAATGCAACATTACACATTTTGGTGTTCCAAATGGAAAATATGCTTGGGTTCCTGTCATAAAGTAATATGTGTCTAACCTCAAGGACCCAAATAAGATTATGGGTACCAAAAGTACTATTTCTTTGTTTTGTAGATTAAGTTTTCAAAAGGAGAAGAGAAGTTTCTGATATTCTGCTTTTGGAATTGATGCTCCAAGCGAGGAAGTGAACCCATCAAGTGATATCCAAAGCTTTGGTTCGAGCACCAAGTGATTGAGCTAAGTTGTATTTAACCTGTACTGTTGCATTTTGCTCTGCTTGATTTTGAAATCTTTAATTACTATTATATTCATTTCTGTTTGGCAAATGATTTGTTCATCACTGATTCATTTATCGTGTGGTATGTTCTTATTTGTTTTAGCACTTTAATCAGTGAAATTCTTCTATTATGAGATATTCATGTGCTAAATTTAATCTTTTGGAATTATTAGTCATGTGCAATTGTTATTTCAATGATTTGTTTTTTGTTTATAAATTGAATCTGTGTTTAACTGGTTTAGTATTCAATTTCCTGAATACTTTGAAGTAAGCCTTGATATATCTTTTGTCAAAAGCAATGAAAAATTTCATTTGAATGATCTGACTGATAGATATTCATTGGCATTTTTTTTGGATGATTAAGACATTTGATAATTAAATTATCATCTTTTTTTTGAAGTTGTTTCTGTGGAAATTTGTTTTTAAGTTCAAATGCATACTGTATGAGCTATGATAATACTCATTGAGAACTTGGATGAAGTAAATGAACTGATCAAATTTTGCATAATTTTGATGTAAATTAATTGGTCTAAAAACTGTTGAAAGATAAATTTTGAATCAACTTGTGTTTGAATTTTTGTATATGTTGTTTTGATATGCACAACTGAATTCAAAGGATTGAACAGTTTGGGATATGAAAATGCATGAATTATAAATGCTATTTGGGAAGTTATAATTGATGCTGTCAAAATTATTTTTGAACTGATTGTATTAGCTGAAATGCTTTTCTGTTAAACCTGGAGCAACTGTGATCATATTCATTTAAGCTATTGTTGCTTTCATTATTGTTTATAAATTGATTGGGGATTTCAATGATTTAATTAAGTCTAATAAAAGTTGAATTTGATTTGCTGAGAATCATTGAAACTTGTTTGGAATTGCAAATACAAATCTGAACTGGCTTGCAAGCATCTCTCCATTGTTTTGGACTGACCATATCTTAAAATAATTTTCTTAATCTGTTTGTGAGTTCAAAAGAAATTTTTGTTTGACATCTTATGACATGATTTTGTAATACCTGGTACCCATTTGAGGGGGAGATATATAAGGCTGTTAGATATCTGGTTATTCATCTATACTTTGGTATTTCATCATGTATTTGTCTTTCATTTTATAAAAGTTCAAAACTTTATAAATTCATCTTTCTTTTGTTAAGGATGAGAGCCATTTAAGGGGTTTCTAGATTATTTGAGCTTAGAAGAGAATTAGGAGTATTATACATGTCCTAGAATCAAAGTCTATGCAAAATCTTGCATTTTTTCGTGACCTTAACACGTCATAATCGATTGTCACTAAGTCATAATCGATTATTTAGTCATAAAAGTCAATTCTGGAAAACTTTGAGCAGATAATCGATTATCATCTGGCATAATCGATTATCATGCAATTCTGGGCAGAGATTAATGAACTGATAATCGATTATCACGAGCCATAATCGATTATCACGCTAACAGTTTCAAAAATAGAGCCGTTGGAGCGTGCCATAATGGCTATAAACAGCCATAAATGGCTAGTTTTTTCATTTTTCTTATAAATAGCCCCCCATAATCGATTATTAGACACTTCTTTGCAACCAAATACTGCTAAAATCAAATCCAGAGCTCAAAATCTCTTCATTTCTCTTTCACTTCATAAACCTTCATCTTTTCCATCTTCATCCATGGCTGAACCAAGAAGGTATCGTCGCAAAACAGCTGGAGCCTCTTCCTCCTCTCAACCACAACTCGCCAACATAGATGGATGGATCTCCGATCAAGAGAAACATGCAGATTTCGTAAACTCCTGCCAAGAAAGGAAAATCATGGCGGTAAAGTATATCCGTCTTGATTTTTTTCGCTTTTATGGGTTTCAATTTCCAAATACTTTTGCTGAGCAGGGGTTAGCACATCTAGTAGAACAAAAAGGAAATATTTATCTCGATCTCATAAAAGTTTTCTACTTCAACTTGCGCTATCGAGATGGGATAATATCTACCAAGGTCAAAGGCGTACGCATCATTTTAGATGATGACGTTTGGACAAATGTTGCTCAACTTCCTATCTGGGATGATGCTGTCAAAGTCCATTTAGGACTTGAAAACTTCAACAGGATGCTAACTTTCCAATCCTTTCTACGACATCCCGAGAGGCAAACAAATAGAAGACAACTACTGGTTGGAGGTTTCAAAGTTGAAGAGAGGATGATCCACTACTTGATTGTTTGGATTCTCTATCCTAGAGCAACCAACCATGCTCAATGCTCTGAGCAGGATTTACTTATCTTGTATGGGATTTTAAATCACATACACATCGACTGGCCTGCTCTCATTTCAATAGTTTGAACGAGTTCTCCTTCCACAGGTACACCTTTGTATTCTAAAATCCTAGAAATAAGGAGAGCATAAGGAAATTGATATGAATGGGATTTCTTGGCTTTTACCATTGTGTCAGCAATCTCTTGATGAGTACTTAGTTGATCAATTTCTTGAGATTGATGTTCGACTACATAACATTGAGAATCATCTCAATATCCCACCTACTGAAAGATCCCCTAGTCCTGAATTTTAGTTTTTAGGTTCCTAAGATTGATTGCTTTCTTTGTGGCATTTTGTCGTTAAAATCTTTATAAATTTCCTGCAATTCATTTCTATTTTTAATATAATGAGCTTTTATGCATATATTATCTTTTTGAGGGGGAGCTCATATTAAGGGGGAGATTTTTACTTTTTGCTTATGATCAAAAAGGGGGAGATTAGAAATATTATAGGGGAGAAGAAATATTTAGGGCAGAAATATTTTTCAATTGTATAGGTACTGCTAACTCTGTGCCTGATTTTTGGTTTGTATGTACTACAAGTAAAACTGAGTTGCTTCTAAAAGAGGATTTTTTTATCATCATCAAAAAGGGGGAGATTGTTACCAATAAGGGAGTATTGGTAAAACCTGAAGACAAGTTTTGATGATGCTGCAAATTGTAATTTTTGACTATAATAGGAGAATACTTAAAAAGCAACTTGTAGATTTTGAATGTAGTAGGAAAATGATAAACATTGTAATTTCTACTTGTATAATCGATTATGATTAAGGTATAATCGATTATCAGATGCTTTTGAACTAAAATAATCGATTATCATGAAGCAATAATCGATTATCACAAGTCACACTTGAATAATCGATTATCACTTCAAATAATCGATTATCACTTTTTGAAATTTCTATTACGGACTTGAATAATCGATTATCACTTACAATAATCGATTATTCATGGCAGTTGGGAGCTGACCTTTGGCATTCAGTGTGCTTGGCTATATAATTGGTTTTTGAAAGCTTCAGAACAAAACTTTTGTGTAAACTGAGAAAGCTTAGAACACTGAGTAGGTAGAGGAACGTTCTTGAGAGCTTTTGTTTACCTTGTTCCCTTGCCTGGTCTTGTGAAAGGAGAGGCTTACGTATCGTGTGTCGATAGTCGAAGTGAACTCTCTTCAAGTTGGCAAGGTTCTCTGCCTGGTCTTGTGAAAGGAGAAGCTCATGAATCGTTTGTCGATTGCCGGAGCAGTTCTCTTCAAGTTGGTAGAGTGGTTCTTTTCATTCTATTTCTGTACTTTTCATTGTAATCTGTTAAATCCTTTTTAGTGGAACTGTTAATCACTCTTTGTAGTGATTAACAACTGGACGTAGATTCTGTTGAATCGAACCAGTATAAAAATCCTTGTCTGCTTTTCTTATGCCCTATACTCATTTTACTTTAACGCACATCAACTGCTTGGTTAATTTTCTGAAAGAAAATTGTTTTTTATAAAAAAGGCTAAAATCGTTTCAACTGTGACTTAATACACTTTACGCTCTCTGTGTTAATAATCCACTGCGCTAAACTCTTTTAAAAATTACCCCCTCAGATACCGTCATCTTCATCCAAAATCAAAGTGTGTAAACATTGTTTTTTTTTTCAAGAAATAAGCTCCCTAAAAATTGTTCCCAGCATAATGCAAATTGAAAGTTCCGTGGCGGCTGTCCTCCTAAAGCAATCCCGAGACACCTCCCTATACCCTACTGCCAGCGTGGCCACCAAATAAAAACATGTGGAGTGACCTATTCTGAGGGTGCTGGACGTCTGTGAAGATGTGGCTCGAAGATATGGAACCATGCGCTTTTTGCACCTCTCCAAAGGCTAGACATGAAGATCTGATGGATCAATTTCGTGTGCACCTCCAACTCCAGTGTGTTATTTTCCAAATCCAAGCTGCATTGGGTCGTGAGTGAGGAAGTGGGCAGCTATGGCTTCAAGCTTGCTGGTGTGTGGAGTGAAGCAGTGAGGTGCGTGTGGATGTAGCTGCTGGAATCAGCGGGACCGTGGACTATTTTTTTTATGCTGCTGCCTTTTTAATTCAATCACCACTTCTTCATTTTCGAATGGTAGCAGGGCGTGTGCTTCAAGCTTCTGGATGGATCTGCAACTGGACTTCTTGCTGCACCGTATCACAAGCTGTTGGGCTTAATGAAATTAAACCCGTGTGTTCCCTTTGAGTGTTTCATCCTGCACCTCCAAACATTTCATCCTACACCTCCAATTTCCTAAAATACTCCTTATTAATTTGGTGGTTATTTGTTAATTTTTGTTTATTAATTATTTTTTTCCTCATTGACTACACTTTCCTTTTTCTTCCAATAAGAAAACATGCATTCTCTGCGCCCCTCTACCTTTTGTATTCTCATTTCACTTTTGTTAATAAATCCCACAACCTGCACCCCATTTCATGTTTAAATTATATTATTGTTATATTAGTTTATAATTTATTTTTAATTTTATGTATGAGTTTATAATGTATTATGTAATTTTTAATTAATATAAATTAATTTATATGAATTTATTAAAATTAATAAAACTATTTTAAATAAAAATAAACTTAAGATGAGGCTATTAAAATGAAAATCTCAATTTATATAAATCGGATATAGATATCCGATGCTTATAATTTCGGATGTCAAAAATCCGACTCAAATTTAATATGTTGTATAAAAATTAAATAATATTATTTATTTAATTATTTTATTAGTTTATAATTATGTTTAAAATTATGTTGATTTTTTATAAGTTTTTAATGTATTATATAATATTTAGTTAATATAAATTAATTTCTATTGAATTTATTAAAATTAATAAATTTGTTTTTAAATAAAAATAAATCTAAAATAAGTTATCAGATATGAAAATCCGAATAAATAGTAATCGGGTATGGATATCCGATGATCACATTTTCGGATATCATAATCCGAATATTTAATGTCACCTTTTAAACTCCAACCTCCTTCTCTTTCCATTCTTATTTTTAATTCCTCCTTCCTATCATCCACACTAACCTTCATTTCAATTTCATAGAAACCACCCTCCTTTTTTATTTCCCACTGTCACAAACTTCCAGCTCTGTTAGTTTCTAAACAACCCATCTTCTTCACTTTCTTTCCTAACTATCCTTTCTACTACTACAGCAAGACCCATGCCCATAAGTAATTTCCTAGTCACTCCCCTTACTACTTCCAGCCACACTCTTTTCTTCTTCTCCAACAAAGAGCATCCTCTCAGTTTCCCTATCAACTACCACCACAGCCACTTCTACTTACTCTCTTCTCATCACACACCATCCACACCAGGGAGAGGAAAAACGCGACTATGTTCCTGTGTGTGCTGCTGGACAGAGGAAGAGGAAAGGCGAGGGAGAGGGAAGCACAAGTGGGGAGTGGGGTGATCTATGTGTGAAAGAATTGGGAGATGAAAGAAAGTCAAGAAAAATTTGATGAGAGGACTGTAATTGAAATGCAAGAGAGAGAAGTAGGAGGGAAAGTCTTTCTCACACTCACAACTCACAGTAACAAATAAAAATCTTTGACCATTTTGAAGAAAATATTAAAAGGTTCTTAATCAAGGGTAATGTAGGCATTTTATAAAACTTTGGAGGTGTAGGATGAAGCACATAGAGGTGAAGGATGAAACACTGGTTCCTTTTTGGATCCATCTGCCGAGACTTCTCCTCACCGTGGTCTGCCTTCAAAGCAAATAAATGTGCTTTAAGAAGATTTTAATCCCAGGCCGTGGCCTATTTCCAGCTGCACCTCCCAAAGTTGAAATTCACACCTCCTTTCTCATTTAAGCTTAGAATAAAATTGATGTGGCACACAAGTTGCAAAAGAGGCATGCTAAGTGATTAGAATTCATTGAACAATTCTCTTATGTTATCAAATACAAGAAAGGGAAGTCCAATGTTGTGGTTGATGCTCTATCAAGAAAAATTAACCTTTTAGCCACATTGGTAGCCCAAATTCTTGGGTTTGATAACATAACTGAGTTCTATTCACAAGATCCTGAATTTTATCATATGTATGAAGATGTCTCAACAAATCTCAAGGAGGTTTTTATGTGAGAGAGGGGTATCTTTTTAAAGAAGGAAAAATTTGTATTCCTCAAGGATCACATAGGAAGCTCCTTGTCAAGGAGACACATGAGGGGGGATTAATGGGACATTTTGGGGTAGAGAAGACCCTTGGCATGTTAAAAGAGAAATTCTTTTAGCCTCACATGAGAAGGGATGTTCAAAGGCATTGTTTTAGGTGTATCACTTGTTTGGAATCAAAATCTAAATCAATGCCTCATGGACTTTACACTCCTTTGCATGTTGCTTCAACCCCTTGGGAAGAAATTAGTATGGATTTTGTATTAGGACTTCCTAAGACTGCTAGGGGTTTTGATTCTATATTTGTGGTACTGGATAGATTTAGCAAAATGGCTCATTTTATACCTTGCCACAAAGTAGATGATGCAAGCAACATTGCAACACTATTATTTAGAGATGTGGTTAAACTTCATGGTCTACCTAAAGTAATAATTTCAGATAGAGATACTAAATTTCTTAGTCACTTTTGGAGAACCTTATGGTCTCGATTAGGGACTAAGTTATCTTTTTCTACTACTTGCCATCCTCAAACAGATGGTCAAACTGAAGTAGTCAATAGATCTCTCTCTACATTATTACGGGTAGATCTAAAGGGCAATCACAAATCTTGGGATGAATACCTTCCTCATGTAGAGTTTGCTTACAATAGAGTAGTTCATGGAACTACTAAAATTTCTCCTTTTGAAGTTGTCTATGGATTCAACCCTTTGACACCTATGGATTTAATATCTCTTCCAACTTCTTTTGACTTTGTTCATCAAGAAGGGGTATCTAAATCTAAGTTTATCAAAGAATTACATCAAAGGGTTCGAGATCAAATTCAACAACAAAATGAGAAATATGCCAAGAAGCATAATAAGGGCAAAAAGGAGTTGATCTTCAATGAAGGTGATCTAGTTTGGATACATCTTAGGAAGGAAAGGTTTCCTCAACTAAGAAAACCCAAACTCAATCCTCAAGGAGATGGACCTTTTAGAGGGATACGGCGGATAAATAACAATGCTTATCAAATAGATCTTCCGCCATCATATGGAGTCCATTCTACCTTTAATGTATCTGACCTTAAACCTTTTGCAGGTTCTGACTCTGACGACGAAGGTGTTCCTCTGGATTTGAGGCCAAATCCTTCTCAAGAGGGAAGAGATGATACGCGAGGGTCTAGCATAGTGACACATCAAGGCCCCATCACTCGAGGAATGATAAAAAAGGTACAACAAGAGTACTCTCCAAAAGGTTCAATGCTTTTTGCTATCTTTGAGTGGGAAATTGGAGATCAAGGACATGTTACAAATCTGCCAAAACATGGAGAGGGATAAAGGAGACATTTCCACACATGGAGGGGTGAGTTTAGCACAACAGGAGGTGCACCAGTAATCCTTTCCACATCAAAAATGATGTCACATGATTCTCATATTGTAAACGTGTAATACATATAGGCTTCTAGAAACTTGGCATATTTTGCACATGTTTAGACACGTGGAGAATGATACACACTTCACGGACACGCTTTCATCACCGGTCAAAGAGTGAGGAGTCTATAAAAATCACCTTGGTTGCACCATGTAATCACTTTTGGCTTATATGAGAAAACTCTGCAGAAATTGCTTGTCAATTCTCTTCACCAAAAGTCACCTTCATTGCTTGCTTCTCCCTTGCAACTTCCTTCCTATTGTGGAAGCCTTCTGAGTTGTAACCACCTCTTCAAGCTATCCTCCATTCCAAATAGCCTCTGCAAACACCAACCTCCGCTGCCATCACCCTACATATCTCCATTCAAATCACGTTTCTGCAACTGTCACAAATCTGTATTTGGAACTACCATTGCCCATACTGTTCCATTGGTTTCCAGTTGTTGTTTTGCTTCTCCAAACCTCTGATCTCACGAATCTGAAGGAATACATCAAGCCAGGATGTATCAAATTTGAAGGTCAAATTTGCCCCAAAATTCAAAAGAAGATACAGAACAAGTTAGAGAAGACCAAATATTGGATACCTAAGTATGACAACTATTATCATGCACTTGTTTATGATTTTGCATTCAACTACTGTTTCATTTTACATTGATTGTTATCATTTTGCAATTCTTCAGGGATGCAAATCTTTGAGATCTGTCATACATCCAACATAGGGGAAAAATATGTGGTTGATGTAGAGAAAAGAGACCGCAGTTGTAGGAAATGGACAGTAACAGGACTTCCTTGATGTCATGTAATCACAGCCATGAGGTTTTTGAACAAGAATCCAAAAGAAACTTACAATCCAATCATTTTCCCTCTCAATGGACCTCATCTATGGCAAAGGACCTTATATCCTGACATTTTGCCTTCACCAAAACGGGTGTTACCAGGAAGACCAAGAAAAAAATGAAGGCTGGAAGATGATACACAACTTGGAGAAAAAGGAATCCCAAAGAGATGTTCCATATGTAGAGAACTTGGGCATAGAAGAACTAATTTCCCACAAGCAACTGCACAACATAACCAGCAAGGTACACCACACTCCACTCAAGCAAGTCAACAACAACAGGAAGAACCTACACCCCACCTCACCCAAGGAAGTCAGATTACTCAAGAACCCCAGACTGATCAAATTACAACAGCAGTTTAGATTTAGATTATTGTACTGTCAGATATTAATTACATCTTTGTTGTACTTTGACTTTAAGTGGTGTCACTTTTTCATACATGTATTTTTCCCTTAACATTGGATGATATGTCACTGTACTTTGGATGATATGTGACTGTATTTTGGATCATATATGAAGTACTTTGGATGATATGTGACTGTATTGTGATAGCCATATTAATTTGGCATCCTGTTTTGGCATCCTGATTTTTCAAACTTCCTTATTTCTCAGATTTCAAACTTGTTTATGTTCATTGTATTGTCATAGCCATATTGGAACAAAGATTGCTTCATACTTGGCTGGAAGATCTTGTGCTGCCAAGAAACTAGATGAAAGTTTTGTAGACTTGATTTGATAGGGAGAGAATTAAGCTAGCCTCACCAAATTCAATTATGTAGAGATTTGGAAAAGGAAATAATGTGAATTGATGTCTGATGGGTATCGCACCCCATGCAAAATTTAATGTGCATAAAAGAATGCAGTATAGACTAGGAAGTGACTCCTAGGTCGTCTCTCAAGGACCAAATGTGGTTCGAGAATTAGTTCAGACACAAAGTGGGGGGGGGGGGTTTGTGAAAGGTTTTGTGAAAGCGGATGAGTTAAATTAAAAACACAGATGCAAACAGATATGCAAACACAGATCTAAAAACGGTTTCTAAGACAAACAAAAAACGGTTGGTCATTAACTTAATTATAATGCTTCCTATCTCAGATCAACAAAATGACACCGACTTAAACCTTTAATCCAACACAATTAATCAACTAACCAAAGGTTAATCATGTTTTCATAAAAGCTAACTAAGAGAACGCAATGTTAACATCAAATCTAATTTACACCATGCAATTTCATCAACTAAGAGAAGACTCAACACCAACTAGGCAACTAAGTGTATACCAATTGCAAGTGCAAATACAGATTTGATATTAACCAAGTCAGAGTGGTAAACACAATAACAGTTCAGAAATCTCAAGGAAACATTATAATATCGCTAATGACCAACTCAATTAATTTAAGCTAACATGACAATCAAATTAACACAATCAAACAAAACAAACAACATAGTGAAAGGAAAAATAAACCGAACTTTCTAACAACCAAATTATAGTCTAAGCAGTAATTAAGAATGCATGAATCCTAGCCAAGGTAAATGAACATCGAACTAAAATGATGACTAAACGCACCATCTAACGGTGAATAAAGATGCTAGCATAACCAGACCGAAAGGTCTCTGTTTAGCAAATTCATAGTGCATATCGCATCAACCCATAAGCAAACAGCAACAAAAAATGAAGTTTCAATCTCAACGTCCAATTAAATGCAATGGTTGAATCGGTAAATGCATCTAACATATTAAAGCAATCTGCAAAAATAAAAAGTTAAAGAAAACGCATTCCAGCTGCATTCTACGCACACGTTGCAGCTCAATCACCGTCTCCTCTTTTCTAAAGGAAAGAAAATTTCCATAACATAAATGAATTCAGCGGTGCACCTCCTTGCTTCCATGGAACGACCGCTTCACCTAAAAGGGAATTAATATGCTTCTCCAATTGAACGTGAGCTGCAGCAGGCGTGAACTACTTCTAAAATAAGTTAAAAAAAATAATTGCCGCATGTGCAGCGTTCCAGAATGTGTGCGCGCCTCTAGCTACAATGAAAATAAGCGTGGGTGCTTTTCTAATAATTGGAATCAGCTTGGTGCCTCCTGTTGGAATGTAAATCAACGCTTTCTTCAATCAAAAAGTTAATAAAACCAAATAAAAAAGAAAGAAAAAAAGGGCGATTAACAAATCCCCAAATGAGCTAAGCGTGAATGAACATTAAAAGACGGCTTCGGAATATTTTGCGGCAGCGGGTGCCCTTTTTTTTTATTCAACCACATTCCAAGAAAAAGTTATCTACATTCTCCAACAAAAGTTCAATGTCCCAGCACCAACTAAATGGATTATCGGGAACTGCTCTCAAAGAAACATTCCAAGCCTTCAAAAATTCTGCCGAGAGTGTATGATGCCAAGAGAGAATGACGGCTGGAATGTTGGAATCCCTAGGGCCATGTGTCCTCTTTTAAGGATGGGTAGGGTCCACCCAAAAACCCTAAAGTTGCCAAGTGACCTATTTGGGCCCATCATGTTTTTGCCAAAATTTTGCCCAATGTGCACAAGCTTGTTTAAAAAAACTAAACTTCTAAATTATAATTTTGATTAATTCTAAATTACTAAATTAAAATATAACTAATTCTAAATTTTCCATGTGGAGAGTCTTGAATGAATTTATGTCCTCTCAAATGTCCAAAAATGTATCCCCAAAATTTCCCTGCAGTTAATAATGCAAATAATTAGCTCAGAATATTCAAATTAATTAAAATTAAAATTTCCGGTCAAATTAAGCATAATTAGTAAAAATGGGAAAATACCGAACAATTAAGCACAATTCCCTGATTAAATTCGGTACAATAAGCTAAGTAAAATCAATAAAATATCGGCTCATCAAAATAGACCACACTTAGTCTTTTGCACTCCTGGGCAAAATCAAGACGCAAATCAAGGAATAGTTCAAAGGACATCAGGGAAGTGACACAGACTCAACAGACAGAAAACAAAGACTAAAAATGAAAGAAACAAAATTACACAGTTCTCAAGAAATCTGGACAATGAAAGGAAGTGGACAGAATCCCACACAGAGTCAAGGAAAGCAGATACTCAAGAAATCATCCAAGCAATTCAAGACATGGCAAAATGATCAATCAACTCAAGAGGTGAATCAAAAGCAATAGAACCTCACAGATGCACACTATCAGTGTTTCTCTCAAGTGTCTAGAGTAAAGAGTGTCAACTGAATGTACTCAAGAAAGCAAACACAAACAGACTTGGCAAGTCACTAGTAAAAAAAAAGGATTATACAACGCACATTATGCCACAGTTCACCAGAAACCGCAGCATAATGCTGCGCGGTGGCACTTTTGTAAATAAATTAAACTTATATGCCGCGGTTCCCCACATAACCGCGGCATATACCCATGTCAACCAACCCCTTTGACTCCACGTCAGAGGAAAAAATTTAATGACAGCGGAATAGGCCGCGGGTCTCTGACCAACCGCGGCTTATTCCCCCTGCCACCTGTTGACATTCCCCATCACTCAGCCCCTGCATTAAATTGACAGGGGAATAGGCCGCGGTTCTCTGACCAACCGCTGCCTATTCCCCTGTCAATTTAATGCAGGGGCTGACTGATGGGGAATGTCAGTAGGTGGCAGGGGGAACAGGCCGCGGTTGGTCAGAGACCCGCAGCCTATTCCCCCTGCCACATGCTGACATTCCCCATCAGTCAACCCCTGTATTAAATTGCAGGGGAATAGGCCGCGGTTGTTCAGGGAACCGCGGCCTATTCCCCCTGCCACCTGCTGACGTTCCCGAAAAAAGCAGTTGGGAGGCAGTTAATGGGAGTCTGAACGTTGGGGAATAGGCCGCGGTTGTCCAGGGAACCGCGGCCTATTCCTTGGTCTGAGGTAATTTTAAAATTTTGCAAAGTATATGCCGCGGTTGGGCGCTGAACCGCGGCATATAAGTTAAAAAAATTTCAAAAATGCCATTTTGTATTATTTTTTTTAAATGAATAGGCCACGGTTAAGTGTAGAACCACGGCAGATTCCCCCTTTATGCCGCGGTTAAGTGTAGAACCGCGGCAGATTCTCCTTCTGAAGGTAAAAAAATAAAAATCGCGAAACAATTTTGTCTTCTTCGCGAAACAGTTTCAGACCTGCGTTTTCTTCTTCTCCGTTAACAGCGACCCTGTTCTTCCATTCTCTATCATTTTTCATCGTTTAAACTACATTTTGTTCGGTGCATTTGCCATTTTTGACGTTGGGGAAGATTTTTGACCGATCAGAATCGTCATTTTCTACCCTGAGATCGTGAACTGCATTTTGTCGCGCCCATTCCAGGTACTTCCTTTATACCCTCGTCAAGTTTTCCATTAAGCCTCTATGTTTTCGTTTCTTGATGCATATGTTGTTGTGGCTTTGATCATTTTTGTCAAATTTGTTGTGGTTTCGGTCGTTCTTGAAGAGGCAAAGTATGTTAGCTTTTATTTCAATGTTTGATCGTTTTTTATCAAATATGCTATGAACTTTTTTGTCAAATATGCTATGAACGTTTTGTCAAATATGCATATGTTGTTGTGGCTTTGATCATTTTTGTCAAATTTTCTATGAATTGATAATTTAAATGATTATTAATTGTATGATTGTATGACTGAATTGATTGTATGATTAAATTTATAATTTTATATACAAAATTGTATAATTGTAATTTCGTCAAATTTAGGAATATGGATCGAAATTGGATTAATTTACCACGTATTAGTGCTGAGTACGAGAGAGGTGTGGAGGAATTTATACATTTTGCGCAACGTAATGAGGGGAGAAGTGACGATGAAGTGAAGTTTAGATGTCCTTGTGTAAACTGTTTGAATGGGAGAAAGTTGAACGCAACTCAAATTAGAGAACATTTTATCTTTGATGGTTTCCTAAGATGCTATACAACATGGATATGGCACGGCGAAGAAATACACTTTCCGATTGACTCGCAAACTAAAAATGTTACAAATTCCACCATGGAAGAAGATCAACCGGATGAAGACAAATTAGAGGACATGATCCACGATGTTGGCGCAGAAAATTTTGCCAAAGCTCATGTGTATGAGACGATGTTGACTGATGCCGAAACACCTTTGTATGTCGGTTCAACTAAGTTCACACGTTTGTCAGCTGTGTTAAGGCTCATGAATTTGAAGGTGAGCAATGGATCAACTGATAAGAGCTTTACAGAATTGTTGACGTTGTTGAATGAAATACTGCCAGATGGAAATACACTGCCCACTCATAATTATGATGCGAAGAAAATTCTTTGTCCAATGGGTATGGAGTATAAAAGGATACATGCTTGTCCGAATGACTGCATTTTATATAGGAAAGAGTTTGAATTTTTGACAAAGTGTCCAAAATGTGGCTTATCACGATACAAGTCAAAAAACAATAGTGAAGATGATGGTCAGATTGAGAAAAAAGGATCTGCTTTGAAAGTAGTTTGGTACCTTCCAATAGTTCCCCGACTTAAGTGTTTGTTTGCGAACCCCAAAGATGCTAAAAACCTTAGATGGCATGCAGATGAGAGAAAAATTGACGAGCTGCTTCGTCATCCAGCTGATTCACAGCAATGGAAAAATGTTGATCAACAATTCCCCGAATTTGGTAAAGAGTGTAGAAATCTTAGGCTTGGTTTAGCCACTGATGGAATGAACCCATTTGGTAATCTGAGTACCAATCACAGTTGTTAGCCAGTTATATTGATAATTTACAACTTATCTCCTGCATTGTGCATGAAGAGGAAGTACATGATGTTGTCTATGATGATATCTGGTCCAAAGCAGCCTGGAAATGACATAGATGTTTATCTAAGCCCACTAGTTGAAGACTTGAAGGTTTTGTGGGTTGATGTGGTTGAAATATTTGATGCATTCGCTTCAGAGACTTTTATGATGCGTGCAATGTTATTTTGCACCATTAATGACTTTCCTGCTTATGGTAATTTGTCAGGATACAGTGTCAAGGGTCATAAAGCGTGTCCTATATGTGAAGAAAACACTGCAGCTCATCAATTGAAACATGGAAGAAAGACGGTGTATCTGCGTCATCGGAGATTTCTAAAACGTAATCATCCATATCGAAGGTTAAAAAAAGCATTCAATGGAGATCAAGAGAGGGACGAAGCACCAAATCCACTTACTGGCCTTCAAGTTCTTGAAAAAGTTAATAAAATACATCATGTATTTGGGAAAACATCCAAGAAGTCATCTGTAACATCCCCTTGGAAGAAGAAATCAATATTCTTTGATCTTCCATATTGGTCAAAGTTAGATGTTCGACATTGCATAGATGTGATGCATGTAGAAAAGAATGTGTGTGATAGCTTGATTGGTACACTACTCAACATTAAGGGAAAGACAAAAGATGGAGTGAATGCTCATTTGGATTTGGTTGACATGAATATCTGAGAAGAGTTGGCACCCAAGGAGGTTGGTAAACGTACTTATTTGCCCCCTGCATGATACACAATGTGTAGACAAGAGAAGATAAGTTTTTGTGTTTGTTTAAAGAGTATCAAAGTACCACAAGGATACTCTTCAAATATCAAGAGTTTAGTGTCGATGCAGGACTTAAAGCTTGTTGGCATGAAGTCTCACGATTGTCACGTCTTAATGCAACAGTTGTTACCGGTGGCTATTCGTGGAATTTTGCCCAAAAATGTTAGGCACACCATAAACAGGTTGTGTTCATTTTTCTCGTCAATATGTAGTAAAGCCATCGATCCTACAAAGTTGGATGAACTTCAAGGCAAGATTGTTATCATCTTGTGTCAACTAGAGATGTTTTTCCCTCCATCTTTTTTTGACATCATGGTACATTTACTTGTTCATTTGGTTAGAGAAATCAAGTTGTGCGGACCGGTATACTTAAGATGGATGTATCCTATTGAGCGTTATATGAAGATTTTGAAAGGGTACGTTAAAAATCCATATCGTCCTGAAGGTTCGATGATTGAAAGGTATATTGCTGAAGAAAGTATCGAGTTTTGTTCAGATTACATGACATCAACGAATCCAATAGGAGTTCCTCGCACATCATGGTTGAATAAATTTTCTACAAGTAAAAGCATCCGAGGTGTGAATGTGGTGACAAAAGATCGTGATGAATTGTTGCAAGCGCATCTTTATATATTGAACAACATAGATGAGGTAATCCCTTTTTTGGAAGCACACAAAGCCATTGTTAAGAATAAAAATCCAAGACAATCAGAGAAATGGCAATTGATGGAGCATAACAAAACATTTATGTCTTGGTTCAAATCTGAAATTGACAAAGAGCCACATCCTTCTGAAACTTTATTGTGGCTTGCAAATGGTTTGAAGTTTGATGTTGTGTGTTGTCAAGGTTATGAAGTCAATAATTGCACATTCTATATGAAGAAATTGGATGATAAAAGCACAGTACAAAATAGTGGAGTCAGTTTAGAAGATGAGTCACTTCAATTTTTCACATCAAAAGATCAATCTCCTGTACTTGGATCAATGAGATATTATGGTATAATAGAAGAGATATGGGAGGTTGATTACACCAAGTTTTTTTTTCCATTGTTTAAATGTAAGTGGTTTGACAATAAAAGTGGTGTGAAAGTAGATGAATCAGGTATGACACTAGTTGATTTTCGAAAGGTGGGTTACCGAGACGAACCGTTTATCATGGTACATCAAGCATCGCAGGTTTTTTATGTCAAAGATCCTGCGTCTGACCATTGGTATGTTGCTCTTTAAGGCAAAAAACTTATTGAAGTTAACGAAGACAATCTGATTAATATTCATATTCCTGACAACCATTCATTTCAAAGTACAACAAATTTGGATGACCAATCTCTAGTTGACGACGATGTACATGCAATTAGGTCAGATCATGATGAGGGAATATACATATGATGAATCCATATCTTTATGTATGAATTTCTATGATTACTATTACATGTTTTGTTAATTTATATGATATTACATAAGTCTTTTATTAATATTTAATGTTGTTATTTATGTTGACAGATATATGGCTGATCATTCACAGTCTTCAGGGGATGAGGCTCCCCCAACCAGATCCACTAGAGGACCCACTAGGATGAAACAACTATTGCTCAGGAAACAAAGTGGTGAAAGAACTCCGGTGAACGTGAATGTCACCACGGGTGTGGCAACTGGCCGCTATGCAGATGACTTCCGATCATACCTTGGAGTGGTGGCACGTGATAAAATTAGCATTCTCGTTCCATCTTTTGATCATGTGTCCGAGGTTGATCGGAACGTTATTTGGAACGATATATTGGTAAGTTAATTAATAGCATTTGAATTAAAATTTGTTTATATTGATAATTTTGAACTAATACAACTTTATTATGTTTATTTCAGGTGACTTTTGACATTCCAAATGTCGCAACACTTAGAAATAAGTGTTTGTCAACTGTTGCAGAAAATTTCAGAAACTTTAAAAGCAAGTTGACATCAAGATACATCTATGGACACCTTAAACATAAGACTCCATGTAGTACATATAAGTCCATTGATGAGGAGACTTGGCGGCTTTTTAAAGAGAGTCGGTTGTCAAAGGAATGGCAGGTTAGTATAGTTGATATTATTCAATTCCTCATTAACAAATATATATCATATGAACTAATTAATTCATGTGTGTGTGACAGGCAATTAGAAGCAAAGCACAAGGAACAAGTGCTCATAACAAAAACCCCCACCTATTATCTCGTGGTGGGTATAGGAAGCTTGAGGAGAAACTCCTCAAGCAAAAGGCAGATGCTAGACCACCAACTCAGGGTGGTAGCCCTCCTCAGCCTCCTTCTCCACCGTCTAGACATGAGAAATGGAAGTTGGCCCGTATGCGACCATCGGGCACCTACTCTTCCGACACTGCACGAGAGATTTCTGAAAGAATTGTAAGTTATCACTCTTCCTAAAATAATAAGTATTCTCATTATACGTACTACATTAAACTATTTTAAGAATAATGGTGTTTTGTAATGTTACAGGACGCCTTGGTTGAGCAGAGCTCCCAAGGCCAATTCACTCCAGAGGGTCGCCAGGATATTCTTGCTGCTGCGACTGGACGACCTGAGCACCCTGGACGTGTACGTGCTGCAGGTTCTGGAGTAGGAATTAAAGATTATTTTGGGAGCTCTTCTCGTCAGCATTCATATTCATACAGCGATACACAATGGATGACAGAAGAGATCACAAAAAAGGTCCGAGAAGACCTTAGAGAGGAGATCAGGGCCGAGGTTAGATAAGAGATGAGGGCTGAATTCCAAAGCATGTTCCAGGAGCAGTTTCAGAACATGCGCGCGGTGCCATCTCCTATAGAGGAACATGTTATCCCTGCCCCCCCCACAGGTAAACCTAATAAACATTTATGTGCAATTATTTCTATCTTTTGTATAATCTAACATTTACTCTAACAGGAAGAAGCGGGAAAGGAAGTTGTTCCGCATCAGCCATCCCAGAGGATGACATGGACGATGGTAGTCCATGTCTGCTATACATTTTAGATGATACTGAGATGGTGCTGGTAGCTTGAGGAACAGAGTTTAGGACAGCGACTGTATGTCATGGTATGCAACTATTAGAGGATGAGGTGAAGGTCTCAGTGGATGAAATGATCATACCAGATGCCATGGTTCCTCTGTCCACGGAAGAGATTTTCACTGTGGAACAAGCATATAAGTCATTTATCAGTTGGCCTAAATTTTTGGTTAAACCAGTTTCTGACCCCTCGGTATGAAATTCTTCTTTACACTTCTCAATTTTAAAGGTTTTTAATGCTCTATATTACTTATCGTATCTTTTCATGTAACAACAGACGCAGACGCAGGCACAAGAGAAGATTCCTCTATCTGAGGAAGATCCTCTTGCTTCATTGCATCCACTTGCTGACATCCTTGATGATAAGCCTTTGGAGGTTGAGTACGATGCTAATGTATTTGGGAGAGGCTCTGAGGTCCCAATATACCTTCATAGCCAAGATGTCTGTGAGCTTGCGTCGGGAACACAAGAGTTGAATATTTCAATTATTCAGCTATGGATCATGTAAGTCTATGAGCAGTTATTTATATATAAAATTGATTTATATATCAAGTATCCTTATATCAAAGTTAATTTTTGATTTCAGGTATATGTCTGGGGTCAGTAACAAGTTGGGGCGTTCAGATGATTATGGATTCGTTGATCCCCAATTAATTCATGAATCAAATGATTTTGAGCAGATCAACATGAATCTGATAAGAAGTTTTGCAAGCCGCAAGAAAATATACTTGTTGCCTTATATATCCGGGTAAGTGAACTTTGTTAACATAATAAAGTTCCATATGTGATTTTAATATTTAATAATTACGTTATTATGAATTTCAGGCGCCATTGGCAACTTCTTGTTATGTCTATGCAAGACAACACTGCTTTGTGGTTCTGTTCATTGCACAGGCCTCCTCCCCCACAACTCAAACAAGCAATTGATTGGTAAGAACATCAATGTTTGGACTTTCTTTGTTATATAAATGAATGCTAAAACCTTTTTTTATAAACAGTTCTATTCCAGCAACTATGATGATGGGTGGGAGATCAATTGCTAACAATAGAAAGATTACTTGGATTTCTCTCAAGGTTTGACATATGCTAAAGCCATACTTTGTTATACTTGTTTTATTTTAATGTTAGTCACTAACTATTATCAACTGTGATGATATATTGTAGTGTAACAGACAAAATGGGTCATATGAGTGCGGATACTATGTAATGTATTGGATGACCCATATTGTTCGTTCTCACTTCACAAGGAGCTGGGAAACGGTAATATTTAACTTTAACAAATTTTGATTTTTTTCCCAAATGTTGAATTCATATACACTAATTAATATGAATTGTCTTTTGCAGAGATTCAAGACTACTACACCAATTCCTGAGAAGCCACTATTATTCATTAGGAAGGCTGCTGCGAAGTCTATAATTAGATTATACAATAGCTCTTAGATTTAAACATTGCATTTGATTAGATTGTATTTTCTTAGACTCTGTACTTTATTTGATGTTGAAATGCATTTGAACATGTCTTTGTTATGTTGAAATTGAATTTCTGTACATGTTTTTATATGCAGGTCTGTTTTTGTGGTAGTGGATATCACAAAAACAGACCTGCAATTTTAAAAAACTACAGGGGAATATGCCGCGGTTGTGACCTTAACCGCGGCATATAATAGCCATATGGCCGCGGTTCTTGCACTAACCGCGGCATATGCTATTTCGTTTTAATTTTTTTTTTTTAAAAAGACATATGGTTGCGGTTCTTGCACTAACCGCGGCCTATAGTTGCACTTTCTGCTGCGGTTGAACCGCGGCATATAGTAGAAAATTGTTTTTTTTTTTTTAAAAAAAAAAGGACTTAGGTAGCGGTTCTTTGGAAAACCGCGGCATATTACTGAACTTATGTACCGCGGTTATAACCGCGGCCTAAAGTCTCTGACTTACTACCGCGGCTGGATATGCCGCGGTTCGTAAACCGCGACCTATAATGAAAAATAACCGCGGCAAAAGCCCCCCGCTGCACTAGTGAGACAATAATCATTTAGAAAATATAATCTTGGAAAACCGAAAATCATTTTTAGGTAGGAAAACTAGATTGCATCAAGGTATACCTTGAAGTTTTTTTCCTATGATCCATCTAACGGTGGACACATATAAAGGATGGCAGTATCTTATAAAATCAGAGTTTATTATACACAAAACTATGTTTCCTTCATACACAGGTTAGGAACAGTAAAATATATGCAGATAAAAAGAAGAAGAGGGGACACAATTTTTTTTTTATATTAGTTTGCCTCACTAAACAATACCATTTAGTCCTTGGTCCACTACCAAATTTTACTATCCAGGTTACAAACAGTGTTTCCCAACACCCGAGTATTCTTTATAATTATCTCTCCCAAGTATTTTCTTATGCAAGCCTCTTAATTTTTCGCACACTTATCAAAAGTTAGTACAATAAAAGATATCATCAGACTATTGATGAGTACAACTATAACATATTATGAAGGCAAAAATACTCAGGAGATTTACAACAAGTTCAAAAAACACTTCTTTTTAATTATTAGGAATAAATTTGAACAATAACTTTGGCAACAATCTCTTTTACTTTAGAGCAAGTAGGATGTTTTTAGATTTGAAAAAATTGTTGTCGGAGGAGGTCTTCAATTCTGGTTCACATCGTAAAATTTTAAGTTTTTTATATTTTGGTGCAAGATGATTTCTTGCCAAGAACGCCCACTCCGTTGGAAGATATTCAAATCTATATTCTGGTTGGTAGAGCCCCTTCTATAGTATGGATATGGCGCATTTGGATTTCAACTTTCAAGTTTTCCTTTGGTTTTTTGTTTTTATTTGTTTTATTATGGAGCATAGTGAAATATCACGATGATATCTTAAACCAGGCCTTGATGATTTAAACAGTTTGCTCTGCTTATTGTTGTTGGTTTGCCTGAGAGACACTTTCATACCTGAGGGTAGAAAGCTTAGAGATCCAAGGAGACTTTATGCGCCTAGACGAATGTACCATATTGTTGAGAAAATTTTGCAGGTATTCAATCGCAAATTATTCCCTTCATGGTAAGCTCTTATACCAGCATGCATATAGTGGGAATATTCATTATAATCTTTGTTTAATTTGGTTGGTCTGGTGCAAAAGTAAAATTATGTCTTCTCTAGTTGTGTTATTCTTGTGAACCATAGACAAGGGAATTTAACTTAAACAATCTAAAAAATCATTGCCATAGATTGCATTATAATCTGCATTTTTTTTTATTTTTAAACATTCTTTCTTTATTTTGTTGATTCATCATGTAAAAAGATGAATTACAGCTTCATAAGTTGAGGATTGCTATTTCAAATGAGTTTGGTTGGTTGCTCCTAATTGTATTATTTTAAGTGTAGGTGTTGAGTTGCAGGTGTTGAGTTGGATTGTTTACTGTCACTGACTGAGCTATTAGATGACTGTTGTTACACTTACTAAAAGAAATGTTGCTTTAGAGTTTATTTGGAACACTAATGTTATCTTCTTCTCGAGGAATACAAATTTGAATTGGTAAAGGATAAATTGAAATATCTACTCAAGTACCAAACACCAAGTTTTAAGAAGTCATTTCTCATGAGAAAGCTATCAGTTTAGGTAACTGCTTAGTTGTTTCATCCTTACAATTGTTTACTTGGTTAACCCTTGAAGAACTGGATATTTGTTTACTAGAAACTTCTGACAATTGATGTCAATTGTAGCATCCTTACGATTCTATTTTTTTCATTTGATGTTCTATGTTGGGATTTCTTCATATACTATTTAGTTTATCTTGTCTCTAGGAAATAAATTTAAAGACCAATTGCCAATCACTTTCTCATTTAGGTTCTGTTCTTCTCTTCGCCGAAAATCTTTTGACAATTTGACTTTTGTATTTTTGAATTTGACTTTCTGTTTACTAGAAACTTTTGACAATTGATAGTGCTTTAGAGGAACAAGATGTTATAATTGAAGAACTTGAAGAAGAGTTATCTGCATTGCAGGGCGAGCTGATTGAAGAGAAGAATAAAGATGATGGTGAATACAGTACACCATGTAAAGAACATGACAATTACAATGACTTTGCATGTGAGGGAGAAATTTATAGCCATGAAACCGTTATGAAGGAAGGAGTATGCCGAAAGCGTTTTAAAAGCAAAGCTTGTAGAACTCCCTACACTGGATATAGTCCAAATCTTGATTGATCTGTGTAATTTGTTAATAATGCAGTATTCAGTACATGTTGAAGTATGGATAGTTGTATTTGGAACAATTATTTTGATTGTTAATAAATAAAGATAGTGGTTATTCAAATTTTGAATGTTATTTTCATTCCATTTGTTGTTTGGTAGTATTATTTAATAATTATCCTTTGTGATTGTTATAACAAATGCTCAATTCTATTACCCCTATGTGGATGCAAGACCAAGTAGAGGAGTTCTTAGGTTGAGAGGGGAGGTCCTACACCATGGACACATGTCTGATGCACGTGTAATCGATTACAGAGGCCCCGTAATCACTTACCAGTGGAAAATTCAACTTTTGTACCGAAAGTTGGTGAGTGCTCCCCAGGCATGGCTTAAGTGCTCCCCCATGTTTTTCAAGACTGTGTTTTCAATGTTGAGGATTCATTAACCCTGTTGGCCATGGTTGAATGTGTCCACAATAAGAAATTTCCAGTTTTATTACCCCTGTGTGGATGGAAGACCAAGTAGAGGAGTTCCTAGGTTGAGAGGGGAGGTCCTACACCATGGGCACATGTCTGATGCACGTGTAATCGATTACAGAGGCCCAGTAATAACTTACCAGTGGAAAATTCCACTTTTGTACTGAAAGTTGGTGAGTGCTCCCTAGGCATGGCTTAAGTGCTCCCTAGGTTTTTCAAGACTGTGTTTTCAATGTTTTGCACTTCCTAGTACTTCAAGTTGGAATATTTCAATATTAAACAAACTTAAAAGGAATAATGAAGTGGCTCCCTAACATTCCTTACTGCAGTGTGTTTCAATTTTTTTGGTCTTGGTTAAGCCTGATTGTCATGGGGTGAAGGTCTATGATAAGGGAAGAACAAGTGGAGTTGTGTGTGGGGTAGGATGTGACTTTCCAGTAGGAATTTGACAAGCCCATGTGTTATTGTAATCGCTTACAGTGACATTGTAAGCGATTACCAGTACTATAACTGATTTTGTAGCAAAAGCTCACGCCTGCTCCCAACAAATTACAAAGTGGCTCCCTAACATTCCTTACTGCATTGTGTTTCAAATTTTTTGGTCTTGGTTAAGCCTGATTACCATGGGGTGAAGGTATATGATAAGGGACGAGCAAGTGGAGTTGTAAGTGGGGTGGGATGTGACTTTCCAACAGCAATTTGACAAGCCTAGGTGTTGTTGTAATCGCTTACAATGACACTATAAGCGATTACCAATACCATAACTGGTTTTGTACCAAAAGCTCATGCCTGCTCCCAAAAAATTAGAAAGTGACTCCCTAACATTCCTTACTGCAATGTGTTTTAATTTTTTTGGTCTTGGTTAAGCTTGATTGCCATGAGGTGAAGGTCTATGATAAGAGACGAGCAAGTGGAGTTGTGTGTGGGGTGGGATGTGACTTTCCAGCAGCAATTGACAAGCCCATGTGTTGTTTTAGTCGCTTACAATGACACTGTAAGCGATTACTAGTACCAGAACTGATTTTGTACCAAAAGCTCATGCCTGCTCCCAACAAATTACAAAGTGGCTCCTTAACATTCCTTACTGCAGTGTGTGTCAATTTTTTTGGTCTTGGTTAAGCCTGATTGACATGGAGTGAAGGTCTATGCTAAGGGAGGAGCAAGTGGAGTTGTGTGTGGGGTGGGATGTGACTTTCCAGCAGCAATTTGACAAGCCCATGTGTTGTTGTAATCGCTTACAATGACACTGTAAGCGATTACCAGTACCAGAACTGATTTTGTACCAAAAGCTCATGCCTGCTCCCAACAAATTACAAAGTGGCTCCCTAACATTCTTTACTGCAGTGTGTTTCAATTTTGTTGGACTTGGTTAAGCCTGATTGCCATAGGGTGAAGGTCTATGCTAAGAGAGGAGCAAGTGGAGTTGTGTGTGGGGTGGGATGTAACTTTCCAGCAGCAATACCTTTGGAGAAATGACGCCAACAAAACCACTCGCTAACCAAAGAGGAAGGAACGATGCACCCAAGCGACGAAGGAACAACAACGCCGGCAGAAAACGAGAGCTTTTGAGTAATGGCGCGTAGAAAGCACCTTAATGATGTAGAGAGAGAGACGACTTCCTCCATAGACAACGGTGGACGGAGAACCACTTCAATGGCGGAGAGAGTTTCGAAGGAAGAAACTTCAATGGCGGAAAGAGAGTTTTGAAGGATCTCTCGGCAAAGGGGGGAGAGAGTTTTGAAAAGGGGGAGAGGGAGTTTCGTAGGGTCAGAGTTTCAGAAATTAAAAAGTGCCAAAAGGTTTCTGAAGATTATTCCAAAAACACCCTCCAAGACAAGATAAATCTTTAAATAAAATTTAATAAAAACAACCAGTGACAATGCGACACGTGTCGTTGTCAAATTAAAGAGAGTTTCGAAAAGGGGAAGAGGAAGTTTCGTAGGGTCAGAGTTTCAAAAATTAAAAAGCGCCAAAAGGTTTTTGAAGATTATTCCAAAAACACCCTCCAAAACAAGATAAATCTTTAAATATAATTTAATAAAAACAATAGATGACAATGCGACACGTGTCATTGTCAAATTGTTGTCAAAAATCTGTTGTTAAAGAAACGTTTTCCTTAACGGAAAAGACAAAAAAGATGAAAAGATACTCCTTACCAAAAGAGAAAGGTATGCTCTGTTGGAGAGAAGTATATGAGAGAAAAAAAAAGTTAACACTCTTTAAACATATTTAAAAAAGCACGATATTGACACAAAATTTATTAAGTGAGAACACTCTTTTCATACTAGGATTTTTTCAGAAAAATCAGTAAAACTAGGAATAAAAAGGAATATTAAACCATATATATATATATATATATATATATATATATATATATATATATATATATATATATATATATATATATATATATATATATATATATATATATATATATATATATATATATATATATATATTTGTCTCTGAGGCTACTTGCTTTATGCAGATTCTCCACACTTTATTTGGTTATGAGCCATATCCAGGATTTCATTCAAAAGTGCAAGGAAAAATTGAAGCCAACATCAATGAATGGCAAGAAACTAAGCAGAAACTATCTTAGGTTGGTGTATCTGCAATATCCCACAAACACAGGAAAAACAGAAGCTAAAAATGAATAAATGATCATATATGTGTGCATTGTATTGATACATATGCATTGTACTGATATAGTTCATCCTATTAACTTTATTATTACCAATATTATGTCACAACCTTGAAGTACTAATGGATTTACATGTCCAAATAAATGCTTCATCTCATCAACTTCGTGTGCCAGACCAAACATCCTAGAATGCTCACAATCAACAAATTAAATATATATAACTACCATACACATGTAACACGAACACATGACTCATTCAAATGATTATAGTTTGTTTGTACTAGTTTACATTAACTAACAATTTCTTGACGAAACTAACACAAGAATTTGTACTTTTATAAAAGGTGTGATCCTTAGCCACATGTTATTCTCATATTAAATATATAGCGCATGCACATGCCAACCTTCTCAACACATCATATCCAATTCTATCAACAACGCCGTTATCAATTTGGATAAGCAACAGGGGGTGCCACCAATCACGAATTGAATTAACAATCCATTTGAAAACTCCTTTCTGTTTCAATTATTGACTCACAGTACATAATTTTCCAACGCCCAATTGTATCGTATGCATCCTTTGTCAAAATAAATAATCATTTTGATTATGTCTGTTAGCAACTGAAACGGGTGGCTCAACCGTATGTGCCTTCGAATGCTACCTAAGCATGATCTAAGCCCCAGGTTTGGTCTTAATCAGAATATTGAATGCAATTCCTTTAACAAAAAGTTACCAATAATTGGGTTATTTTATCGTTATAAGTCCAAAAAATAACCATGATCATTGTAACTAATGGGACTAGAACGCAATATTTCAGTTGATAAAATAGAAAGTGTTGAAAGAAGTGTTAATGGTATTTCATACAAAGAGTATATATATATACAATTACTGTGGGAGCTATGATCTGATTGGATATCACTGAAAATTCATTGGGTGATGTGATATATATGTATTTCTACAAAGAATCTTCAGGATTATGTAATTGATGACGCTTATCGTCATGTTCCAAATAATCCAATTTCATATATATATATATATATATATAATATTATTATTTTTATTTTTTTTCATTTTTGGTATTATCCTCTCTGATCATAGACATGGTTCACAAATATGGTGGGGTTGATGGTGCTGTTCTGTTTCACTTGGTACTTCCCTGAATCTGCTGCGTAAAGGTTATTAGGAATTTCAAGTGGCTGTGGCTTTATGAAAGGGTCTATTCCACCATTGGCAGTGTTAAGTTGAAAATCAAAGCTTGAAGTGTATGATGCATCAGATAGTATGTGTGATATTGGACCCAAGTAATCCATATCCAAAAGATGAGTAAGGGAACTAGTCCTTGGAAATTTCACCACTTCTTGTTCAGTCTCATTATTTGGTGGTGTGAGATTGATTTGTGCTATTGGGTAGTCCTCTTTTTCCTCCAATGATTTTCCCATGTTCTTCTTCTTGTAGATCCTACACAAGACCCAGTCATCTAGCTGATGACATATCCAAGAACAAGGGTAAGGTCAAATAAAATAAAACACCAGCCTACAGAGGAATTTCAAACAGTTAAAACTCTTTAAATTTTCAATATTTATAGTCTTATCTTTTCTGATAGAAGATACATGTAATTTCATATAAAAAAAAAAAAAACTTAGTAATTAATAAGGCAAAGGCTTACCCTCATGGATCCAATTTGTCTATTGGTTTGTCTTCTTGATCCTATTAATCTGTACTCATGCATAATCCAATCTGTCTTGATACCCTTTGGTGGCTTACCCTTGTAAAAGACCAAAGCTTTCTTCACCCCAATATGCTTAGAGCCACTATAGATTGCTTTATCAGTACCAGTGGCCTTCCAATACCCAGACACAGTTGCTCTATTAGGCCTCACTCCATTTGGGTACTTCCTCTCCCTTGGGCTAAAGAAATACCATTCATTTTCTCCAAAGTCTGTTTTCTCTGTATTTCACAAGAATTTGACATGTCAGAACAACAGAAACATGCACATGCACATATTTCAATAGGTTCAAATATAGGTTTGATATTTTAGTATATGTTATCACATGTACCAGGTAATTCCCACGGATCAAACTTATAGATATCAACTTCTGGAATTATTGATGCAGGGCATGGTTTTGATGTTGCTTGGTTACAAAGGTAGTGCACGATTAGTTCCTCATCAGTGGGGTGAAACCTGAAGCCAGGTGGGAGCACAGAGCTTGTTCTGCCCTCCATTGAGCAGAGTGAAAACCAAGTTTGAATGGGAAACTTGGAAAATGGTTTCTTTGCTGCTTACAGGGACGAAAGAAAAGGGAAAAGAAGGATCGAAAGAAGAAAATTGATAACAAGGGTTACAGAGAAATCAAGGTGTTTGAAATGTTTGCAATGAAGTGGATGCCCCTTTTATCTTTGATTTCTTGTCGTTTCTGTGGTGGCGCTGCATGGCTTTGATTGGTTCCTAAGACGACTTTTCTACACATTAGTGCATGCGTCACCTTACCCACCAGATTCCTTATTTATTTAATTATATAAGTTTGTCAAATTTCTTTCTTTAATCACACTCTTTAGTATTACAAGTATACTAAGAGAGTATATTAAGACAGATTTCTAAATCCTTCTATGTTAAAACTCTCTTAATATTAATAACCGTTTCAAATGCGGGTCGAGATCAACCGTTTATTATATATAAGTTGGTACTAATTCAAATGTTATTTTTACATTATTATTATTATTATTATTAGTGAAACTATTTGTAGAAAATGTTTTAAAGTTAAAGTCAACAACTAAAGATATATTAATGTATATTAAATGTTATTATCTATTTTTTATTTTATTTATAAATTTTAAAATCAATTTTAAATTAATGACAATTAAATTGATAATAATCATATTTTATTTTAAATTGATGAAAATAATTATTTTATAAGTTGATTTTTCAATTAGTTATTATCATTTGACCTCATAACTAATATGTAATTATGTTTATAATATAATAATATATAATTATATTTCTAATATGATTAACCGTTTAGACTTTCCAATTTAATGGGAGAAGACAATAATGTAACACAATAAGATATATTTCTCTAAGTTAATATCAAATCAAAATCTACATTGTTTCAGTTGTGGAGTCGAGCTACCACTAGCACGTTCACAATTTGTCTTTTTGGATGTCTGGTTCCACCTCCCTTCTCCTTCTCGTAGCTTCCGTTCGGTTGAATTCTAGATTCCTCCTCTGAAACATGTCCGACTGAGTTCCTGTCAAAAGTTCTCCGACACTCAAGTCAATGCTCTGTTCATTCAGCAAGTACAAAGTAGTAATAAATGTGCAGTAAATGTGAACCAACTACCTCATACCTTTGACATCAATTTATAGTTTTTGCCATGGGCTCGTGATTAACAAAATCTAATGCTCTGGTCTTCGACCGTGGACAGACGACCTACCTATGATGCTCGTACTCGCCATGGATATCGTATTGGAACGATAAAGACAAGGTTAGCATGTCACTAGTGGGTAGATGTTGCGCACACGCCGAGCGTGTTGGCTGGGCGTCCTTGCGGGGACATCCGATAAAATTGGACTGATACAGACAAGGTTAGCATGTCACCGGTGGGAGGATGCTGCACACGCGCCGAGTGTGTTGGCCGGGCGTCCTTGCGGGGACATCCGAACCAGTACCACAAGCTTAGCATGTCACCGGTGGGAGGATGATGCGCACGCGCTGAGCGTGTTGGTCGGGTGTCCTTGGTGAGTCGTCACGTGCCGCCCGGTCCTTACGGTACACAGGCCCCCTAAGCTCTAAGCAACGTAGTTGTTGTAGGGTTTAAATTTGAGCACCGGTGGTCGTGGGTTTGGCAGCTAACCGATCGCCGAGGACACTAGCCTGGTGTCCACCTTTGGTAGTTGTAACGTCTTCAGATCTGGGCCGTTGAGCGTGGTAGGCTTGAATGGTGATGATGTGTTGTGGTTTTTCGAAAAAATTATTCTATAAATAGGGACGCTGAGCACTGTCACTATCACGTTTTCCAGCATTCTTTTTCTCCCAGGTAATAAAATGACCATTCTGGATGTTGAATCGTCGTTGGACTCGTCAGGCCGGGGCGGCGGCGGCGTAGGGAATGGCGATGGTGGTCAGTCTTCTCCAGACTCAATGTCTTCGTTGTCCACAATCCCCTAAATTTGGGGGAGACAGGGTTCTTTTTGGTATCCTCATTCACATGTTGGGGGGGGGGATTACCCTTGATGTCGTCCCCCTGGTTTTGGTTAGTGGTTTGCCAGAGGTGAGGGGGTACGACTGGGCTTCTCACGACGTATGCATGCAAGTGTCATATTATCATTCGCAGATGCGCTTACGGGATTTGATAAGTCGGTCCTATATTGTTCGAGACATCGAAGATGCTCGATTAGTACGGGCGGGCGTTAGTCGTGAGAACGAGCGGGTATGTCAGGGAAGGGGTCGAGTCCTGATGACTTCTTCTTCATTTATGCCAACCACTTCAACCAGTTATACGCCCGGGCTCCCTTCACCTCTTTCTAGTCGGCGCTTCTCTGCGAGCTTAACGTGGCGCCTACACAACTTCACCCAAACGAATGAGCCTCGGTTCAAGCGTTCGGTGCTCTATGCTCGACCGTGGGGGTGGCTCCTACGGTCCCCGTCTTTTTGTATTACTTTGACGTTCGCCCTCCCCCAAAGGTGTGTTGGGTTTCCCTGACGTCTGTGAAGGATCAGTATCATTTCAAGCCGTTCTTAGAATCTTACAAGAACTTCAAGGATCAGTTTTTTAAAGGCCTATCCGATGGGTCTGTAGGAGCTGACCGATCTTGAGGTCATCAAGACCATCATTGCCCTCCCTCGCTGTTTTCCTGCCCGTGGCCTGGTGGATTGCCTTCGTTTTTAGGATTGTGATCGGAATGCGTTCGGTATGCAATTTTTGTCCAATTTGTTTCTTTATTAATAAAGTGATGTTAACTTAGCTAAGTTTATGTTTTCTTTCCAGATATCATGGCTGCACCGACTCCCCGCCAATCCAACTTCATGGCTTCCTGTAGAGAGTCGGCGAACGTTTCTTCTACAAGCAGGGAGTGAGCTCCTCCTCCTCCAAAGTGTCCGCCTTCCATCAATCGACCTGCTCCCGCCAACCTTCCACCTCCTACCGGTTGGTTAGGGTATTCCTGAGGGTTTACCCGTCGAGTTAGTGTTGCTATCCTCGACACCTCACGGACTCCTACCGGCGAAAGGGTTCCAGACGTGGGGGTATTCCTGAGGGTTTACCCCCCCTGAAGCACCCACCCACTCTCTTTGGAAAAAAAGCTCGAGCTGGTCGAGGCCAAGTCAAAACTGTAGAGACAGTGGAGCTTCTAAGGAAAGCCCGGGCTGCCAATGACCGTCTGGCCGAGGAATGTGATCAGCTAAAGGCAGCAATTGTTAAGCAAAAGGGGGTTGAGGGGGAGCTCCGTGAGAAGAACGTGGCACTGACAGATGAGTTGGCTCGAGCCGCCGAGAAAATCTATGAATTGAACGCCAGTGTTGTCATGAAGCACGAAGAAGGCTTTTACAAAGCCTTGCGGTAGGCGTCCATCCTTCTGAACGTCCATGAGCCTTTCAATGTCGGCTTCGATATTGAAAAGGACGTGTATGACAGTGTCCTTGTTCCTCTTGAACCCCTGGTCGATCCAGAGAATCCTAATTTGGAGGGATCAACTGTTGGGGAAGGTGTGAGGGCCGATGTCGTCCTAGAGGAAGTGGTCGATGACAAGGAGGAAGAGGAAGAGGAAGAGGAAGATCATTGAAGGGGGCTATTTGTAGATAATAAGGAAGGGTGGTGAAGATATTTTGTTCTTTTGTTAAGATTTATGTATTTTGTGACTAGACGGTAAACACCCAGTACACGGTTGTTTACCTTACCGTCCATCTTTTCCATTCCCTTTTGTATACCTTATCCGCTATATCAAAATTTTTGTTCAACGCATTTTTCTTAGCCATCTCTTCTTGCTTTATTATTTTTCTTGTACACGTAAATTTTTTTTTTATTATTTAGCGTATTGGGGGCGGCATGGCGTAGCTGTTCACCGCCCGACTAAGTTGATAGGACATTTTTCCTTTTATCAACTTGACGATTTTTGCGTATTGAGGGCGGCAGGGCGTAGTCATTCACCGCCCGACCAAGTTCATAGGACATTTTTCCTTTCATCAACTTGACGATTTTCGCGTATTGGGGGCGATAGGGCATAGCCGTTCACCGCCCAACCAAGTTGACAAGACATTTTTCCTTTCATCAACTTGACAATTTTAGCGTATTGGGGGCGGTAGGGCATAGTCGTTCACTGCCCGGCCAAGTTGACAGGACATTTTTCCTTTCGTCAACTTAGCGATTTTTTCTAGCGTTCTGGAGTTCTTTTGGATTCTCCGGATAAATTGTCGTAGGAATTGTTGTAAATATAGAATTGTCTGGAAGCGTCCGGTCATTGTATTAAGTTCGACAAAATTTTTAATAACAACAATATTTCAACTGAAGTAAAACTTTAAATGTGATGCATTCCATGTGTTCATGATCGGGCGTCCGTCTGAGCGAGTGAGACGATATGCACCTTTCCCCAGAACTTCTGCAACTTCGAAGGGGCCCTCCCACTTAGCCGTAAGCTTTCCATGGGAGGTCGTTCGACGAGCTTCCCCTATTTTTCTCCACACCAAATCCTCCTCCTGGAAGCTTCTGGGGCGAACCTTAGTGTTGTATCTTCGTTCCACCATTCGTCGGCAAGCTTCCGCCCTAAGTACCGCCCAGTCTCGTCGTTCGTCCAACGTGTCGAGCTCCACTCTCAGCTCTTGGTCATTCAATTGGATGTCTTCAATTTTCCTTCGTAAGGATAATTCCCCCAACTTGACAGGCAACATCGCGTTAGTTCTGTACGTCAAGTTGAAGGGCATCTCGTCAGTCATCCCATGTGGGGTGCACCTATACGCCCATAAGACCTCTGGGAGTTCATCTACCCATGCTTCCTTCTTTTCGCCCAGCCACTTTTTCAACTCGGCGACTATTATTTTATTCATGGCCTCTGCTTGGTCGTTCGATTGCGGGTGTTCTACAAAACCAGTGACGTGCTTAATTCCCAGGCCTTCATAGAACTACTTCAGCTTTTTATTGACGAATTGTCGCCCGTTATATATAATTATCCTCAGTGGCAGCCTGAACCTGCAAATTAATTTCCAACAAAACTTCTGCACATGTGCCGCCGTGATAGTTTCCAGGGGCTCTGCCTCGACCCACTTGGTAAAGTAGTCGATTGCCACTAGCAAGAATTTCTTTTGGGCCTGGCCTGGAGGGAAAAGGCCGACGATGTCCCTACCCCACTGGGTGAACGGCCATGGCGACACAATGGTGTGTAGGGTATGTGGCGGTGCGTGTGTGTCGTTAGCGTAGGCTTGACACTTGAGACACTTTTACACAAATAGCTTAGTATCTTCCTCCATCGTCGGCCAAAAGTACCCAGCTCGGAGGACTCGGTCCTTCAAGGTTCGTCAGGCGGTATGGAAACCACAAATACCATTGTGAAGCTCGTCCATCACATAACGTGCTTCGTCTTTGGCCAAGCATTTAAGCAGAGGGGTAGAGAATCCCCTTTGATATAGATCGTTACCGATCACTATGAATCGAGCGACCTTCTTTGTGTCGGCCGCACGTAAAGGCCGCCCATTATCTTGCTCCTTCATCAACCTTCGAATATCCTCTCGCTAATCATTGATGTTGTCAGTTGTGACGGTGCAACACTCCACTGATGGCTGGAGTAGCACCTGGCAGATGATCATCGTTAATTGTCCCTTCTCCTTGCCTGAACTAAGCTTGGATAACATATCTACTCAAGCCTTTTGCTCGCCTTTGTGGAAGTATTTGAGGAGATTGTCTTCCTTAATTTGAAAGTCCCCATTCATTTGGCCGACCCCAGTTACAAGTCCGTCTGACACAGCACACTCTGAGCCCCCATGTCTCTTGCCAACTCCAAGCCGGCCACTAAGGCCTCATATTCAGCTTTATTATTGGAGACCTTGAATTTAAACACCAGAGAGTGTTCCAGTAGGAAACTGTTCAGTCCCTTGAGTACCACTCCTGCCCTGCTCGATGTTCTCACAAAGGCCCTGTCGACATACAAATTATATTCATCTCGAGCTGTTAAGGGTAGCTCTACGGCGCAATCGGCTAAGTGTGATCCTTTCATCGACTCCCTCGGTTGATACCTGAGGCCGAACTCCGAAAGCTTTACCGCCCATCCGACCATCCTCCTCGCCAGGTCAGGCTTCCTCAATATTTTAGATGTTGAGTGGTCGGTCCGGACTACGACCTGATGACTCTAGAAGTAAGGTCTGAGCCTTCTTGCCCTGTTAATAAGGGCTAAGGCAACCTTCTCCACCTATTGGTACCGAGTCTTTGTATGTTGAAGGGCCCGACTCACGAAGTACAACAATTTTTGCTCCGGTTGTTCCTGTAAAAGGACGACGCTAATGACCGTGTCTGAAACTCCTAGGTATATTTGCAACTCCTCTCCCAGTGTTGGTCAATTCATGACTGGAGGGTTCATAAGGATAGTTTTAACGTCTTGGAATTCCCGCTTGCAATCATCGTCCCACTTTTCTGCCGATCCTTTTTTCATCTTTCACAGTACTAGTCGAATGCGTTCAGCTAGCTTCGGAATGAAACGAGACAGCTGTTAACACTATGGTAAGTGTACCAGATCGTATCAAGTAATAATAAGTGGTAAGACCAAGTATCATTTTCCCAAGAGACTCATGGCACTAAACAATTGTGATTTTGCTTAACCAATTAAGACTTATAAGAACAATATTTTAGGGTTTTTGAATGTGTTGTGCGGAAAAATAAACATTAATGCAACTTGATCAATTGAGACTAAACACAAAAGTGGATGGATGATGTTCATAATATGAGATGAATTTGTTGTTATGGTTTAGATTTCACTTAATCACTCTCATGCATAAAAAAAATCATCTACTTCATTAATGTTAATGCAACTTTCTAAATTACTCTAAACCCGATGTCTCGACGAAGAGAGCCTACTCCCAATTACTAGTTTACTATGTCTAGTCTCCCTAGTAATTAGTCATGCATTTCAGTGAACAGAAGCTTAAAGCAATTGACCGTCCTATTCCTATGTCTAGGTAATATTTCATAATCAAGAGAATTCCCCTCATGTCTAGATTTCCCTGTATGCGTCCATATCGACAAAATCAATGATCGTGACATTGAATGAGTAAAAAATGCAAGCATCAAGTATAGAGAAGAAGACCCTAAAAATAATGAATGAAAGCATATATATTCAAGAACAATTCAAATACAAGAGAGTTTAAAGGTTACATCTTCCCCAATAACAAATGAGATTAGTTCTCCATCGTTATGAAAAAACTAGGTGTACAATGGAATGAAAGAGATAAAAACCCTAGAAGGAGAAGAGGAGAATTTTCAATACCTCCAAATCTGCCCCTAAAGGGGTGAAAGGTGTGTCTCTATGCCTAAACAATCAAAAGATACAAACCCTAAGATGTCCAGGTCTTTAAATAGGGTAGGAAAATAACAAAAAATAGGTCCAAGCCCAAAACAGGGCATAAAAATAACAGAAAACAGGTCCAAAACTCGCGTCGCTAGCTTTCAGCGCTAGAGTACCACTCAACGGTAGTGCGGCACTCAGAATGGCGCCCAACAATGTCGCCAGGTGCAAAACAGTGAAAAATTAGCGCCAGCGCTGGACTGGTGCTCGGCGCCACCTGCGGTTCTGAAAAACTGCACTCTGGTTGACTTTTCAGCATTCTGGTTGACTGATTGATTTTTCTGGTTGACTATTATGCATTCTGGTTGACTTTTCTGCACATCAAGTCCCTAATTCTTCAACCCTTTTGTTGACTCACTGGCAAGCGTACCAGATCATTTCAAGTAATATAATTGGTAAAACCCAATATCGTTCTTCCCAAGAGACTCGAAAGGCCTTATCGTTCGTGCGAATTGAAATCGTAAGACTTGTAAAGAAAAATTAATTGTGTGGGATGCAAAAACACAAAATAAACATGCAATGTGTTGGTTCAGTTGACGAAAAAGACTATGGATGAATGGAGTTGTTGGGGGTTTCCAATTTCATCTTATCCGCTCTCTCTTATCTACTCCTCTTGTTTAAATTACTTTGTCATCTAATCGTTATGCAAACTTTCTTGGCCTACTCTTAACCCGATCCCTCGGCGAAAAAAGCCTATTACTAATTACTGGCTTGCTATCCCTAGCCTCCCCTAGTAACTAGCAACGCACTAATGAACAGAAGCAAAAACAATTGATCGTCCTACCCCTTATCCCTAGGTGGTATTACATTAATCAAGGAATTTCTCACCAGTTCATGACAGTACTGTACGTTCCCGTATCAATAGAGACAAACAACAGTTATCGAATGAGTTAAACGATAAAAGCTTTAAGCGCAGATGAGAACCCAACAATTGATAATCAAAGCATATGACAATCATATAAATAAACAAGAGTTTCAATAAAAGAAAGTTTCAAAAGATTACATTGTTTCCCCAACAACAAAAAGGGTTTAGTTCACCATTGTCATGGTGAACCTAGATGAAAATAATGGAAGAATGGAAAAGCAAACCCTAGATAGGATGAAAAGGAGCCTAAGCATCCAAGAGATCTTCTCCAGAGAGTGAAAATTAGGTTTGGCCGCCCTCTTCTGTCAAAAGAATGAGAATGAAATCGCAACAGGGCTATTTATAGATGAGGAGCGTCACAGAAAACAGGCCCAAGCCCAGCAGACAACCGCCCGGCGTCACACTTATGCCGCCCGGCGGTTTGCCTCTAATCGCGCCACCGCCCGGCGCCAGGGGTCCACCGCCCGGCGGTTTGCCTCTAATCGTAAATCCGCCAGGCGTCCACGCCAGGGTGCCAACTCCTCGTATTTGGCCGTCCTGCGGTGAATTTTTCCTCTGGGCGGTTCCTAAGCTCTTCTTTTCTTAGTTTTCTTCCTTTGTCTTGAGTCTAAGACCTTCATCTTCAACTCCATTCTTCACTTTCATCAAAATTGCTGCAAAACAATGTAAAACAAGCATAATATCGCACAAAACAACTTTTGAGTCTCAACTGACTCATTTATTGTGTTTTGCTTGATTCTAAGCTCATTTTAAGCCTCAATGGGTGTATTTTGATCTCAAACGAAGCATGAAAATAACGGTTTTTCAACCGTTATCACCTTCTTTCAAATCACAATAAATTGGTTTTTCTATATCACAAAACCTTGAGTTAAGAGAGTTATTTATACATTCATAATTTCATGCTTTGCTCAACACCTTAGCTCAATGCTTTCTCTTTCTTTTTCAACTTTCCCAAAAACCCTAAACTTGAACCTTTATCAATACCATGCAATAATTCTCAACTTAACTCAAGGTAAAGATTTTCAAAAAGGGTTTCAATACTGTTTAAGGCTTAGGTTCAAAAAGGGTAGAACACATTGTGCTCTTTTTAATTGGGACGAAAATTTATGCATTGGCTAAGAAAGGGTTTAATCAAAAATAGCCTTGATCACATGACACATACATGTAATTCAGTCAATCATATAAAATTGGGCAAAATCATTCATGTTTTCAAATAGATAGCAATCATACAATCAAAAACTCTGGAGTTCAAAACCTCACTCATAGGCTCAATCACTATTCCATATATTCTAGATAAACATCTTGCTTAGCATCATAATCCTAATCACAACATGATCATGCATCTGTTCACATAGCTTGTGAACCGCCACCTGTATAACAGCATATAGTGCACATTCTCAACATCATCAATATCAACGGATCACCAAGCAATACCCATTATGCAAAATTAATAGTCAAACCACTACATCAGATAAACTTTCCAACCAAGTACATCAATCCTACACTACAACAAAAGCTACTAAGCAGAAGCAAAAAAAAATCTTGGGTTGCCTCCCAATAAGCGCTTGTTTAACGTCACGAGCCTGACCCAAAAACCGTCTAAAAACCGTTATCTTCATGCTTAAATTTGATATCAAAACACACCTTTTATGGATTAGAACGAGCTTAAAATCAAGTAAAACACTTAGTTGAGTCATGTGAGAGTCAAAAGTTGGTTTTAGAGATGTTATGCTTGTTTTTACATTGTTTAGCAGGGTTTTGAGGTGAATTGAAGATGGAAGTGAAGCATGGTGGACCTGGTCTCGTGAAAGAAGAAAAAAAGGATGAAAAGAAGAGTCAAGTGAACTGTTGAGCACCAGAATGGACCTCTGAGCGTCCAGTGTGATTAGAGGCAAACCACTGAGCGGTTGAACGATTAGAGGCAAACCGCTGAGCGGTTAAATTAGGCGTTGAGCGGTTGTCTGCTGGGCTTGGGCTTAAATTCTGTTATTTTTATGCGTTATAAATAGCTCAAGTGCGATTCAAAACCCTAATCTTTGGCAGAGAGAAACGTCCACAACAGCTCTACACTCCTTGGAGGCCGTTCTTTGGATGCTTAGGCTCCAATCTACTAAATCTAGGGTTTATTCTTTCATTCTTCCATTGTATTTCATCTAGTTCATCATGATTATGGTGAACTAAACCCTTTGTTGTTGGGGAACAATGTAATCTTTTGAAACTCTCATATATCCAAATTCTTATTTATTTTATATGCTTGCATATGCTTAATTTATCAATTATTGGGTTCCTTACCTTTGCTTAATGCTTTTATCGTTTAACTCATTCGGTAAATGTTGTTTGTCTTTATTGATACAGAGACGTATAGTAATGTCATGAATTGGGGAAAATTCCTTGATTATGCTAATACCGCCTAGAGATAGGGGTAGGACGATCAATTGTATTTTGCTTTCGTTTATCATGCATTACTAGTTACTAGGGGAGGCTAGAGATAGCAAGCCGGTAATTAGTAATAGGCTCTTTTCGCCAAGAGATTGGGTTAAGGGTAGACCAAGAAAGTTTGCATGGCAATATGATAAATAAGCGAATTAAATAAGAAGAGTAGATATATGAGGGTGGATAAGATGAAACTGTAAACCCCAACAACACCATTCATCCATAGTTTCTTTTAGCCAATTGATTCACTGCATTTGCATGTTTACTTTTGTTTTTGCATTTAAAAGCCAAAACTTAATTCTCTTCTCAAGTCGTACGCAATTAGGTTACACGAAAGTTAAGGCCTAAGAGTCCTTTGGGAAACGATACTTGGACTTACCCATTTTATATTACTTGATAACGATCTGGTACACTTGCCAAGGACTTAACAAGTTTTTGGCGTCGTTGTCGGATACTAGAGGTTTAACTTATCTAGTAGTGTAAACTGATTAACTTTGACTTGATTGTATATATTTTGTTTTGTATTTATTTTTTGTTTTGTTTTGTTTTTATTTTATATAAAAGTGCTACTAGGGTTTGTGTTTCTTGTGCATGCAGGAGACTAGACATACTAGGTGCAAGAAAAATACGCAACCTCTTCTTGAAGGCTTAAGTGAGACAAGGGGAAGAAGGAGAGCTAGACGCCCATCTAGGGAGTTGTTCCCTTCTCCTGGCAGATTATTATCACCTTCACTAGAACGCAGAGTAGAGGAGATGGCTGAACAACCTCCTCCAAGACACACTCTTGTAGACCAATCTAATGTTGTTGGCCCTTTCTACTTTAATAGCATAGCCATGCCTACGGACCAAACAACTAACATGGTGATGAATCCAGCGCTTATAAACCTGGTGCAAAGCAACCAGTTTCAAGGCTTGTCAAATGAGAACTCATATGATCATTTGACAACGTTTAGTGAAATCTGCAATACTGTGAAGATGGAAGGTGTATCAGATGAGAAAGTAAAGCTTAGCTTGTTCCCATTCTCATTGGGAGGCAACGCTAAGACGTGGCTTAATTCCTTTCCTGAAGGAACATTTACTACATGGGAGACTGTGGCTACAAAGTTTGTGAATAAATATTTTCCACAGACTAAAGTTACTCAGGGAAGACTGGAAATCTCATCATTCAAGCAAGGCATGGAAGAGACTCTAGGTCAAGCATGGGAAAGATTCAAAGGCTTATGAAGAAAGACACCAGTCCACGTGTTTGACAAGACAACCCTAGTTCTTGCTTACCTAGGTGGTCTGAACATGCAGTCTAAGATGATGTTGGCTGCCTCAGTTGGAGGTGATATCAAAGAAAAAACTGAAGATGAAGCCTATGACTTGATAGAGAGTCTGGCTGCTAATAAGTAGGAAACATTTAGTGAAAGGGGCACACCTGTACAAAAGAGAGGAGTCTTGCACTTGCCTGCAGATGATGCGATTCTAGCTTAGAACCATCTTTTGACTCAAAGGATAGATAATTTGACAAAGATATTATCTCAACTTCCAAAGGAGATTCGTAATGTCTCCCAAACGCGGCAATTTTGTGATTTCTATGGTGGTGACCATATCAATGGTCAATGTGCTTTGCCTGAGGAGTCAGTTCCAGTATAGGCAGGGTAACATCAACCAAGGCAACTCTAGCCAAGGTTGGAAGAACCATCCTAGTATTGGTCAGACACAGAATAACCCATCTGGACAATCAAGAAGCTTTCGGCCACAACAAACTCACCTTTGTGGTAGCAAGTAAATAATTTGGCAGAGACTGTTAGAGACTTTACTGATAGATTTGATAAATTGATGAAGGTTTATGAGTCTCAACATGCAAGTAACCAAGCTAGTTTCAAATCATTGAAGATGCAACTTGGTCAACTGTCAAAGAGGTTTGAGACCACAGAAAAGAATCAACTCAGGTTTAACACTGATGTTAATCCTAAGGAGGAGTGTCATGTTGTTGTAACAATGGAGAAAAGAAAAGCAGAGAAGGAAGTTATTGAGATAAAAAGTAGTGAGGAGGAAGATGAAGAGATGAGTAAGAGTGACGAGATTAAGAATGGTGAAGAAGAGAAAGAAGAGGAGAGGTTTGAGAAAAATGAGAGAGAAAATGAGGAAAGAAGAGATGGTCATAATGGGTAGATTAGAGAAATTTTTAATCAAGTGACTATTGTTCCTTTAAATGAAAATCATCCTCAAATTCTTGTTTACTCTAAGAAAATTAATTATTATCTTGGAGAGGTGATAGATTTAGAAGCAAATGAAGAAGAACAGGAAGTGCTTGTGCAACCGAGAAAGAAACATCATCCACCAAAAATGAAGGATCCAGGGTGGTTGACTCTTTCGTGTGTTATAAATTATGTGGATATAGGAAGAGCTATGATAGACTCGGGATCTAGCATTATTATGATGCCCCTGAGTTATCTGAAGAAAATTAAAGCGCTAGTATTAAAACCATTTGATATTTCTTTGACAGTTGCATATGGTTCTATTAAGAAGCCAGTTGGCAGGGTGGAGGATGCAATTGTTCATATTGAGCAGTTGGAGTTCTTGGTTGATTTTGTAGTTGTAGATATGGAGAATGATGTTAAGAGACGAAGACCGGGTGTTAGCATATAATGGCTCTAAAGGAAACAAAATGAGAATAAGAAAGAGAGCCAGATATAGAAGAGAAGCTGCATCTGAGGATAACACAACAGGTACCGATACTAACAGTTGTAATGTTTTGCAGGTACCTAAAGATGAAGAGGTTGATAAAGGAGGAACAATCCACATAGGAGATACATCACTTCCACGTGGTCCATAGGTAAAATTTAAAAATAGGAAGTGTTGTAAACAAGATTAAAGAAGATGGAGTGATGGAGATTAGAAGACCATATACCAAAGCCATCAGAAGAGTGGATAGAAGGCAGCTGATGAGTTGGGTAGATGAAGACCCCAACCAGGATGGGAAGACATGATTATATTTGATTTAATCCTACTTGTTGTAAAACATTTTTAGTTTTAGGTTTATTTTATTTTGGACATATAACTTTTTGGATTTTTAAACACTTTTGGGTAACATCTACTGAGGGATGCTAAAATTTTATATGTATCTACTGAAGGATATAGGTAGGCACACCTACTGAAGGGTGTTGGAAAGATAGGAACTAACTGAGTAGTGCTAGACAGGTTTGGGTCATGCTCGTGATGTTAAACAAGCGCTACCTTGGAGGCAACCCAGTTGATTATTTTTGTTTTTAACTCTGTGTTAAGTGCATTGCATGTTTGAATGTTGCATTTGAGAGGGGAAAGGCATGTGATTGAAAAATTGAAAGTCGAAATTAAGTGCTACAGGGTTAGATTGCTCAAAAGCAAGCAAAGAAGACAAAGAGGAAATTACCGCAAACCGCTGAGCGGTCCATTTGACCGCTGAGCGGTTGCGGCGGATATTGGTCTCGGCTTTGTTAAAAGCTTAGCGGTTTTTGGTTTTGGCACATTGAAACCTCTTCTTTGCAAGTCGCCCAAGCGATTTCCCTAAGCCCTATCACTTTTCTTTCACTTTCAAAGGCTTTCTAAAGAGATTTCCCCACTTTTCTCATCACCCACTCACCAAAATCTCACTTTTCTACCATTGTCTTGTCAAAGTTTGGGGTTTTTGGTTGAGGGTTGTGCATTGGAAAGGACATTCATCATCAATTAGAAGGAAGTCTAGCAAGTATTCAAAGTCTCTACTCAAGTATGTTGTGCAATTTCATTCTTAAGGTTTCTAATTGGAATTTGTTGAAGAACATGCTTAGGAACATGATAAATTAGGGCTTTTGATTTCTAGACATGATTTGATGAAATAGAAACTGTTTGAACCGATTGGATTGCATGAATTTGGTCTGGAATTGTGGATTTAGTGTTAGAGTGGAGATTAGGGCTATTGAAAGAGAGTTTGTGAAAAACCCAGTTGAAAACAGCTAAGCGGTCTCCCTGACCGCTAAGCAAAATTCAACAGATTGGGGGTTTTTTATTTTTGGATGCTTGGATGCTGAGGGGCCCTGTTTTTCCCTCAGTATTGGACTGTGTGTTATGGAAATGTAATTGATGATGTACTAACCTCTAATGATGAATTTTTGTGAAGACTATGGGCAACAAAGAAAGGAGCCAGAGAGACCAAGCAGATTTTATTCTTCTAGGTTCCTCTCTAAGAAGCATGAGGAGCATTATGCTACTGTACAGGAGAGGCGTTTATTGATGGAGAGGAAGGCCATGTACATTCCTGACTTAGCTCTAAAGTTTGGACTGGAGATAGAGAGGCGAGGCTGGGAGAGATTGACCACATATCCTGCACCAGCTAGCATTGAGCTGGTGAAGGAATTTCATGCGAACGCCTTGCCTAGAGGAGGAGTATCAGCTGGGAGGTACATGAGCTACGTGAGGGGGCAGATTATCAGATACGACCCCAACACCATCAACAGCTTCCTGGGGACTGAGTGGCCAGGAGAGTAGTGTAGGTATGCTGCTCTTGTAGGGGAGCAGTGTAGATATGACACTTTCAGAGGAACCCTAATGGAGTGCCAGTTAACTTCATTAGGGTGGACTTGACTCCCCTAGCGAAGTACTGGATGGCATTCACTCATGCCAACATACAACCATGCTCTCATGTCTCCGACATCACTATGCATCGGATCCTTTTCATCTACTGCATGCTGAGGCAAATGGATGTTAACGTTGGTGAGGTCACCGCCAACGAGATACATGCCTACGCTACTACTGTAAGTAGCAGGACACCATTAGGACATCCGTCCCTGATTACATACCTATGCCAACAGGCTGGAGTGGACATTGTAGTTCCACCCTATGAGCGGCCGAGGAGGGCTATTGACGCCTCCTATTATAGTCAGTTTTGTGGAGGTGATGAGCCAGCCGGAGCGGTTCCTAGGAGACGTCCTAGGAGGCTAGCACCACAGCAGGAGGATACACCTGCAGATGCACCGGCACAACATGCTGAGCCTTTCGAGAGGAGGGACATGTACATGTCCATGATGGAGGCGAGGATGGAGTCTCTCCGTAGAGGGCAGGTGGCCACTACTGAGATGATTATAGGACTGTATGACACGCCACCAGTGCACAGGTGGACTATGGACGAGTACCATAGTGCGATTACTTGGCCTTAGGAGCAGGCACAGGGTAATGGGTCTGGAGCAGCTGGAGCACCTGGTGGAGAGGATGATGACCAGGAGGATGACGATTTTGAGGATGCATAGGCTGGGGATGAGTACGACTCAGATGAGGACATGGATTGGTAGGGCATCTACTGATGGATGCCAGAACTTAGACAAGGATTTTTCTTTTTCTTTTTTACTTTTGATTTTTTAGATTACGAGAACTTTTTATTTGTGTCTATGCTTGGCTTGTACATTGATTCTCATGATGGTTTGATGATATTATATTGAATGATGAGTTATTCAATGATGATGATTTAATGTGGTTGATGATTGAGAATGTGTGTATGTTGATATCCAGGTGAATGGTTCACTAACTGTGTGAACAGATGTGTGGTGGTTTATGATTGTGATTATGATGCTAAGCAGGATGCATGATTGGTGTGTGAGAAAGCATGTTGTGTGAGGTATTGAGCTCCAGAGTTTTCACTGATGTATGTACTATTCACAGGGAATCATCAATGATATTGCCTTAGTCTTAATAATTGATTGAATTGCATGTTTATCTCATATGATCAAGGCCATGTTTGGAAGCCCTTACTTAGCCAAATTTTCGCCCAAAGTGCTTAAAATGTTATACCCTTTTTGAACCTTGGCCTCAAACAGGATAAAGGTTTAGTTTTGTCACTTTTCACATCAGGGTGTTGGTGAACCAATTCTCGTTTCTTATCTGACTCCTGATGATCTTGTGCTCCTGGTTCAAATTTTATCCTGCATATACTAAAGAACAATGCACTAGAGCACACAATTAGCCAAAAAATAAAAACTGTAAAAGATATATTTTTTCTCTCTCTTTGTTTTTTTTTAGAAAGATAAAGATAGAAAGATAAAGATAGAAAGAGAAAGATAGAAAGATAGAAACATAGATAGAAAGAAAGATAGATAGAAAGATAGAAAGATAGAAAGAAAGATAGAGAGATAAAAAGTCTAATCGGTTAAGAATCACACACATACCACGAGTCCCCAGCAACGGCGCCAAAAACTTGTTAACACTCTGGCAAGTGTACCAGATCGTATCAAGTAATAATAAGTGGTAAGACCAAGTATCATTTTCCCAAGAGACTAACGGCACTAAACAATTGTGCTTTTGCTTAACCAATTAAGACTTATAAGAACAATATTTTGGGGTTTTTGAATGTGTTGTGCGGAAAAATAAACATGAATGCAATTTGATTAATTGAGACTAAACACAAAAGTGGATGGATGATGTTCATATTATGAGATGAATTTGTTGTTATGGTTTAGATTTAACTTAATCACTCTCGTGCATAAACGAATTCATCTTCTTGATCAATGTTAATGCAACTTTCTAAATTACCCTAAACCCGATGTCTCGGCGAAGAGAGCCTACTCCCAATTACTAGTTTACTATGTTTAGTCTCCCTAGTAATTAGTCATGCATTTCAGTGCACAGAAGCTTAAAGCAATTGACCGTCCTATTCCTATGTCTAGGTAATATTTCATAATCAAGAGAATTCCCCTCATGTCTTGATTTCCCCTTATGTGTCCATATCGACAAAATCAATGATCATGACATTGAATGAGTTAAACAATACAAGCATAAAGTATAGAGAACAAAACCCTAATAAATAATTAATGAAAGCATATATTTCAAGAACAATTCAAATACAAGAGAGTTTAGAGGTTACATCTTCCCCAACCCCAATAACAAATGAGATTAGTTCTCCATCGTCATGAAGAAACTAGGTGTACAATGGAATGAAAGAGATAGAAACCCTAGATGGAGAAGAGGAGAATTGTCAATACCTCCAAATATGCCCCCAAAGGGGTGAAAAGTGTGTTTCTGTGCCTAAGCCATCAAAAGATACAGACCCTAAGACGTCTAGGTCTTTAAATAGGGTAGAAAGCTAATAGAAAACAGGTCCAAGCACAAAATAGATCATAAAAATAACAGAAAACAAGTCCAAAACTCGTGTCGCTAGCGTTCAGCGCTACAGTACCGCTCAAACGGTAGGTGCGGCACTCAGAATGGCGCCCAGCGATGTCGCACAGGCGCAAAATAGTGAAAAACTGGTGTTCGGCGCTGGACTAGCACTCAACACCACCTACGGTTCTAAAAAATTGCACTCTGGTTGACTTTTCTAGTTGACTGGTTGACTTTTCTGCATTCTGGTTTACTTTTCTACATTGTAACTCCTGAATACTTCATCCCTTCTATCAAATCATTCCAATAACCTACAAAATCAAGGGAAAACCAAGCCTAAAATCAAGAAAACCAACGTTGACTCTCTTATTCTCTAACTTAAGGAAAATGCATGATTTCAAACTAATTCTAAGTCATAAAGGGTATGATTTAATATCAATTTTAAGTATAAAAATAACAGTTTTTCAACTATTATCAACAACGCTGTGAGACGCCGGACCAACCTTTGGACTTCCTTCAAGGTGTTGGGACTTTGCATTTATAGGACAGCCGCACATTTGTCCGAGTTGGCCTCAATTCCCCGGGGGTGAGCATAAAACCAAGAAATTTCCCGGCCGCCACCTGGAAGGTGCACTTAGCAGGGTTCAACCTCATCCTGTAACGCCTAACCTATTTAAAGACCTCTTCCAATTCGCGGAGGTGGCTCACTCGTCCGATGATCGCACGACCATGTCATCAACATACACATCCATGCATCAATCGATCTGGTTGGCAAAAATTCTATCCATCAAGCACTGGTACGTGGCTCCGACATTTTTCGGACCGAAAGGAATGACTTTGTAACAAAAGTTGGCCTTGTCGGTGATGAACACCATCTTTTCCTGACCGGGGGCGTACATGGGTATCTGATTGTATCCAAAATATGCGTCAAGGAAACTCAGCATTTTATGTTCGGACACCCCATCAACCAGGGAGTCAATGCTAGGGAGAGGATTGGAGTCTATGGGACAAGCCTTGTTTAAATCTGTGTAATCGGTACACATACGCCATTTGTCGTTGGCCTTTTTGACCATGACCATATTGGCCAACGAGGTGGTGTAACTGACTTCCCTTACAAATCCAACCTCCTTTAGCTTATTCACCTCGTCCTTAATGGCTTTCCTCTTCTCCTCGCCCATCCTTCTTTTCTTTTGGGCCACTGGCTGGGCCTCTTTGAATAGAGCTAGTTTGTGAGACATGACCGAGGGATGGATCCCTGGCATGTCTGCAGTCGTCCATGCAAATAGGTCTCGGTTGCGCCATACGGTGGATCTAAGTTATTTCTCTATTTCCGCTTCTAGCCCCCTAGCCATCGTAATGGTTTGGGAGGCGTTCTTTCCTACAACGACCGGTTGAGTCCCTTCCAATGGCTCCAGTCGATCTTCGGTGTTAGTTTTGGGGTCGAGGTTGGCCATGGCTACCTCTAACTTACTAACCTTTCTTCATCCCTCTTTCGGATACATCCTTAACCCGGCAGCATAGCATTCTCGCGCCGTCTTTTGATCCGCACGTACTGTGAGATGTGGGGTGGACACAATGGCCCCAAACGCGTTTAGGCATGGTTGTCCCAAGAGGACGTTGTTAGAAGTTTTTGCCTTGACCAATAGGCATCTCACCCTCTTTTCTTCAGTCTCCCGTCCGGCACCCAAGCGGGTACGCAAGTCGACGTATCCCCTAGTGTCCACTCTCTCGCCCGTAAACCCCACTATCTGCACGTTGTATGACACGATCAAATCTTCTGAGATGTCCATTTGTTGGAACATTTTCCAATAAAGGATGCTCATCGAGCTCCCCTAGTCAATGAGTACCTTACTAACACCATAACGCGCAATCTCGGCGGTGATGACCATTGGGTCGTTGATGGGTGTCGCACCCCATGCAAATTTAATGTGCATAAAAGAATGCAGTATAGCTAGGAAGTGACTCCTAGGTCATCTCTCAAGGATCAAATATGGTTCGAGAATTAGGTCAGACACGAAGTGGGGGGGGTTTGAAAGTGTTGTTAGGAATGCAATTAGACTAAATTAAAACACGCAAATTAAACCTAACTAACAGGATTGAAACGGTTGGATACTAAAGCTAACATGACAGTCAAATTATCACTACCAAAAATACTAGACAACATTAAAATAAATGAAAATATTAAACACCTAACACTGTAACAAAAAAAATATTTAAACACAATCCAAACTATTAAAATGCAATGCTTGAGCTAATTAAAATGCACGGACGAAAACACAATTAACCTTCTTAAATTTAAACGTTGAACTAAGAAGTGAAAAGCTAAAAAGTAAATCTATCAAATATAATATAAAAATAGCTTTAGTCAAGTAGTCAAGGGTGAAAACAATAAAAAAATCAAGGAAACTTTATGAGCAACTCGTGCACACATCTCTGTCAGCCAAATGGATACACGCCGCCTAAAAGAAATTGAAGCACCGCTTGCTTCTTATTCAAGGTGAATGCAGCTCATTCTCCAAAAGATAAATCATGTGTGATAACAGCCCCTTTACCATGTGCACCGTCCTCATCCAGCAAGGAAAAGAAAATTCCATTCACTTAAGCATGACACATTCACCTAATGAAGCAGCACAATTCTATTTCAAAGCAAAATAAATAAACTCAACGTAGCTTCTTCCAAAAACAAAAAATCATTGCATCGTTTACTCCAAACGAAATCAACATGTAAACATTCTCTTCCACCCAAAGAAAAATGAGTTCCCTGTGACAGCTTGTCTCCAGCTGAACCGTGGCAGCAGAATGTAAATGCTAAATAAAATCTCCAATTGAAAGCTTTTCTAATAAGCACCGTGACAGTGTGCACCTAAATGTAATTCAACGAGCTTACGTGATAAAGATGTTCCAGCTAAATGAAATGCAAAATGTAATTTAAAAAAAAAAAACGTTTTCAGTGTGCTAGATGTGCTTCAATTAAATAGTGCGTGAAAAGAAAAATAAAAAGGCAAGAATAAAATTTGCAAATTGAAATAAATTGGAGCTTCCATTCATGCTAGCGTAACAGCCATTTGCACAAAAATAAAAAGGAAAAGCAATGAGCTTAATAAATTGACCCCTGAAAATAAAAAATAAAACGTGAATTACATAGCTCTCCAAACCCAAAAAAACGTTCTAAAAACTAAAACCTGGGAAGTGTGACGGCTGGACTCTCCCCTCACCGTTCCAGCCACCTGCAAAATGAAATGTGCCCCCCAATTTTAAGAGGGTGGACCCCACAATACCCTAGGGTGCCAAGTGCCTCTCTTACTATTTGGGCCCAACATGTTTTTTGTCAAAATTTGGCCCAATGTGCACAAGCTTGTCTAAAAAAATAGAACTAAAATTCTAAATTACAATTTTGATTAATTCTAAACTACTAAATTAAAATATAACTAATTCTAAATTGTTCATGCGGAGAGTCTTAAATTTATTTTGTTTCCATCCCAATGCTCCCAAATATATCTCCAAAATTTTCCCTGCAATTAAAAATGCAAATAATTAGCTCAGAATATTCAAATTAATCAAAATTAGAATTTCCGGTCAAATTAAGCATTATTAGCAAAAATGGGAAAATACCGGACATTTAAGCACAATTCCCTGATTAAATTCGGTACAATAAACTAATTGAAATCAATAAAATATCGACTCATCAGTCGTCTTGGTCGGGGTTAGGGGAGTGAAAATCCTCATCCGTGAAAGTAATGGGCGGCATCGACTTTCTTGAGGCATCAACTACGTGGACAGAACGCAACGCTTGAATGTGCCGCTTCCGGGCGGAGGATGACGAGCCTCCCCCGGCGAACCCTCCTGATATGGTGTTGATCATCCCTCTCAACGGGAGATCGTGACTTTTTCCCCGGCTTCGGCTTCTGCTTCGTCACCTCTTCGTCCTTGGGCAGCCGTTTCGCCCATAACGATCGCTCTGCTGGTGGTTGGGCCTTCTCTCCTCAATCCTCCTCGGGCTTCTCCTTCGGGGACTCCTAGTCCTCACGGGCGACCTCTCGGGTCGGTCGACCTTCACGTAATTCCGCAGTCGACCAGCCTGGATTAACTCCTCAATTTTGTCCTTGAGAGTCACACACTCCATAGTGGTATGACGCGTGTTTTGATGGTAGAGGCAATGCTTGTTGCCATCTGCTCCTGGCGGGGTGCGACACCGCTGAGGAGTTTGCAACAGTTGAGCGCTCAAGGCCTCCTACAGTATCCGGGCCTGAGGGGCATTCAACTCCTTTTCTGGTTTACAGGCCTCCTGTTCGGCCAGCCTGGCCATCGGACTTTCTACTGTCCGCCTTGTCCCCCTTGGCCTCCTAGATCTCCTTTCTATAACTTTGCTTCATATCCCGCACGTGTATCTCGTTAGCCGCCCGTTCACGTAACTCTTCCATGGTCTTTGGTGGTGTTCGGCACACGCTATCCTTGAAGGGGCCCGGCCTTAGCGCCGACAAAACATACTAGAGGGCAAGGTTGAGACTGAGGCCCTTTAACCGTCGGACCGTCTTTTGATATCGGTCCATAAAAGTTTTCAACAATTCCTCCTTTCCCTGTTTGAGGTTCATCAAATCGACAATGGTGACGTCTTGGGTGTTGCAGGCGGCGAACTGCTTCTTAAACATGCGTCTCTCGAAGTTCTCGATAGAGTTGTTGGGGAGTGAGTTAAACCATTCCAATGTCTCGCCTTCGAGGGACAGCGAAAACGCCCTGCACTAGATGGCTTCACTACCGGTGCGGAAGGCCATCGCGTTAGTCAAGGCCTTAATATAGGCCTTTGGATCTGTGGTCCCGTCATGATGACTTAGGTCATGGACCCATCACTAGGAGCATGGCTAGAAAACTCCAACAAAAGAGCTTGAAGACATGGACACAACTGGGCAAGTTCTTTTCCTTCATTTTGAATGGAATTTAGAGAATCAAGGCAAGGGGTAAAACTGTCCAAATGAAGCCCAAACTGCTAGTTGCACCCTTACCTTTGTTGTTCACACCTTTAAGTTTTTCAGCACATGGCAGTCGTGCTTCTTCTCGAAATTCCTTCACACTTTCTTTGCTTCGTACACGTGGCATCAGATCCACTTATCAGGGACACTTAGATCACGTTGCAGACTCATGGATGCATCTATAAATCCATTGCAACGTCACTTTGTAATCACTTTGGAATTATTTAAGAAATATACTTTTTTGCTGTTGTATTCAATTCCAGCATGGGGAGTCTCTGCAGATTCCAGCATGTGTGCGTCTCGGAACTACCACTTATGCAGATTCATCTTTTCATCTGGAGTAATACATCATGTGGTATTCAGAGCTATGGTTGATTCACGCTTCAGCTAAGTCACTTTGCAATTCATTCTCTGTTTTTTCGTGTTGTTCTGTTCTACCATTACTATTCCATTAATTTTCTTCTTTGCATCTGAGTTTGAGTGGATTATTTTGTTCGTTCACTTGTTCCTTAGTCGGTGCTATTATTTGTTTTCCAATTCATTCAGCTTTTAATTTCAAATTCCAGTTATGTCATAAGTCATGTGCAACACTATTGTTGTTTTCTTCTGTCATCTCAGTTTTTGATTCTATTCAGCATGGTTTTCTCTTGAAAAGCACTAGATCACTCTATGTTGATCGAGAAAGCAATGGAAACTCATCCAGCTTTGATCATTTGAGTAAAAATCAGTGCCAAGTAGTTGATTTCATATCAGATCTGTATTGAAAAATTGAGAAAATATGTTTCTGTTCTTGTTGATTCATGTGTCTGATGCATTGATTTAATCCAGTGTTAGTTGCTGCAAATCTTATGTTTCATGGAGTGATGATTATCTAAACATAAATCAACAGTTTATCATCATAAATTTGTGATTTGAAATAGTTAAAACAATCTAAATTCTGGATTAAGCAATGTTTACTGTCTTGGTTTAATTCATGACTTGGCACCGTGTCATATATCATTGCACATAAATATAGGAGCTGCAAATTCACTAGCCTGATTTTCTCAAGCTAGATCTTGATTTAGGAATCTTTGATTTACAAATTGTTGTCCTACATCACGTTGCATCCATCCAATTTTGTTTGGCCATGCTGCATTTTGGACAATTCTGCATAATTTGGCAACTTGAATGGTGAATTTGAACATTTGCTGTAATTTGTGCATTTAACACCTCTTGACAACTTTGTTTGGACATTTGAGATGTGTCTAAACTGATTTTATGGTCAAACTTTCACAAATGCACAAAATCATCATGTCACTTCCTCATTTTGATTGAAATTCTCAACTAGAATAGTCATTATCCTAATACAGCTGTTTTACATTGATTTGGTTGATTAAACACCTGTATTAAGCGAATCAAAGTTGGTGTCTACTGTTCATATGGTCAGTTTTTCAAATGTGCTTGATTTCACTACCTAGAACACCTTATTTGACCATCTTTTGGGAAGTGCCATAGTGAATTTGTTGTGAGTAGCCTTGTGTCTATATTACTGGTTAAACATCAATTTTAGCATCATTTAAACTTGCTGGAACTTGCCAATATTGAATCATACTACTGCATTACTGATTCAAACAAAATTATAGCCAGCATAAAGTGTACTCAGTTTGATTCTTCATTTGAAGTGAGATTGATGTTTTGACTTGAAATTTTTTTGGATTAGCAAAAGCTGGGAACATTTTTGAACATTCCTTACTGTCTTTGTACCTTGCAAATCAAATTTAAAAAGCTTTACATCCCGCAATTCAATTGGAAACTGTGACAACAAAGGCAGAAAACTTCAAAACTCTGTTTTCTTTGAGTCATTTCATCGAACAGTTTGCCAAATTTTGTGAATTCATCATTAAACTCGAGACACAATAGCATATTTTGTTTTCTTGCTTTTAAAATCCAATTTAGACCATATCTTAAGTTCCTTTTGGAGTGCTACCTTTGTTCATAGCCTTAATTGATAGTTTGTCATTGACTGAACTTCCTGCACTGAAGTTGTTTGATCAAATGACAGCAGTGCAATTTGGTTGTCAATTTTTGAGTGACTCAGCAGAATTGAATTGGGTGCGAAACTGAAACTGTGTTGGTATGTGGTTGAGTATTTTTGGTGCAGATCATGGTATAACCCCTCTTCTAGCTTGGTAGCATCCTAGAAGGTAGTTTGGAGATTGGAAAGAGCTTTGAAAAAGCTTGAAATTCTGGCAGCAGCACTGTTCAACCCATTCCACACGTTACAGAAAACCTGTTAGCTACAATTGCTGCTGGAATGGCCGTGTAACAGCAAAAGATCCACCTTGCAGCTGTGAGCTTTGTGAGAGAAAATCTGCAGCATCAATTTTCTTGAGAGAAGCCAAAGCTGCCACATTAAATTTCCTCCTTGTTTCTCTATTTTCCTTGTTGTTTCACATTGTATCTTGTTTCCTTCTTTCCATTTTTTTGTAATTTGGCCATCTCAAGCAAGTGAGGTGGAAGAGCTCATAAGTGTTCTTCCCTCATTTGCTAACTTGACTAAAAAGTCTCTCCCACTTAAAATTTGGTAGACGATGAGTGTGTCTTAGATCCAAAGTCTAAGCCTCACCTAGGAGACCTCATCTTTACTTTCTTCTTCTTTAGCTTTAATTTGTTCGTCTAGGAAGCTCTCTTTGGGGGTCCGAAATTTTATTGTTTAGGTTTTATTTCTTTGTTTGCTTGTTGTCTTTGAGACTTTTGATGGATTCAAAAGTGATTTTGACTTAAAGATTCTAGTAAGTAGCTAGAAGCATATTTGGCAAGGCAAGACTTGGTATTTAAGCAACCTTTTTAGGTTCATCTCTCTTACATGGAATATTGCTTTCAATTGAATACTTTAGTCCTTATTTCAAGAAAACATTTAAGTCCATCACAATGTCAAGAAGGCTCTCACCTAGGATTAGTGATAGTGAAAATCAAAAAGAGCAACTCACCCTCCAAACTCTAGTCAACCAACTCAATGAAATTGAGAGGAAAATGAGTCAAGAAAAAGTCAATAGAGAGCTTCAAAATGTTATGATTCAAGATGAGTTGAGGTTGATGAGAGAAGAGCATAATCAAAGTAGGGATAGGTCTAGGGGAAGTCAAAGTAATCATTCACAAATGGGAGGAATACCCTTAAGTGTAGGAGAGTATTACCATCAACATTCCTCTTCTAGAAGACATAGGAGGGATACTCAAATGCCTCTCACCCCTAAAGAAGTCAATGTTGTGTTGCCTCACTTCCATGGGAAGGACAATGTTGAGGCTTATCTTGATTGGGAAATGAAGGTGGAACAATTGTTTGCTTGCCACCAAGTAAGTGAAGAAAGAAAAGTCTCTCTAGCAACCCTAAGCTTTCAAGGGTATGCAATGTATTGGTGGACTGCCTTAGTCCAAGAGAGACTTAGACACCAAGATCCTCCAATTCATTATTGGAATGATCTTAAATCTGCTCTTAGGAGGAGACATATTCCCTCCTATTACAATAGAGAACTTATGGATAAGCTACAAAGACTTCAACAAAAGTCTATGACTGTGGAAGAATATAGGAAAAAGATGGAGCTTTACATGATGAGGGCAGGAATAGTAGAGGCTTCAGAAATTACTTTGGCTAGATTCTTAAGTGGGTTTAATTTTGATATTCGGGATAGGGTTGAACTTCTACCTTATAGAGATTTGAATGATCTTGTTGATAACGGTTGAAAAACCGTTATTTTCATGTGCTATTTTAGACCAAATTACTCCCTTTACTGCTTAGAATGAGCTTAAAATCAAACAAAACTCAATAAATGAGTCAGTTGAGAGTCAAAAGCTATTTTAGCTATATTATGCTTGTTTTGCATTGTTTTCCAGCAGATTTGATAGAAGTGAAGATTGGGAATGAAGATGAAGGTCATAGACTCAAGAAAAAGCAATAAAATCGAAGAAAAGAAGAGTCTAGGGACCGCCCGGTGGTAGACCCCTGGCGCGGGGTGGTCAGATGGGAGGAGAAGACACCAGCAGTGGACGCGGGCAGCAGACCCCTGACGCTGGGCGGCAGACCCCTGACGCCGGGCGGTTTTGCGGCACAAGGGAAACCGCCGAGCGGTGGCGCGATTTAGGGTACACCGCCGGGCGGCAAAGTGTGACGCCGGGCGGTGGTCAGCTGGGCTTGGGCCTATTTTTCTGTTGCGCTCCTCACTTATAAATAGCCCTGTTACGAATTCCAATTCATTCTTTTGACAGAGGAGGGCGGCCAGACCTACTTTGCACTCTCTTGAGAGGATCTCTCGGATGCTTAGGCTCCTTTTCATCTTTTCTAGGGTTTGCTTTCCATATCTTCCATTATTTTCATCTTGGTTCACCATGACAATGGTGAACTAAACCCTTTTTGTTGTTGGGGGAACAATGTAATCTTTTGATACTCTCTTTTATTGAAACTCTTGTTTGAATTATATGATTTTCATATGCGTTTATTATCAATTGTTGGATTCTCATACTGTGCTTAATGCCTTTATCGTTTAACTCATTCGGTAATTGATTTTTGACTTTATTGATACGGAGATGTACAGTAATGGCACGAAAGAGTGAGAATTTCCTTGGTTAAGAAATACCAACTAGGGATAGGGGGGTAGGACGACCAATTGTATTTGCTTTTGTTTGTAATGCGTTGCTAGTTGCTAGGGGAGGCTAGGGATAGAAAGCCGGTAATTAGTAATAGGCCCTTTTCGCCGAGGGATCGGGTTAAGGGGAGGCCAAGAAAGTTTGCATGCAATTAAATAATAATGCTATTTAAACAAGAGGAGTAAATACGAGAGAGCGGATTAGATGAAATTGTAAACCCCCAACAACTCCATTCATCCATTGCCTAAATCTTGTCAATTGAATCACACATTGAATGTTTATTTTTTGTCTTTGCATCCACCACAATTATTGAATTTTTCTCCGCAAGTCTTACGATTTTGATTCACGCGAACGATAAGGCCTTTCGAGTCTCATGGGAAGAACGATAATGGGTTTTACCATTTTTATTACTTGATACGATATGGTACACTTGCCATTCCGCTAACACTTGTTCAAATGTGTATAAAGGTAGAACAACAAAACTTGAGAAGATCTTCTTCAAAGAGAGTTCAAGTTCACCGTACCATTGAAAAGAAAACTTTCAAAGAAAAAGAACCTTTTAAGCCTCTAGCCAAAATAAATGAGAAGCCAAAACAAGAATCCTCTTCACACACTCACATAAGAGATATCAAGTGTTTTAAATGCTTGGGTAGGGGACATGTAGCTGCTCAATGTCCTACCAAGAGAACCATCATTCTTAGAGGTAGTGACATTTATAGTAGTGAAAGTAAATCTCCCACCAGTGAAAGTGAGAGTGAACAAGAGAAACGAGAGGAAGTCTATGCTGATGATTGTCAACTTCTCATGGTGAGAAGGGTGCTCAATAATCAACCTAGCTTAGAACAGCTATCTCAAAGAGAGAACATCTTTCATACAAGATGTAAAATTCAAGACAAATATTGTTCTCTCATTGTTGATAGTGGTTCTTGTTGCAATTGTTGTAGCACAAATCTGGTTGAAAAGCTAAATCTTGAAGTCATACCCCATCCAAAACCTTATAAACTTCATTGGCTAAATGAAGATGGGGATATAACTGTCAAGAAACAAGCTAAATTGGAAATTTCCATTAGGAACTTCAAAGATGAAGTCATTTGTGATATAGTTCCCATGGAAGCTTGTCATGTGTTGTTGGGAAGACCATGGCAATTTGATCATGAAACTATACATCATGGTCTTACCAACACCATAACTGTGCACAAAGGAGACAAGAAATTTGTGCTTCATCCTTTGACACCTACACAGGTTGCAAAAGATCAAGCACAAATGAAAGCCACAAGGGATCAAGAAAAAGAACAAAAGAGAAAAAAAAGTACAAAACAAAAGCAAGAAGTAGTCCTTAGGGATGAAAGAGAGGTGTGGGAGTCTAGTGTTCCCTCCCATAAGGTCACTCAACATGAAGTCCTTTTAAATAAAAAGACTTTAATCAACACACTACAAGTTGAGCAACCTTCATATCTCCTTCTTTGTCAAGGAACACTCACATGCACATCTAGTGAGTCTAAGACTTCTATTCTATCTCTTTCAATACAAAATCTTTTGAAAGAATTAGGTGATATATTTCCCAAGGAAATTCCAATTGGACTTCCACCTTAAGGGGAATAGAACATCAAATTGACTTTATTCCAGGGGCAATTCTTCCTAATAGGCCTGCCTATAGGACCAATCCCCAAGAAACAAAAGAGATTGAGTCACAAGTCCAAGATTTGCTAGACAAGGGATGGGTTCAAAAGAGCTTAAGCACCATGTGCTGTGCCTGTGTTGTTGGTTCCCAAAAAGGATGGAAAATGGCGGATGTGTTGTGATTGTAGGGCTATCAACAACATCACAATAAAATACAGACATCCAATCCCTAGACTTGATGATATGTTGGATGAATTACATGGGGCTCAAATTTTTTCAAAAATAGATCTTAAGAGCGGATATCACCAAATTAGAATCAAAGAGGGTGATGAGTGGAAAACTGCTTTTAAGACTAAGTTTGGATTATATGAGTGGCTAGTAATGCCTTTTGGTCTTACAAATGCCCCAAGTACATTCATGAGACTTATGAATCATGTTTTAAGCGATTGCATTGGGAAGTTTGTAGTTGTTTATTTTGATGACATATTGGTATATAGTCAAGATTTGCAAAATCATGAAAAACATTTGAGAGTTGTTTTAACAATTCTTAGAACCAATAAATTGTTTGCAAATCTTGACAAATGCACCTTTTGTGTTGATAGTGTCATCTTTCTTGGTTTTGTAGTCACTAAAAATGGGGTTCATGTGGATGCTGAGAAAATAAAGGCCATTCAAGATTGGCCACCTCCAAAGAATGTAGGAGAAGTTAGGAGTTTTCATGGCTTGGCAAGTTTTTATAGAAGAATTGTGCCTAACTTCTCTAGTCTTGCTTCACCTCTCAATGAGTTGGTGAAAAAAGATGTTACATTCCATTGGGGAGAAAAACAACAAAAAGCTTTTGAGCTACTCAAAGAGAAGCTCACTCAAGCACCCATTCTAGCTTTGCCAAATTTTTCCAAAACTTTTGAGTTAGAATGTGATGCTTCTGGACTTGGTATAGGTGCTGTCTTATTACAAGAAGGTCACCCCATTGCATATTTTAGTGAAAAATTTCATGGTACTTCTTGTAATTATCCCACCTATGATAAAGAACTTTATGCTCTTGTGAGGGCTCTTCAAACTTGGGAACATTATCTTATTTCTAAGGAATTCATCATTCATAGTGATCATGAATCACTAAAATATTTGAAGAGTCAAAACAAATTGCAAAACAGACATGCTAAGTGGTTAGAATTTATTGAGTAATTATCTTATGTTATCAAATACAAGAAAGGAAAATCTAATATAGTGGCGGATGCTTTGTCAAGAAGAAATATATTGTTAGCCACTTTAGGAGCTCAAATTCTTGGGTTTGATAACATAAAAGAATTATATACTCAAGATAGTGAGTTTGCCACCTTATATGGGGAATGTTTGCAAAAGCCACAAGGAGGGTTCTATGTGAGAGAGGGTTATCTTTTCAAAGAAGGCAAACTTTGTATACCCCAAGGCTCACAAAGAAAACTCCTTGTCAAAGAGATGCATGAGGGAGGGTTGATGAGGCATTTTGGGGTAGATAAAACCTTATAAGCATGCTAAAAGAGAAATTCTTTTGGCCCCACATAAGAAGAGAAGTCCAAAGGCATTGTTTTAAGTGCATTACTTGTTTAGAATCCAAATCTAGAGCAATGGCTCATGGTCTCTATACTCCCTTGCCCATTGCTTCAACTCCTTGGGAAGATATTAGCATGGATTTTGTCTTAGGACTACCAAAATCGTCCAAGGGTTTTGATTCTATCTTTGTGGTTGTGGATCATTTTAGTAAAATGGCCCATTTTATACCATGCCATAAGATAGATGATGCAAGTAATGTGGCTAGGTTATTCTTTAGAGATGTGGTTAGACTTCATGGCCTACCTCGAGTCATCATTTCTGATAGAGATTCAAAATTTCTTAGTCACTTTTGGATAACCTTATGGTCTCGATTAGGGACTAAGCTTTCTTTTTCTACTACTTGCCATCCTCAAACAGATGGTCAAACTGAAGTAGTAAATAGATCTCTATCCACTTTGTTGAGAGTAGTCCTCAAGGGTAACCACAAATCTTGGGATGAGTACCTTCCACATGTGGAGTTTGCTTATAACAGGGTAGTTCATAGAACTACTAAAATCTCTCCTTTTGAGGCTGTATATGGTTTTAATCCTCTCACACCTTTGGATCTAATTCCCTTACCTTCTTCACATGAATCTTTTCATCAAGAGGGAATATCTAAATCCAAATTTATTAAAACTTTTCATTAGAGGATCAGTAATCAAATACAACAACAAAGTGAGAAATATGCTAAGTATCACAATAAGGGTAAAAAGGAAGTCATTTTCAATGAAGGAGACTTAGTTTGGCTTCATCTTAGAAAGGAAAGATTTCCTATTCAAAGAAAGTCCAAATTAAGTCCCAAAGGAGATGGTCCTTTTAAGATCCTTAAGAAGGTCAACAACAATGCTTATCAATTAGACCTTCCATCAGAGTATGGTGTCCATTCTACTTTTAATGTTACTGATCGTCGTCCTTTTGAAGGATTTGATACAGATGATGATTTGGATTTAAGGGCAAATCCTCTTCAAGGGGGAGGAGATGATGACTTAGGTCATGGACCCATCACTAGGAGCATGGCTAGAAAACTCCAACAAGAGCTTGAAGACATGGACACAACTGGGCAAGTTCTTTTCCTTCATTTTGAATGGAATTTAGAGATTCAAGGCAAGGGGTAAAACTGTAAACTACTAGTTGCACCCCTACCTTTCTTGTTCACACCTTTAAGTTTTTCAGCACATGGCAGCCGTGCTTCTTCTAGAAATTCCTTCACACTTTCTTTGCTTTGTACACGTGGCATCAGATCCACTTATCAGGGACACTTAGATCACGTTGCAGACTCATGGATGCATCTATAAATCCATTGCAACGTCACTTTGTAATTACTTTGGAATTATTTTAGAAATATACTCTTTTGCTGTTGTATTCAATTCCAGCATGGGGAGTCTCTGCCAAAGTCCACTTCATTGCCTTTCCATTCTTCCATCTAGCTTTCTTCCACTAGAAGATCGTCGGAGCTAGGCCATTCCACCTTAGGCTTAACCTCCATCAATAACCTTCACCATTTCCGCCCAATTTTCCATCTCTGCTGCAACTCTGAACTTCATCTCTGCTGTTGAAGTGGGCGTCTCGGAACTACCACTTCTGCAGATTCATCTTTTCATCTGGAGCAATACATCACGTCATACATCTTGAACTGTGGCAGAATGAACTGTTCCGAAATGTGGACGCCCATGATAGCCTAGACGAACGGTAGAAGGACGGTCGACCCTTCAGACTTTACCACCACTACCGCACTCTCCCCTTGATCGGTTTTGGCTTTATCTTCTTTACCACCTTTTCCTCCTAGTTGCCCCTGTGCGCTGCTGTGTTCGGCCTTCTCGGCCGTGGCCATCTTATCTTGCCCTCCTTTAGCCCCTTCACCGATTTCAAGTCCTTTCCCTCTAGCAATCTGGGCCGCACATTCGGCCTGCACGACTGCCATTTCCTGCTCGTGACACTATTGCATCTCTTTCAGCTTCTATTGTAACGCCCTGATCATCTCACCTGTGTCTTCAACGCTCGTATTCCTCGTGGTCACCATTGGTTATCTATTCGCTCGGTCCCACGGTGGGTGCCAAAATGTTTCGGTTGTGGAGTCGAGCTACCACCGACACCTTCACAATTTGTCTTCTTGGACGTCCAGTTCCACCTCCCTTCTCCTTCTCATAGCCTCTGTTCGGTTGAGTTCTAGATTCCTCCTCTGAAATGTGCCTGGTCGGGTACCTGTCAAAGGTTCTTTGACACTCAAGTCAGTACACTGTTCACTCAACAAGTAGAGAGTAGTAATAAATGTGCAATAAATGTGAACCAACTATCCCATACCTTTGACCTCTATTTATAGTTTTTGCGATGGGCCCGTGATTAGCAAAATCTTAATCACGGCCCAATGATGGTCCAATACCCCTAATCACGTCTTACCTTAATCCTGCTCTAATGCTCTGATCTTCGACCGTGGCTGGACGACCTACCTATGACGATCGTACTCGCCGTGGATATCGTATTGGAACGATACAGACAAGGTTAGCATGTCACTAGTGGGCGGATGCTGCACACGCCGAAAGTGTTGGCCGGACGTCCTTGCGAGGACATCCAATAAAATTGGACCGGTATAGACAATGTTAGCATGTCACCGGTGGGAGGATGTTGCGCACGTGCCTAACGTGTTGGCCGAGCGTCCTTGCGGGGACATCCGATAAAATTGGACCGGTACAAACAAGATTAACATGTCACTGGTGGGAGGATGTTACGCACATGCCAGGCGTCCTTGGTGAGTCGTCACGTGTGCCGCCCGGTCCCAATGGTAGATACATGTTTTATGAGAATTGGAAGAGTTTTTTTTCTGTATAATTTATATATATATATATATATATATATATATGTTTATAGCAGCACAATTTCACACCATACACTAATGAGGGTCCACAACTCCTTCACATTTCTTTTCAGTGAGTATTCTTCGTTTTCTTTTCGGATATGACAGTAGCACTTCTTTATCCACATTGGGGTGCATTCCATTCTGTGTATGAATATTATTGGAATAAAATTATATTTTTATTTTTATTTTTATATATAAAGTTTTACATAATTGTGATGTCAAAATGCAGTGTTCTGAATTCAGGGATAATGAACATGTCACTATATGTATGATATGGAATGAATGATGTTCATTCAAACTTTATTTTTCTTTTTTAAATCACTCTTGTGGTTATTATTTGCTTTTAAGTCGAACTACAATGAACTTGGAACTTTTTTTTTTCCTTTTAAAAGATTATTTTTCGTTTCTTTGTAGAGATTTCCTTGTTGCATGGAAAATTGGATTGCATGAAAGTGCATTTTGTACAAGTTTTATTTGTAACGCAACAATGAAAAAGAAACATAACTTATATTTGAAGAAATTTTGCTTATTTTTTTGGTTTAATAATTTATTTTGTCCACAGTTTTATTGAATAATGTCAATTCAGTCCTTCATTTTTAAAGTGTGTGAAATTATCATTATTAATAAATTTTGCATCAATGTCATCTTTTTCATTAAATACACACAAACGGTATTAGCTTTTTCTTTCTCTTTCTTCTCTTATGCTCTTCTAAATTTCTCCTAATACAACAACTTTTTCTATTTCTTAAACATATTTTAAATTTAAAAATCAAATTATATGTTTACTCACATTGATAGCATTGTAATAAAAAATGGCATACTGAGTAGACTGCATATTTAAAAATTTTAATTTTAAATTTGAATTTATATGTAGTACTATAAGATTAATTAATTAAAAGTTACTTTAAATATTATAATTAGATTAAAAAAATATTACGGACTGCTCATTATAAGTTACGTTGTAAACATTAGTTACATATAAAATATCATTGATTTTGAAATTTGATGATTCTATAGTAATTTAATCATTCATTTAAAACAAATTAATTAATGGGGTAAAAAATAATAATATGAATAAAATAGATTAATATTTAACTCATAAACAATATAAAACTTATGAATATCAGATAAAAAATAAATAATAAATTATAATCGATCCACCCACACAACGCTATGCGTGAGATATTTATATTTTTAATTAAAGTAAAAAATAAGGACTCAAAAATAATATTTATAATATATTAAAGAAAGAGGGGTAAAAATTGAATTAAATAAAAAGGAGAGGCCATTTAATTAAATGTAAGGACTCAAAAATAATATTTATAATTTATATTAAAGAAAGAGAGATAAAAATTGAAATAAGTAAAAGGGAGGGGCCAATTAAAAGAAGATTGTAACTGTAAAATTTGTTAAATTTCAAGTTATACTTTGAAATTGTTGTATGGCATATTTTAAAAATGATTACACAACTTTATGTTTAAAATTTATACAACACGTTTTTTTTATTCTTTCTACATTAATTTTTCTACAATTTTAAAGTAAATAAAATCTTAAAAGAAGATATTTTACAGCGAAATACAGCTTTAAATTTTACTTACCCTTTAGCATAAATTAATTAGAAGTATATATATATATATATATATATATATATATATATATATATATATATATATATATATATATATATATATATATATATATATATATATGATTTTTATGAATGTTTTTGCCTATATTTTCCTTCCTTACGTTGAACATAATTATTATTTTTTAAATAATTTATAATCGTCATTGAATAAACACAAGCTGCGATAACACATGTGTGTATGTATTTTTTAAATATCTATAAATTATATATATTTTAAAAATAGTAATTAAAATGATAAAATTAAAATAATAAAATTAAAAAAGTATATATAATTGTAGATATATATGTCAGGACTTAAAAAATAAATAAATAAATAAATAATCCTTAAGTGAGGCTGTCAGGCCCATAAAGCAAAGGTCAGCATAGCCTTAGGAGAGGAGAGTTTTCTCTTTGTTCTGATTCATTTCACACAAGGTCATTCTCTCTCTAAAACCCTTGTACCCTAATATTTTCTCTGACTTCTCTCTAAAATTCCAGAACTTTGAACCGTTCAAATCTGGATTGGGTGCTGTCAAATCATTCCTGGCGTAGAGAGCTTCTGTTAAAACCAAATATTTCTCCATTCCGATTGGTCAGTCATTTTTCCCCTTTTCTCTTCATTGTTCTTTAGCTAGGGCATGCAACTTTGTTGGGTTCATGTGCCTTGTACGTTTTCCCTTCCATTCTCTGCCCATTCGAGCTCTGAGAGTTGTGTTCTATCACCTCTTTGGTGCTTTGTAGGTTCTGTGAGTTCACTGTTGTGTGGGTACTGTCAGGACATTTTCCAATTAGTTGTGCTTTGAGAAATCCAGGTAAGGGGAGCTAATTATTTTCTGGGTTTAATCTGTTTTAGTGTTTTATGCATGTTGAATTAAAAAAGTGATGCACTATTGAGACTGTAATGTTACTGTTTTCAGTAATTGGTTTTAGTGTGTACTATACTGCTTAAATGATTTATTTGTGATTGATTTTATGTGTCCTATTTTGATGATTATGAACTGTTTCTGAACGGGTTATTGACTGAGATTGGTGATGTTCTAGAAAAGGTCTTGAGTGGGATTTAATTAGCATTGTTTGGTAGTAATTTGATACACAGATACTGTTTAAGGTTGTTGTGAGAGGAAGTGAAAATATTAAAATTTAGCATTTTAGGTTTAAAGCATAAGAGAACAGGATAGATAATTTAGATAAATCAAATAGGGTTGTTGGGAGCCTTTGTTTGTAGGATAGAGGGGACTTAAAAACCTGAGTTGGCACATCCCTGATCATAGAGCAGCCCTGGCCTGGTCCAGTACGTTGTGACTAGTCATATGTGTTGGCGTCGAAGGTGAGTCTGATGCGTCAGACATCTGAACCCTCTCTGGTGACCAATTGGGTAGGGAAGGAGTGTTGGAAGGAAAAGTGTCTCATGGTAATAATAATTAGACAAGTAGTTTACCAAATAAGAACCATTTTGGGATGTAAGGAGGATTGGAGAAAGATAAAATATCCATTGTAATAACACTTAATGTAATATAAAATATTAAATATGTAACAAAATAAATATATATATATATATATATATATATATATATATATATATATTAACGTTACATTTAGTTATAATATATATTATATTTATATTATAGTTACGTTTAGTTATAATATACATATTATATTTATATTATATTACGTTAATATTATAATATGATATAAATATAATATAATATATATATTATAACTAAACCTAACTATAATAAAAATATAATACATATATTATAATTAAATGTAACGTTAATATATATATATATTGATATATATTATATTTTTATGAACCTATCAAAAGTATAAGGTGCAGGCGCAGTGACTTTCTTTCTTTTTTTTTTATGTCATTCATTATATTAAATTGTGGTGATAAATTATTATTTTCACATATAATCCATGATTTTATCAATTATTGTTTGGTATATATTACTGTTTGGTGATAACATGACAATATTGTCTATTTGAGATGATTGGAAGTGGTTGTGGAGCATGTTTTGTTACATATGACTTGATCTTTAAAGCTTAAACATGTGGTTTGACTATAATTCAAAGGTATATAATTGGGAAAAAATAAACATGGGTTCAAGGTTACTAGTGGTGGTTTAATTGTTAAATCTCTTGGTGAGATTTTTAGTGTTTTAGAATGAAAGTAGGAGCTCAGTTTTGGGGGTCTTCCTGACGCTTCAATGGGCTTTCTTCTCATGTAGAGAGGATTGGGCCATGTGGTGAGGAGTAGCAGGAGGTCTTAGTCTTGGAGGCTTCCATCATGCTCCAAGGCGTGGAATAGACTAACCTCGTGAGTGTGGCAGGGCGGGGGAGCCCAAGGCGGTAGATCCTAAGTATCACAAGCCACCACGGGTGCATGACCCACCATAGCTCGACTATCATTCTAAAGTCCGGACGAGTCAAGTCTAGAAGATAGCATGCTAGGATCTGTGTTGTATATATTGTGTTGCTTGTATATACTTTACTTGGGTTGAATCCAGTATGTTCATGTTGGTATAATTGCATGCTTTTTATATAATTAGCTCACCTTGCCTTCTTGTTTGTGTTGTGCCATGTCTGCGTGTTTTCTCTTGCGATGATCATCCACTTGGATGAGAGCAAATGGCAAGGAGACTACTTTGGAAACAACTCTTGATGGAGATGGTAGTGCTGTAGTCTAGTCCACTAGACCTCATTTCTCTTAGTCATGTTATTTTGAAGAAGCTTTTCATATTTTAAAATTTTTAATTCCTTGTATTTTCAGGGAGAAACTTTAGTACTTCACTTCCAAATTCTAAGTATTGTTTAAGGATGACTATAATCCTATTACTCTTAACTGCTTTCTAATATTATTCATTGTGACGCCTTTATTATATTATATATTTTTATAATATAATTGGGATGTCACAATATAGCTAATAAAATAAATTTAATTATTGAAGTAAAAAAATATTAAGTAATATTAAGAGTAATTATTTAAATTTTAAGAGATAGTTACTCAATTGATAAAAAAATAAATATTTTTTTTCAAAATGAATATTATTTTAATTAAAAAAAGTTAGTTTTAAAGTTTTAGAACAGGAGTGAATGAAAAACAGTGATTTAGAACTTTTTTTCCTGTTTTTATTTTTAATTATTTCACCCTAGGTTTTATTTTTTATTATTTCACCATCATTTGTTTCTTTCATTTTATTACTTTTAAAGTTAAACATATTTTTAATTCTTAAATTTTAAGAAAGAAAGGAAATTTTTTGAAACAATACAATTTGATTTTTAAATTTAAAATGTGTTTAACAAATAAAAAAAACTGTTGTGTTCAGAAGAATTTAAGAGCAGCAGAGAAAAAGAAAAAGCAAGGATTTGTGTGTATTTAAGGGAAGCAACGGCATTTGTGTATATTTATGGGTTGATCAAGAATATTTTGGTGGGAAAATACACAGGGAAATAAATTCATAATATGTTTAAAAAAATTAAATTTATATTTAGTTCTCGTAATGTAATTTTAATTCTTATAAAAAATTAATTCCAGTTTGATTATTTTAGCTTTATATAAATAAGGAATTTTTCTTAACAATTAATATACAGTTGCATTGCTAACACATATGTATCCATGCAGAATATGAATGGCATAATACAACTGCAAAAGTTATCACTTTTTTATAATTAATGTTGTTTTTTTTTTTGTTAGCAATGGAATGAAATAATATTGAAATTTTTAATTTAAAGAAATACGAGGCTAAATATGTAATTAAACTTTTATGAAGAATAAAACTTTGTATTCAGGCAATTAGAAAGATTAAAAAAACGCGTATTGAAAAGCATATGATAGCAACTTATATTGCAAAAGAAAATGGGAAAATAAACAATTGTACTAATTATTTTGAAAAGATGGGTATGATACAAGATTGAGATATGTTACTCATACGTGTTCACTGTTCAAAGAAAAAAATAAATAATTTGGAAAGAAAAAGAAAGAGGAAGAACAATAATTTGGTTCACTTAAGCTACAATTTTCTTTACTTTGGTTTGGCACATAATAATAAAGAACATATTCCAATGGAGCTTTTCCAAAACCATGATCACAATATTTTACACAATGCAAAAATAAAAAAAAAACTCATTGTTTTCTTGCATTGCGTGTTCCGTTGGAATTTTTTATTATTCCCCTAGGTTTGAAACTTTCGTTTTAGACCATATGCTATGTTTGAATGCGATAAATAATGATTCGGGAACAAGTCAAATTTTTATACTTTGATTTGAAAACTATATTTGCTACGTATCATTTATTTATATTATTTAGAGCCGTCAAAATGGGTCACAACCCGCAGACCAACCCGGCCCGTCACGGATTTGGATCTGGATTTGAAAAATACAACCCACCTATATGCGGGTCAGATTTCAACCCGGCTCATTTAGATCCGGCTCATGCGGGTTGAATCCGTGGTAAGTTGGGTTGGCCCACCAACCCACCTACCTAATTTTATTTTTTTAATTTATTATTTTATTTATGAAACCCTAAAAACTAAAATACTTTCTTCACTCACTGTGTATACCAAAAAAGTAACCTCTGCTCTCACGAATCACTCTACTTGCTCTCATTTGACGGTGTCTCACTTCATTAAAATTATTCAAGGAGCAGGTAAAACACCCTTCCTTTTTTTTTCTCTTTTCTCCACATTTTTGTTTTCTCACTTCTCTTTCTTTTTTTTTTCAAAAACCCTATAATGACAAAAATAGGGGTTTACGAATTTGTTTTTTGTTGTGGGAGATTTGAAGACATGGAATGATTTTTTTTTCCTGTTTTAACATGCTTATATCAGAGTTTGTTCATTTTATTTAAACAATTTGAGTATACATTATTTGAACAAGCTGCTTTTGATATCTTTGAATTTGGGAATTATGTTAGAAATTAAACTATTAATTTTTTGTTGATGTTGTTTAGTACTGGTTCTTTTTTTTATATCTTTGAATTTGGATTATATTGTACTTTTTATTATTATTATGAATTGTCTTTAACATAATTTTTTTGGGAATGAAATTTGTTTAAATTTAAATTACAGAAAGTTTGTATTTTTTTTATTTAAAAAAATGTGATTAAATGAGCTAGTGGGCCAACCCATTTACCCACCAACCCGTGGTGGGTCGGACCGGGTTCAAGTTTTTCTGGCTCACTAATAAATGAGTCGGGTTGAGTTGGCTCATTAAATAACCAACCCGTAGTGGGTCGGACCGGATCAGGCCAGATTATCCATTTTGACAGCTCTAATATTATTAATGACACTATTTATTTTAACATGTAATGCAAATATAAATATATATATATATATATATATATATATATATATATATATATATATATATATATATATATATATATATATATATATATATATATATATATACGTACATATATATATATATATGTACATACATATATATATACATATACATATATATATACATGTATATGTATATATATATACATATACATATATATATACATATATATATATATATATATATATATGTATTTATATGTATATATATGTATATATATATTTATATGTACATATATATATATATATATGTATGTATATATATATATATATTTTGTATTATATGGTATGGTTGAGGGAACCGAGGTAGTTAGCATGGAGAAAGGATGATCGGTAGGCAACACGAAGGAGACGATCGTTATGAATTTAATGACATTAATGAGTAATAAAGGTGAACAATTACTATTTATTATATTGCGTGAATCACATTCATGATCAATTAATGAGCGATAGATTACACTGGAAATATTGAGATTGGCCAATAATGAGGCGCAAAATATATTACATTAAATGACATTCAATGGGCTGGACAATTATAAAGTCTATAAATACAGAACTAATGATCATGTAAGATTTGATTTTCTGATATTTACATTAAAACCTTTGATAGCACCCCACTAACTTAAGGGAGCTGAGTCACTCGTTGCAGCACTTTAACGAAAAAGCGTGTGGAGTATTTACCTCATATCTCTATTCAACATAAATAAATATATATATATATATATATATATATATATATATATTTATAATTTTACGTTATAATGTAAACATTAGTTTCCTAATAAAAAATTATTTTTCCTTATTCAGCTATATATTCATGTATATAGAAATAAAAGATCAATGCAAAAGAAAGAAAGATTGGTTATTTATTTATTTGTGACATGTACACTCTTTAAAATAAATAATGTAATCATCTTCACACTAATTGATAAATTATTTAATTTTATTTTTTCTACTATGGAAGCTTGATATCAATTATTAAAACAATAGTTGAAAACAAAATCATACTATATTTATATCATAAGTTTTCTTTTGTTGCTAACAAAGCTGAGAAAGACTACATAATAATTGTTTCGGTATAAATTTTGGGACCGAAGGACTGACCTTGATGACGTCGTCTTCTGTCTTTCTGTCTGCTTCTTCTGGATCTCAATTGCACGCTTTATGTTGATTTCGACCGTCCGGTGATCTTCAAGTCTGGACCGGGAGGGGGAGGTACCTGAAAAGGCGCTCCGACGCTCAAGTTAGGCGTGTATCAAAGATTCTCAATAGGAGAGAATTTAACCCTCTGTGGGAGAGGATTGGTAATATGTTTTAGCAGGAAGTGTGCTAAATGAATTGTGAGTGAAGTGTATTTGGAACGTACCTTGTTCGGAATCCTCTGGCCTTTGTTTATAGGCTTTGGATTGATATAATATTAACAGAATATAAACAGAATAAAATATAATCTTACTTGACATATCTCTGTTGTAATATCTTTGTTTGGATATTATTTGTGTTTGGAATATATCTGGTTGATATATTTCTGTTTGGAATATATCTGGTTGATATATTTCTGTTTGGAATATATCTGGTTGATATATTTCTCTGGATATCATTCACGTTGGCGTTGGGCCTTGAGCCCAATAAGAATTGGCACTGTGATGGGCTATTAGCTCAGTAAGACCATTCAGTGTAACCGACCGCTGGAGATATACTACCGTACATCATCTCCCCCAAGTCCGAGTGAAGCGTTGGGCTTTAGCCACGGTTGACTATAGGACTTAAAAGTTCGAGGGAGTAATTCGTGCTTCTGACAGTAAGTGAGCGTCTGGACTTGGTCGCGTTGGTGAACACGTGGTGGTCCGGTATGGCACCGGACACGTTGGTGAACGCGTGGCGGTGCGGTATGGCACCGGACATGTTGGTGAACGCGTGGCGGTCCGGTATGGCACCGGACGTGTTGGTGAACGCGTGGCGGTCCGGTATGGCACCAGACGCATTGGTGAACGCGTGGCGGTCCGGTATGGCACCGGACGCGTTGGTGAACGCGTGGCGGTCCGGTATGGCACCGGACGCGTTGGTGAACGCGTGGCGGTCCGGTATTGCACCGGACGCGTTGGTGAACGCGTGGCGGTCCGGTATGGCACCGGACGCGTTGGTGAACGCGGGGCGGTCCGGTATGGCACCGGACGCGTTGGTGAACGCGTGGCGGTCCGGTATGGCACCGGACGCGTTGGTGAATGCGGGGCGGTCCAGTATGGCACCGGACGCGTTGGTGAACGCGTGGCGGTCCGGTATGGCACCGAACGCGTTGGTGAACGCGTGGCGTTCCGGTATGGCACCAGACGCGTTGGTGAACGCGTGGCGGTCCGATATGGCACCGGACGCGTTGGTGAACGCGTGGCGGTCCGGTAAGGCACCGGATGTGTTGGTGAAGGCGAACGCGATGGTCCGTTCTTGTAGTTTGTATCCAAACCTGCATTTGAAATTATGGAATATAAGATATGGTAACGCATATGGAGCATTGTTAGTGCAACGGCGGAGAATCAAAATCTCTCTAGTAAGAATGGTCGGCGGCAGCGACTTGAAATATTCGAAGTAAACGTGAACCTAGACGTAGAGGCAGATGGAAGATGGCATTAAGGTGGTGGTGGTCGTCAATAGTTCGGGTTTCCTTGACGAAGGCGCCGGTAACCGGCTTTCTAGTGTTGATTCGTAAGTGTTTAGCATCCTCCGAGAATTTGCTGTGATAGAGTAGATGTCAAGGTCATGACCTCGATCAAAGGCGTTTAAGCTTGGAAGAAAATCTTTTCTTCGTTCCTGCATTTGAATTCAAACCTGCACTCGAATATATAACGCATATATACTATGAAATGTAATATATGGTGATCAAACATTATATATGTTGGTGGAGATGTAACCGCTTTAGTAATCTGCAAGAGATATAAAATCAGAGATATATTGAGACCGATCGGTTAACATTTTTAACCGCTTTAGCAATCTGCAAGATATATATTATCAAAGATATGATCGAGACTGATCGGTTGAGATGCAATCGCTTGAGTAATTTGCAAGAGATATAATATCATAGATATATTGAGACCGATCGGTTAAGATTTTTAACCGTTTTAGCAATCTGCAAGATATATATTATCAAAGATATGATCGAGACTGATCGGTTGAGATGCAACCGCTTGAGTAATCTGCAAGAGATATAATATCATAGATATATTGAGACCGGTCGGTTGAGATGTAACCGCTTTAGAGTCATGATCGGTCCGTTGAGATGTAACCGCTTTAGTAATCTGCAAGATATATAATATCAAAGATATGATCGAGACCGATCGGTTAAGATTTGTAACTGCTTCAGTAATATGCAAGATACATAATGTCAAAAATATAATTGAGATCGGTCGGTTAAGATGTAACCGCTTTAGTAATCTGCAAGAGATATGATATCAAAGATATGATCGAGACCGATCGGTTAAGATTCAACAACCTTAGAGTCATGTGTTCTGAAAATATAAACTAGATAGTTCAATCATTTGAAAAATCCATGTGAAGTCCTTTAGACCTGCAAAAAATATTATTTATATAAAAATATTTATTTAATCATCGCTGTAAAATAATGATTGGCTTTAATGTCCATTTGACCGCCTATGTGTTTGAATCGGCATGTAACACTTTTGCTTTTCCCACATTCCACGATGATGAATTTGAACTATATGCTCCAAGCTATGATGAACAAGGTTGGTGCAGGTGGCGGCGAAACCTCAGAATTTGTTGAATTCTTGCACTTCACGCGAGGCAGTCAACTAGGTGTAAAGGGATTACACCCTTCTTCGCCTATGGTTTTGTTCCAGATGTCGTAACAGTAGCGGGCCGTGGTTTTGACTGATGAAAATTCTTCAGCTTTGCTTTTGAATATTGCTGCACTTGAAAACTAATTAGTGGGAAGAAGCAGCTATAAAAGCCGCAATGTCAGTATCGAACAAGAATATAGAGATTGCTACGTTCAGGAAGCTTTTATTGCTTTCAGAGAGTAAAATGACCTTTTTTCCAATTGAACTAAATGAATTTTATTTGTATCTTCATAAAAATGAATGAAAATAAGGGATGATGCTATTCAGCGAAAAAAGGTGCAGGTATTTGATTATGATAATATATATGTATGTTAATCCGTTCCAGGATTCATAATATATCTATTCATATAGAGGAAGATGTCAATCTTGAAAAATCAGTTGGGATATATATATTCACGTATGTCTATAAATAAGTAAAATTGGTTGTGATATATGCAAACAAATCTTGTTGTAGAATAAATCTTGATTAAAATCTTGCATTGATAGCAACATAATTTTATGAAGGTGCACGCATAATAACATATGCATATTAGGTGTTTCCGGTTGATTCCGAACAAGTCAATTTTGAACATCAATAAGCAATAAATTAATTATGGTTGTGGGTGAAGCAGAATAAATTCTTGAGTCTTGTTTTAATACTTATCTTGTTGATGGAAACTTCCGGTAAGGGTGACGATTCTTGTTGGATAGTTTTCGCTTTGTTGAAATTTTCTGCTGTTGATCCGAAGTAGCGACGTTGATACTGAGAGCTTGTCTTGGTTCCTTGCGGCTTTCAATGGGATGCCCTCCGGCCCCACGGTAGGCGCCAAAATGTTTCGGTATAAATTTTGGGACCGAAGGACTGACCTTGATGATGTCGTCTTCTGTCTTTCTGTCTGCTTCTTCTGGATCTCAATTGCACGCTTTATGTTGATTTCGACCGTCCGGTGATCTTCAAGTCTGGACTGGGAGGGGGAGGTACCTGAAAAGGCGCTGGCGTGTATCATAGATTCTCAATAGGAGAGAATTTAACCCTCTGTGGGAGAGGATTGGTAATATGTTTTAGCAGGAAGTGTGCTAAATGAATTGTGAGTGAAGTGTATTTGGAACGTACCTTGTTTGGAATCCTCTGGCCTTTGTTTATAGGCTTTGGATTGATATAATATTAACAGAATATAAACAGAATAAAATATAATCTTACTTGACATATCTCTGTTGTAATATCTTTGTTTGGATATTATTTGTGTTTGGAATATATCTGGTTGATATATTTCTGTTTGGAATATATCTGGTTGATATATTTCTCTGGATATCATTCACGCTGGCATTGGACCTTGAGCCCAATAAGAATTGGCACTGTGATGGGCTATTAGTTCAGTAAGATCGTTCGGTGTAACCGACCGCTGGAGATATACTACCGTACAATAATTGACATGGAGTGTTTGGATTAATACACTAAAAGAGAATATTTTTTTTAAACAAATTATGAATTTTGAACTTAAAGATTTGTGTTTTAGCATATACTTAACCGAAATATAAGTCTTTGATGTAATTCTAAAAGGAAAGATGGTCATATTTACACCAATATATTTTCTATAAAATGTTTATTTCTCTTTCTTTATCTTTAATTAATGTTTTGAAAATGTTTTCCTTTTATTGTGGATTTGATTTAAATATTATATATTATTTGTATTGCGAGTGTCCAAAATTTTTGGTGAAGTAGACAACAAAAGTAACTATCAATGTTACTTACCAAAGTGACGCGTGTGCTTCCAAAAGGGGTAGGTTTGAATTTGGAAAAATGAGAAGATAAGCACTAACTTATAAAATACGCAATCATCTTCATCCCCGTCCTGTGGTTATTACAAGGACAAGTCATCACCTACACTCAACAGCAAAATATCCTATTACTACCATATTTCTTAATATTCTATTCTACAAATTTTAATTTTGATTATTTAACATGTAATATACTTGATTTTATTAAAAATTTGGCTTAATACCAATTTTGGTCTCAATTTTTGTTGGAAAAGTTTGAAATTGTCCCAATTTTTATTTTTGTTCAATATAATCCCAAATATTGTATTTGTATTCAATTTGATTCTTTTTCTCTTCAATTTAGTCCTTCTTACAAACTCCGTGAACCACAAATAAGGACTAAATTGAACAGAAACTACATTCTTTAGGACTACATTGAACAAAAAAGGACTAAAATGAACACAAATTACATTCTTGAAGATTACATTGAACAAAAAAATAAAATGGGGACCATTTTGAATATTCCTAACAAAAATTGGAACCAAAATAGGTATTAAACCTAAAAATTTATGCAAATACTATTATTTGAATTATTTATTTATTTAACTTTTATTTCATCTTAATTGCATATTTACACATAAATGAAGGTATAATTATTATTTTAAATTTTATAAATTAGATATATTTCAGAATCTTTTTAATTGTGACAAGATAATTATATAATTCAAAAGTATTAATTATTAAATTGAGTGTTTATCATTATAACTAATAGTTAAGATAATTTTTTTTTATTTACAAGTAATCCAAATAGTACGATTTAATTATGATTAGGCTTTAACTCACAGGACGATTGATGCATTATGTAATACATTAGATAATCATGTTTTTTTTAATGGAAAGAGAAGTGAAAATAAATAATGATTAAGTGGATAAAACTATTTCAAATCTTTTATATATATATATATATATATATATATATATATATATATATATATATATATATATCTTTGGGGTGTAAGGCTTTAGACCGAACGTATTCCCAAGTATCCTTGTTTTACGTTTCAGATGATCCTTTCATTTTCATTATCGATCAGTAGTAATCTGCACGTTAGCACTTCGACGTTCAAGTCAGCAAGATTAATACGGAATTATTGTAAAATGCAATTGGATCTAAAAGTGTCATACCTGTTTGATTATTCCTGTATTTATAGGCAACAAACTTAAGTAATGGGTATTAACTATCTGTAACTGCTGATCCATAATCTCTTAAGATTCGCCCCTCAATTGTAACCGTTGTAATGTGCCCTAGACATTCGCCCAACTAATCCAATAACCGTCACACTATGCCTGCACCTCCTCCATGCCCAACCAGTCGGCCTATCGATCGTATCGATCAACTCTCAAGCCTTCCCGATCGACTCCCATTTTTCCTTTTATCGACTTATCACCTACTCTTTTTACTTGACCGACCACCCCCTCACACTACATAAGCCCCCCAAGCCCCGAGCACTAAAATAAGCGAAGGGGTTTGATTGAGTCGCAAAGAGGATGGTATCTGGAGAGTCACGACTATTTGTCCTTATGATCAATCAGTCATGAAGAGCCTAGATCGATTTGCGTGTCATTCAATGTTAGATTTTAAAAGACATTTGTTTTCATCCCTTAGATCTCATTACAACAGACGGCTGCGATTAACCCATGAAACCGTTTTTCACGACTATAAATAGGTGGAGGGCCCCTTCTTCAATTGTGATGCTTGCTACCCTTTGACTCTTCTAACCGATCAGCTTCTACTGCAACTCGATCATCTGTCTCAAGGTAATGTCTCTTTCTTCTCAATCATCCAATGGGTTTAAGGACGAGGGTCGGGGGTATGCTGACGGTGCGGCAGTTTCGTCGTCCTCATCCGGTTTCTCATCTGCAACCTCATCCCGTTCTTCCGGCCTCGAGGTAGAATTTAACTTTGACAATTCTCGTGCCTGGACTTCCATCGTCCCACCTCCGATAGTGCAGGGGTATGACTGGGCCCCTCACGAGGTTAGGAATCACCTCCCTTACTTTATCACTACTGCTTCTATAAGACATTTGTTAGAGAAGGTAGATATTTTAGCTAACCTTATAGATATTGATGATTACACCTTTGTTGTATGTCGTTCGAATGAATGAGCCTGTCATGGTCGAGAAGGGTATGAGGCAGATTTCTTCTATGTGTACATAACCTTATTCCGTGACTTAGGCATTAGACTTCCCTTTTCCGAATTCCAAATGGGTGTCTTAAGAGAGTTGAATATTTGTCCAGCTCAATTACACCTGAACGGTTGGGTCTTCATGCAAGCCTTCAGTGTGTTGTGCACTAGGCTACTCCTAACCCCGACCTCTGCTTTATTTCTTTATTTCTTTCGTGCCCTACCCAACGCTAATCGATCTTGGGTATCCTTAATTCCTGTGAAAGATAAGAAGTTATTCACTTCTTTCAACTCCTCTTACAAAGACTTCAAATCAAATTTTTGTAAAATAGCTATATGAGCACCCGGTCGGCCAAAATATTTTTTTGATGATGGTCGTGCGATTCCCTTTTACTGGACCGAACACCCTAATCGAGTAGATTCCTAGTCAAAAGCCAAGATGATCGAGGACAAGTTGGACGTCATAAGCCAAATCGATCTGCTGCCTCGGAAGACCTCGTCCCGCAAACTCATAGACTTGCTCGGGACCGACACTCTACGCGCCAGAGTGTTTGGTAAGTTTCTTCCCTTTTTCATTCATTGATCAGTGAATATTAACTTGTCTAAATTTTCTTCTGTGCTGTAGATTTCTTCGGAGGAATGGAACAACATCAAGCATTTCTTCGCATGATGGCTCGAAAGAAAAGCTTAGGGAAAATTGGTGAGGGTACTTCTTCCCCCACCAAATCGATTGGTGCTTCAAGTTCGGCCCCTCCCCAATCGGTTAATCTAGCTCTGAAGGTATCGGACACAACCATTCCCTCTGCTGACCTCAAACCTAATGACCCCAAACCAAAGAAGAAATTTACCCGAGAAAAAACTCCCTCACCTCCAAAGAAACGAAAGCTCGATACTCCTTTTTTGATCGGTCCCCTAGATCCCAACGTTCACGTCTCTGAACGACTACAATTCAATCTTAGTGCTGAAGAAAAGAAGCCCTTCAAAGGGATGACCCCCAACGAATCTCTGAATATGGCCTATGAGCTTATTGCTCGGGCCAGTGTTTGCTTAAACTACACTTCCGGGACAAACAAACCTCTACTAGTAACTGAGCTGGAAAATGCCCGCAAAGATCTAGAGGCTATGACGAAAGACAACACTGCTATGTCCCTTCGCATTGAAGAAATGACAAAGGCTGTTGAGGACGAACGGGTAAAGGCAACTAACAATCTAAAAATGGCGCAAGGTGAAGTGTCTTCCCTTCAACAGTCGGTTGATACCCTGAAATTAGATTTGCAGAAAGTCACTACCCAATATGAGGAAGTTGTGAAGGAACTGGATGCTGCCATCACCGAACGAGACAGATTGATAGCCGAGAATGCATCCTTGGAAGATGAGATCTGTCAAGAACTCCAGCTTGGCTTAGAACAGGGAATTGCTCAGTGCCATGGCTTTTTCAACACCCCTTTGAAGCATCCTGACTTCAATATTATGAAAGTTTATATGAAGTCTAAGTAGTTGTAACACAAGAAAACTTTTAGAAACAAAAATATCTTGTTATTCATATAGTTCTTTTAATTCATATGAGTCATCTAGGAACTCTAATTTTGATTAGCCCATTGGTCTTAAAGAAATTAAAAGAGAACATGATAAAGCTAGGAGGAAGACTTGTTCATTTCATGAGTTTGATAGGATTGAAAATACATTGTATAAACAAGCTAGGGAAAATATACCTTTCTTTGGTGAGGATATTGGTGCATTTACTTACTTATCTTGGGAAAAGGAAATTGATGGCATGCATTTCTTTATGGTTAGAAGAAGTCAATCTGAATCCTATTATTCTCGTGATTGTGAATCTTACATCCTTAATCTTTACACTTCTAGATTTGAATGTCATGTAAGAGAGTGGTGGGAGGAAAGGCAATACCATGTTAGGATAGGTAGAAAATCTCACATCCATAATTGGAAGGAATTAAAAGCTTGTTTGAGAAAAATTTTTTTGCCTCCTTACATTCAAAGAAAATTAGAACTTATGAGAGAGCTTATTAGAGAAGGCAAGTTATTCATTCAAAATTTAAGTGGGTTCTCTTGTAGGGCAAGCGAGTTTTCAGAAAAATTGAAGAGGCAATGGGAAGAGTCAAGCAAATATAGGATAGAGAGATTAAAGAGAGAGCAAGAGAGAATTGAGGAAGAAAGAGAGAGAAGAGAACAAATGAGAAGAGAAGAGGAAGAGAAAGAGAGAAGAGATGAGAAAGAAAGAAGATAGCAACATAGGAGAGAAGAGGAAGAAAAAGAGAGAATAAGAAAAGAGAAAGAAAGAAAGGAAGAGGCAGAAAAGAAAGAAGAGGAAGCGATATTACAAAAGAAAGTGAAGGAAGAAATTGAAAGGAAGAAAATGGAAGAGAAGAAATTGATGACAACAGCTCCTAATCTAGAGTTCACAAGGGGGGGTTTTCTATCTTTTAATTTTCCTTCAATTGAGATTAAATGTTCCAAATTCATCTTTTCTTTCCAAAACATTGCCATTATATCTTTTCAAAAGTTGCAATCTTTAACACATGGCAATCAAAAACTTGAGTTAGAGTTACCATTAATTTTAACTCAAGACCAAAATAAATTTCCAAATGAAGCATGGTTTCTTTATAATCATCATATTGAAAATTTTAAAATTAAGAAACCATCTTCTCAAAATTTTCTTTTATATACTTTGGGTCATGGAAAACTAATTAGTGTTATGTTTAATGTTTATTGCAGATTTATCTTTGACCCAGGAGGAGTTTGTAAAGAGTCAAATAAAAATAAGTCCTCAGGAGAACCATCAAGATTTGAGGACAAATCCTTTCCAAGGGGGAGGGGATGATACGTGGGGCTCAAGCCCAATTTCTTTAGTTTAGTATTTCTTTGATGTATGTTGTAGTGTGTTAGGCATGTAGGACCTCTAGTCCTATAAATAGCCATGCCTACCTTATTGTAAAATACGTTTGAAATTAATGAGAATAAACTTTTCTAATTCAGAAAATTATTCGCTCTTGAAAGTCATTGGCTAGAGAGTCCAAAGACCTCTAGCCTCCTTCCAAGCACACTTCATTATTTCATTTTCCATTTCCATGGTGCTCCATGTTTCTCTCTCTTCCACACTGCTCCACAGATCCTCAGACACGTCTCCTTACTCGCGCAGACCAGTGGCATCACTACACCTTAGCCACACGTCCTTGGTCTCTCACACTTCAGACACTCCAATTCATTTCTTGCATAAGAAGCTTCATTTCATCTCTTAGCTTCTTCTTTCACGAGAGCATTTCTCTCAAGCTCCTCGTCGCCAACCTTTGCTCCTTCTTGTAAGTCACCACTTCTTCACAGATTCATCCCCTCCGGTTACCTCTCTTCCATTTTTACCGATTACATTCATCCAATCCTAGGGTTCTTTCCTTCCTTCATCATTTTCCTACTTTTCACCGATTGAACTCCAATTTCTGCCGATTAAAAGCCTTTCTAACCCTCGATCTACCATTTCCACCGATTAATCTAAGTTTTGAACCGATTAATCGGTTCAATTTGCTATTCTCCCCATTTCCAGGGTTTCCTTGAGTCAGATCCCGATCTCGACGAGTTCGCACTCGAACTCATGTCTTCTCTTCTCGGTTAGGATTTTCAACCGTTCACATTTGTTCTCTTCCGATTCCATTTTCCGCTGTGTCGTCTCTCTGGAAGAAGCCTCGAGGACTCCAATCGTGTCTGCATCGCACCTGTCGGTCCTCTTCCTCAAGGCATCTCGTATCACCTTTTTATTTATCTATGTTTGATGTTTGAAAAAATCGCATGTGAATTGTTTTGATATTGAACCCTAGGGTAGAAAACATGTTTATATCTGCTTGGGATTTTTCTTGTTGTTTTGCAGGTGAGGGTTTGGGTATGCATTGCATTCTCCCTCCACACACACACTTTATGCATATCATGAGTGGGGCCCTATACCCGGGTCTGAGTGTAACTTAGAAATAGAGGGGTTGTGTAGCGGTGCCATTTGGGACATACTTCCTGTTTGGCTATCGTGAGAACCCCAGCTAGAGTTTGTTCTCTTCAGTTATGTCTCTGCATACCGAAGGGCAAAAGCCCTAGGTAATTACCGAAGGCTTCTGGCCCTCGGTAAAGCCTACGGTTTGATGCAGGGAAAAATATGTTGTATTTGTTTTTCTTGTCTACCACACATACCTGCATATATATTGTCCATCCCAAAATCTTCCGTTCATTGATGGAAAATCATAAAGTACTAACATTATCATCATAATGTACTGACATCCATTGTGTTATAACAATATCGTAATAGCAATATCATCCAATTCTAAGCAAAAATAAATGTACCAATATCATAATGTACTAACATCTAAATGTACTAACATCACTATGATCAATAACAAAATGAAACTAAAATTCTACATAGTCTTCAAAAAGATCTTCATCGTCCTGCTCATATGTAGATGGTTGGACTGGTGTGGGCTGGACTGATCTGGGCTGATGAGGGATGGCGGGTGACGGGGAGGGTCGTGGCTGAGTCGGAGGGACAGTGGAAGGAGTGTCTGAAGTTTGAGGCAGCGCTCTCACGACCAGGGAATTGAAGCTTGAAAACTCGTCTCTCAAGTCACTGTATTCTTCTCTCAAGTCACTATATTCTTCTCTCAATACACGGTTTTCCTGGTCACGTTGCTGTAGTAGCTGTGTCAAGCGCTGGATGGCCTCATTAGCAGAACGGGTGGAAGAAGAAGAAGGTTGGTGCTTTAGTGTACCTCCTCTCGATGTTGTATAGTTTGCAGCAAGTTGTCCTGCATCGTAGACTCGTCCCTTTTTCTTCCCACCAACGACATCGACCTAGTACTGTGTCCTACGGATGTCGTCATCTGTATTACTCGCATCATCCGGTGTAGGAGCTGACCCATGTTCGGATCTAACCTGTGAAAGTCTCGTAGAAAATTCTTCCTGTTGAAACATTAAAAGCAATGTCAAGGAATGATACAATAACATAATCATGTGGATTACTAATACTAGGAGTGCTATTTGCTTACATGAGTCTTGCGAGATCTTTCATCAACGGACTCAGTAGTGCTCTTCCGAACATGGGTATGTGCAAAGACCTCGTCAACATGGACCGCCCGTCCAAGAACTTGTGCCTGTAACATAATTTAGACTTATTAGTGTATATGAAATAGAAAATACATAAGTTATATATGAAAGAAACAAAAAAGTAAAGAAAGTTTACCATACAAATGGCATGCTCGTGAATTGTGATCGACCCACCAGTATGCAAGGCACCACCCTTTTCAGACGCTCTGTTCCTCTGGGCTGTAGCACACTTCTTGCGAAACTCTACTGTATTACAATGTGCAAGAAAAGAGTTCCAAATAATTTCGCCCATCCAGTAAGGGCGCTACCTACAATTCGGGCATCCCTAAACATCTCTGAGAGCTGAGATGCTTTCATGTGAAAATTTCTATGTATTTGACTTTCATGTTCAGCTTTCCACTGCACCTTCTTCTGTAATGATGAACAAAATAAACATTGATTAAGGCATGGTAAGATATGAATGATAATTAGTTTAAAGTGTTGTTCACCTTAAAACGCTCCCAGAATGGGTTTCTGTCGTCTATAGGTATGACTCCCCAAGTAGGCCATGGAGTCAAATATTGTTGCTTGATGCATCGTGTGATGGCCTGGGAAGCAACCCTGGATGGAATAAACCTTCATATAAAGAAATAAAAGTCATTTCAAAGAAGACAATGTTTAAAACATCAATCAAAGTTAAAAAAGGGATTAAAGTCTTACCCTTTTCCATATGGCTCAATCCATGGTCGATCATGGAGGGACGGGTCAACATCATCATCATCACTTGCTGAATCTGGATCAGTAAATGGTGTGACAGTCTTAGAAGGCGGTCTAGAAGATGAGGAAGGTATAGAAGTAGGGTCAGGGGGAGGATTGGGGGTAATAATCACAGGGGGAGGAGTGGGGGTAATAATCACAGGGGGAGGAGGAGGGTGTACTGCAGGGGTGGGAGGAGGAGGGTGTACTGCAGGGGTGGGAGGAGTAGGGTGTACTGCAGGGGTGGGAGGAGGAGGGCGTACTACAGGGGTAGGAGGAGGAGGGTGTACTGTAGGAGTAGGGGAAGGGTGTACTGCAGGAGTACGGGTAGGTAGTGTAGTAGGCACCCTAAGTACATACTTTTGGGCCTTCCGTTGCCTTTTTTTAGGCCTTGCTACCCCCTTTCCTTTATCAGGACAGTCTGAACCTTCTTCTGTCATTACTGCATTGAAATGTTTACAAATAAAGTGAAACAATAGAAAAGAATAAGGAAGGATCACTACAAATTAAAGATTGTATTTTACATAACTCTATTGAAATGATAGTTCAATTTGCTACAATATTTAAGATAGTCGAAATTCAATCATCGTCATCATGATCTTCATCTTCATCTTCATCATCATCATCATTTTCTTCTTCATTTTCTTCTTCATCATCATCATCATCATCTTCATCTTCTTCTTCATCATCTTCATCTTCATCTTCATCATCATCATCATCATCATCATCATCTTCTTCATCATTATCATCGTCATCATCATCATCATCATCACCTTGTGCAGGTGCTTCTAATTCATCTCCATCACCATCAGGGTCGCGCAATGCGGTTATAGGTTCAACTTCAATAATTTCTTGTAGTTGTGACATTTGGTCAAGTTGGTAGGCAACATCTTCCTCAACCTCATTTGAGATAATGTGACCTCTAGGCTTGGTTTGTACTGCCACAACCCAACCATGCTTGTCTATACTGCGGAATGGTGGATATGACACATAATAAGCCTGTCTGACATTAGTTGGAAGAATGAAAGGATCAAACGGTCTATATCTGTTTCTCAAGTGGAGTTTGACAATGTTAAACCTAGGATCCACTCTAGTACCAGCTCTAGAAGGATCAAACCATTCACAATAAAAAAGTACAACTCTGTTTAGAGAAGTAGTGCTGTTGTACTCTAGCTCATATATTTCTTAAATGATGCCGTAGAAATCATCATAACAACCCTCTATAAGGCCCTTGACGTACACACCGCAATTTGTTGTTTTCTTTCCTTTAGACCATTCATGTGTATGGAATTTGTAACCATTGATGAAGTAAGTGTGCCATTTTTTCACACACCTCATTGGCCAATTGGAGAGATGTCTTAACTCTTGAACTGTGGGAGTTAATGCCTGATTAAAAACCTACAAAGATACCAAATTCATTTTTAAAGCAAGCGTCAAATTAACCTTGCTCAAAACATAGGAAAAAGTACGGACCTGATTTCTAAACCATTGGGGAAACTCTTAGTGTATTTTAGCAGAAGCATTTCCTTCTGCGAAATGAGCTGGTACAAATGAAATGACTTAGTGTATAACAATGTAAGCATTGCAAAGGTAAGAGTTGGATGATAACATACTCAAGGTACGGCTTAACTTCACTGCAATTGATTAAGACATGGACATGAGCAGAGTTGAATTCAGCATCAGTTAATCAATGAGTGAATTCTTTCCCGGCATGATGGCCTGATTGTTGAAAAACTGATAATGAACCTTGACGTTGTTCAGCTTGCCATTGCATTTCGTTTTTGACATTAGTGGGGGACAACATGAAGTTTTTGAAATAATGTGAACGAAAATAAGTTGTCTCTCTGTGCAAGTAAGCTGCACAAATTGAGCCTTCTACTCTAGCTTTATTTTTAACTGAACGTTTGGATTCTCCCATAAACCTTTCAAAGGGATACATCCACCTGTATTGCACAGGTCCCCCAAGCCAAGCTTCATATGCAAGATGGATTGGAAGATGCTCCATTGAATCAAAGAATGCAGGAGGGAATACTGTTTCTAATTTGCAGAGGATAATTGAGATATTTTCGTCCATCTTTCTTAAGCAAGTTTCCTTTAGTGTCGTGCAGCATAAATTTTTGAAGAAGTTACTGATTTCTATCAGTGGATGTATCACGTGCTGTGGCAAACAACTAAACGCAAGAGGGATGAAAGTCTCCATGAATACATGACAATCATGACTCTTCAACCCTTGAATAGTACCGTTTTGAACATTGGCACATCTGGACAAGTTAGAAGAATATCCATCTTGCATTCTAAGCTCTTTGACCCATCCACACACTATTCTTGCCTCATCTTTTGACATGGTGTAGTTTGCCTTTGGTTTAAAGAATCGACCGTTACCTTGCGCCTTCAACTCTAAGTCTTTTCGTGCACAATACAGAGGTAAATCTTTTCTGGCTTTGTCATTATCTTTTGTCTTACCAATAACATTCATAACTGTGTTAAAGATGTTGTCAAAGAATTTTTTTTCTATGTTCATGACATCCAGGTTATGTCTTAGCAAGTTGTCTTTCCAATAGGGAAGATCCCAAAATATGCTTCTTTTAGTCCAATTATGCCATTCTCCAAACCCTTCTATCCTATTCTGTCCAGATTCAGTGACTTTTGGATAGTCTTTCACTCTTCTCCAAACGTGTGATCCAGTCAACTTTGGCGGGGGCATATCCGTTTCAACTTGCCCTTTGCGAAATGCCTTTGTGTTTCTTCTAAAGGGGTGATCAATGGGCAAGAACCGTCGATGACAATCAAACCAACTACTTTTCTGACCATTAGTCAATTGGAATGACTTTGTATGTTCCATGCAATGTGGACAAGCTAATCGACCATGCGTGCTCCAACCAGATAACATGCCATATGCTGGAAAGTCATTAATAGTCCACATCAAAGCTGCCCTCATAAGGAAATTTTGCTTCCTTGAAATATCATACGTCCAAACACCACTCTATAGCTTTTTTAGATCATCAATCAAAGGCTCCAAATAAACATCAATCCCTGATTTGGGATTAGATGGACCTGGTATTATACACGTTAAATTGACAGCAGAGTAGAATAGCAAATAAAGTAATTTCTAATGAATTATGGAGTTGGAAACAGAGGTGGCACGCAAAAGGATCCTAGGAGAGGGTCTATAATAGATTAAACAAGCAAGAAAAGACTCAATACAATGAGAAAACCGTGTGCCATGAAAGTGTTTGATGCAAATTTCAAACTGTTTGATGAAATGCCACAATGAATAGCAGATTTTGTATTTATCTGATTGGTGACTTTCAAAACTAGTCAAATTGAGATGTAGTGATTCTAGTGTTCAGCTAAAATTCCAAACTAGTTTATATGACCAATTAGGACATGTTCAACTAATGAAACTGACATGAAAGTGGCCAAAACAGAAAAGTCCAAGTTCACATGTCAATTTCAAGTGATTCAACGGTGTTTAATAGTGATGTTGCAGATATGGAAAAACAGATCAAACTAACAGTGGATGCAAGTCTCAAATGACCAAATATATATCTACAAACTATAAGAATGCATCAAAACCTTCAGATTCAATAAAACACAATGGCTGTGGAGCAAAAATGCAAAAAACCACACCAAAATTGCTGCAGAATTTACAAAACAGCACAGTCAAAGCTGGCTGGTTCTATCAAATGCACAAGAAGGTCCTTAATGACTATATCTAGCCTCAGGATTTAATCTAGCAAATTTTGTTAAAGCCTAAGACCAATCAAAGACATCAAGTACGGTGCAAAACTTGGCTGAAAACACTGTGACAATTTTGGAAACTAGAATTTAATCAACTCAATCATTCATTTTGCAAATCTGTGATTGAAATGAATTGTTATACTTCTACCAATGCTTTTCAACATCAAAGAAACTTGCATAATGGTTAAGAAGCAAAAATTCTGGTTTGAAACAGTATGCACAGATTAATCCAGAAATGATTTATTATGCAGAATGTGAAACCCGATTTTTAAGAACTTAACCACTGATTTTGAGATATTATGGGTCATTTTTCGTGCCACTATTATTCTGAGGTGTTTGGCAGTTTAAACAAGTCCTAATTGTTGTTTTAAAACTGTTAGAACAGTCCATTTGAGGTCAGATACATTTCTATGCAATTTAGTATTTCAAACCACCATATTTGAGCAATTTTTGGAACTTGCAAGGTGAATTTGAGGTGCAGTTCTGTTTTGATCCAAAATTGAGTTTAAACAAGTATATTTGGATGATTTAAAACTGTTCAAAGGGTTAGTAAAGTGTCAGAATCAGTTGTGCACAAAATCACTTCTTAAACCATCCATTTTGGGTCAATTTTGGGAAGTAGAAGGGTAATTTTGAGCAGCATTCTTGTTTTGTGTTAATTCAAAGTTGAAACATGTTTAAAATCATCCAATAAAGTTGCTTAAGTGGGTATTGAAGAGTTACTGTTGCATCATTTGAGTCACAAAACCACCAAATTCTAAGTTCTTTTCTTGGTGCAGAGTTGAACATTAGGTGCTGTTTTTGATGATTTTGCTTTAAAAATTGAATTAGCTTGCAGCAAGACCTGGTTCAGTGGTTTAAAATGGAATTAAATGATTAAAAGAAGCAAAACAAAGTGTTAAAAGGGAGTATGAACCGTGCAGACCAGTCAAAGCCCAAAAATACAAAATCTGGGTTTCTTTGAAGCATTTCATCAAACACCTTTGTTTTTAATCAAACAATTTCGTGATCACTTTTTTTCAACCTGCATTTTGAGTTTTTCTTGATTTCTTAATCTGTTCTAGTGCCTTTGATAGGTTCCTTTTGAGTGCTTGCTGTTATTCCATCCCTATTCTCTTTAGTTTTCCATACTTTTGGCCTCCAAATTGTCAAACACTCTTAAATATGGCATAAAAATCTGGTGCAGTTTGCTAATTCTTCTTGGTGAGTTTAAGTGAATTCTTGAGGTGCTATGGTAACCGTTGTGAAGCATCTAGTAGCAGAAACTTTCACCTATTGAGGTAGCATCTTAGGGAGTGAAAGAGGGCTGAAGTAGAAACTGAAAGAGGACTTTTGAGCAGCTGCAACTCTGCTGTCCAGCAGCTGCAAATCACGTTCCAACAGCCTCTTTAAACCTGATTTTGGTCAACTAGCATATTGTTTTTGAGTGATACATAGCAGCAGCCAAGGCTTGGAGTTTACATGAGTTTTATGCTTCATTTTGAATTTGTTTGAGCCTTAATATCATGGAACCTTTGTAGTTTAATTTCCATTCTGTTTTTGGGTTAAGTGATTTGGAAAAATGCTCTTAAAGCAATTCCAAGATCACATTTGAACATTGTAATGACTTTTATCATGCAAACTTTCTTTATCACCTTTTTAACTAGGACAACATTTAATCCAAGGTTGTGGATGGACCAATTTTCTTCTGCTAGCAGTGGCAGTGTCCTTTAGAATTGTGGAACAACATTCAGGCTGTCCTGTACTGACTTGTGTTGGATTTAAAATAATGAAATCATGTGCTATTATGTAATTGCTGGGAAACTATTGCATCTGATTTTTTTCTCATTCATAACTTATGAAATATAAAACTAGAAAACTTTTTCTTAATGTTTACGAATTATATAATGCAAAGAGGCTGTCTAACAACGAAAAATGTGAAAATTGGCAACTCCTATAGCTAATTTTTGAGTTATGGGTTCTTTTTGTAGTGTGGGTTTCTAATTACATAGGTTTTACCAGTCTAAACTTGTTAGGACAATTTTCAAGTTGTTTTTGATGATTTTAATTGTGTTTAAACCATATGATTGCACAGTTTTCACCTAATCACCATGTTATAGCTTTGCTTTGAATCACCATTTCGAGTTTAATTTCACCTAGTTCATATTTTCCAGCTTGGTTTAGTGTTAATACCTATTTCAAAATTGTTTGCATTGTTGTCTGGTCATTTGTTTCACTAAAACTCACTTTGGGGTGTCAGGTTGCTTATTTTCCTGTATAATGGGTTGTATGGAGGGTCATTTTTTGATCTATGTTGTTATAGTACCAATTCCCAGCTTAAACAAATCTAATTTCATAATATAAAGTTGCTGGAATTGATTAATTGACCTTAGAGCAAGTTCAATCCATTCTGAGTTCATTTTTGGTATAAGTGGATGCTGTCAACTCTGATTTTAATTTCACATTGCAAATACACTTGGTTGGATTGAGTAAAATCCTAGAATCAACAAAAACAATGTATAACAAGCTTCAAAGAATGAAAATATATGTGTCAAAGGCTGTTTTTATACAGAATTTTCGTTTTTGCATTTGAATATCTGTTTTAATCATTGATCCATCATTGTTATCATATATGAATAATGTTTTAATGCTCAATTTCAGTTTTAGTTATTGATTTCTAGTTCTTACCCATCTTTTTAAACTTTTTTACAACTTAGAAACTCAACATGATATAAATAATAATTGTGAGTTAGAGAAACTTCTTAGTAAACACTATTCTGGTAAGATTTTTTATATCACTAACTCGATTATCCAAATGTTGTATGTAGATAGTGACTTTAAAAGAAGTGACAATTATTGATAGGGAAAAAGAGCATGAAGAAGCTTGTAAAAGATAAGGTTGAATACATTCAAGCAACTTTTAAAAGACAAGGTTGAAAGAGTAAACGCATCAACCTAAATTGTATGCACTTGCCTTGGAGAAAGTGAAAATGAAGAAGGACAAGATAATGGTAACCAAAAAAGATCACTGATCACACAATTTTAGTTTGAACCATTTGATTCACAGGGGAAGCTTATATGAAGTGGTAAATGACGAATAAAGGCTTGCATTGTGAAATACAATATGCTGAACTGAAGTTCTATCATACAATACAAATAATCTATTTGCCCTTTGTCCAAGTCAAAAATGTTCACGAATTACAAAGCCTGAGAAAGTGCCAAATGTTTCGATATAGAACAAGAAATGATAATTGGGGGAGGAATTGGTAGTGACAGAGAAGGGGATAGGGGATTGTGGTCTGAGCCTTTTGGTTCTTAAATATAGATTGGGAGTGAAGAATATAATAAGTTGGTAGATGTCAAAAGCCACCCAATACAACAGTTTATGGATTGAAGCTGCAACCTCTTTTTCTTCATTCTCTGTCAAAAGTCACCCACACTTTGTTGCTTTTGGGACAATTTAGAAATCATTAGATTGTGTTTTATTCCATTTTCTAACTAGATCTTCCATTGGTTCACTTGTTCCTCCAATAAGCCTCTCATGCTCATCAATTTCCCACTCCTTTTTCTCCATTTTCATGCTAATTAAACTCTCTTTTCTTGCTTCAGCAGGAGAGTTCTTCGTAGCCATGCTATCATATAGCATTTCATTTCACTCTCTCCTAACATGTGGAATAAACCTCTCCTATTATATGCTCATTGTGTACTGTGTTAGCAAAATGATGAAGATAAAGTTTTGATGATGCCCAAATCAAGCCAAGATTTATCAAGATTCATGAAGATCCTTTGAAGACTTGTTTTTGTTATAAAAAGCTTTTTGTAATAATTGTATTTTTATTGTTTAGGACTTAGATTTTCATTGGTTTTGATTCCATGTACTTTCATACATTGTAATTAGTGTTAAGAGTCAAAATCGCACTGTTTTAATCGATTAAAACTAGTATTAATCGATTAAAACAAGTAAAAGCTGAAAACTCAACTTTTTCTGTTTTAATAGATTAAAATTCATTTTAATCTATTAAAATCCATTTTAATCGATTAAAATCCATTTTAATCGATTAAAACTGACCGTTGGAGTTTTCTACTTTTGAAAACTAGCCGTTGTACTTATTTTAATCGATTAACACCAATATTAATCGATTAAAAGCGTTAAATGGCCAGTTTCGAAGAATGAAAGAGTTTTTGCTTGAGTCTATAAATAGGCTCTCTTTATCCATCAACAACAACTCTTCCCTCGCGCTAAAACACTCAGAACTCTTTGAGAAGTGTGTGCTCTTGCTCAGCTAAGGAAACTCTTGTCTGTGGTGCTGGTACATTGCAACTACGGTGACGGAGGAATAGCTGGTTCATCCTTGGTGCGTCTGAGGAGGTGTTTGGAAGAGGATCATCCTTCGTGAAGTATTCGGAGGAGGTGTTTCATCCTTCATGAAGTATTCGGAGGAGGTGGTCATCCTTTGTGAAGATTCAAAGGAGGTGTAAGTTCATCTCTTGTGGTTTCAAGAGAGGTGGTATTTCTAAACTCTTACAAATTGTTTTTCTTTGTGATTAATATTTGTAATTGTTTTGTGATAGTGAAAAAGGTTTATCTTGTTTGAGATAAGCGACTGGACGTAGGATCCGTGTGATTCGAACCAGGATAAAATTATCTGTGCAAATTTCTCTCAACCTTACTCTTTTATTTATATCTATTATTTGCGTAGTAAGTTTAATTGAGTAGAAATTAAAAGGCACGCGTTTGTTTTAAAAACCCTCTTGGTTTGTTATTCCACGCTAACAATTCCGCTGCAGCCGATTCTAACAATTGGTATCAGAGCTTGCTGTGATAGTCATTCAAATGGCAGGATTACATCAAACCTTTGCAGAGGGTGCATCAATCAATAGACCCCCATTATTCACAGGTGAGAACTATGCATTCTGGAAGGTAAGAATGCAAATATTCATTGAATCTATTGATTGTGAAATTTGGGATGTTATTGCGTCTGGCTTTTCTGTTCCTACTAACAATACGCAGGAACCAAAGCCCCGTGGTCAATGGACCCCTGAAGAAAAGAAAAGATTTCAGAATGACGTGAAAGCCCGGAACATTATTGCATCTGCATTAACTGTTGATGAATTCTACAGAGTCTCTATCTGCAAAACTGCTCAAGAGATGTGGGATGTACTCAGGGTGACGCATGAGGGAACGGATGATGTAAAGAGGGCTAGGAAGAACTCCTTAATCCAAGAGTATAAGATGTTCCGAATGAAGCAAGGCGAAACAATTTCAGACGTCCAAAAACGTTTCACCAACATTGTCAATCATCTCATTGGATTGGGTAAGTCATTCGACACCGATGAACTTAACATTAAAATATTGAAATCTTTAGATAGGTCGTGGCAACCAAAGGTGACTGCAATCTCGGAGTCACAAAACCTCAACACCATGACTATGGCGGCACTTTTTGGAAAGTTGAGGGAACATGAATTAGATCTTGGAAGGCTTGACGAAGAAGAAGCTAAAGCCAAAAACAACAAGAAAAAGAGTCTAGCCTTAAAATCTGAGGTAGAAAGGAGCAAGAACAAAACAGAAGATGAAGACTCAGAAGATGAAGAAAATTTGAGACTCATGATAAAAAGGCTCAACAGGTTCATGCAATCAAAAGACAAAGGAAGATTAAAAGTTGAAAAGAAAGAAAATCAAGGATCTTCCTCACACTATAAATGTTATGGTTGCGGAGAAAGAGGGCACTTAAAAGCGGACTGCCCAAATCAAAAGAACAATGAAGAGATAAAGGAAAAGAAATCCTTCAAGAAAAAGAAAGCCTACATCGCATGGGACGATGACAACGAAACAATTTCTGACATGAGCAGTTCAGATGAAGAAGCAAACATTTGTTTGATGGCGGACGACGACAGCCAAGTAAGTACATCTGACGATTCTGATAATGATAGTCATTATAGTGAAAGTGAAATGTTTGAAACTTATAATGCCTTGATATTACAAACTGGAAAATTAGATAAAGCTCATAAGAAATTGAAACAAGATTTTAAAGAATTAAAATTAAATTTTGAAAATATTCTTGAAGAAAACAATAATTTGAAAACAAATTTTGCAACTGTTATTGATGAAAATCAAAATTTGAAAAAGGATTTCAAAAATTCAAAATTAGATTTGGAAAATATTTCTGAAGAAAATAAAAATTTAAAATCAAATTTTGAAAATATTGTTGAAGAGAATAAAATTTTGAAAAATAAAATTTTATCTTTTGAAAAAAGTAAATATATTAGTAGTGATGAATGTGCTTCCTGTGAAAATTTTAAGAAATTACTAAACAACACAACCTTGGGAGAATGTAGTAAAAATAATGAAAATAAGGTTGTTGAAAATAAATATGTTCCTAAAATTAAAAATAAACATAATAATAGAACCCGTAAAACATGGGTAGAAAAAGGAACAACTTATAGGAACACAAACTTTATATCATGCTTTTATTGTATGAAAAAGGGTCATACCTCAAATAAATGTAAAATTAAGCATTTTGGTGTTCCAAGTGGTAGATATGTTTGGGTTGTAAAATGATTTCATTTTTTTTAAATATAACCCAAAGGACAATGTTTATTTTTTTTAATATTTTTTTTAAAATATTTTAATTTTTTTTTAAAAACAAAATTTGAGAAAATTTTATTCCAAGCATGTTGTCTTTTATAAAATTGTGGACCTTGAGGCAAAACCTCTTGAGTCAAATGAATCTAATGCAGGTAATTTTGAAGATTTGACAAAGACAACAAATGAAGAGAAGAATGATGACAATCCTCAAGACAAAGATCTCTACAAAATATCTTTACGAATTTGGAGATATATCTAAAGGGGTAAACATTAGAAGAGATCTAGGATTTTTTTTAAATCTCTTAGGATTGCATTTTTTTTGTGCATTTTGAAAAATCAACCATACCTTTTTTATTCTTTAAAATTCCTATATGTATGTTTTTTTTAAAAAAAAATGATTTTTTTTAAAAAAATTCTTTATCCCAAAATTATATGTTTTAAATCCCCTATTGTGTATGTTTGAGTGAATCTCTAAATTTAAAATATATTTTATGCATACATGTTTTTATTAAGGGGGAGTATTATCTTAGGGGAAGAACATGAAACACAACTTTTTAATTATGATAAAAAAGGGGGAGAAAATATCTTAAAGCTTATTGTTATTCACTAATGCCCTTGTCTTTCATGAGTTGTGTTCTTATTCAGATTATTACTAAAAGCTTTAATTCAAAGGAGTTTTTGATCATCATCAAAAAGGGGGAAATTGTTAGCAAAATGATGAAGATAAAGTTTTGATGATGCCCAAATCAAGCCAAGATTTATCACGATTCATGAAGATCCTTTGAAGACTTGTTTTTGTTATAAAAAGCTTTTTGTAATAATTGTAATTTTATTGTTTAGGACTTAGATTTTCATTGGTTTTGATTCCATGTACTTTCATACATTGTAATTAGTGTTAAGAGTCAAAATCGCACTGTTTTAATCGATTAAAACTAGTATTAATCGATTAAAACAAGTAAAAGTTGAAAACTCAACTTTTTCTGTTTTAATAGATTAAAATTCATTTTAATCTATTAAAATCCATTTTAATCGATTAAAATTCATTTTAATCGATTAAAACTGACCGTTGGAGTTTTCTACTTTTGAAAACTAGCCGTTGTACTTATTTTAATCGATTAACACTAATATTAATCGATTAAAAGCCTTAAATGGCCAGTTTCGAAGAATGGAAGAGTTTTTGCTTGAGTCTATAAATAGGCTCTCTTTATCCATCAACAACAACTCTTCCCTCGCGCTAAAACACTCAGAACTCTTTGAGAAGTGTGTGCTCTTGCTCAGCTAAGGAAACTCTTGTCTGTGGTGCTGGTACATTGCAACTACGGTGACGGAGGAATAGCTGGTTCATCCTTGGTGCGTCTGAGGAGGTGTTTGGAAGAGGATCATCCTTCGTGAAGTATTCGGAGGAGGTGTTTCATCCTTCGTGAAGTATTCAGAGGAGGTGGTCATCCTTTGTGAAGATTCAAAGGAGGTGTAAGTTCATCTCTTGTGGTTTCAAGAGAGGTGGTATTTCTAAACTCTTACAAATTGTTTTTCTTTGTGATTAATATTAGTAATTGTTTTGTGATAGTGAAAAAGGTTTATCTTGTTTGAGATAAGCGACTGGACGTAGGATCCGTGTGATTCGAACCAGGATAAAATTATCTGTGCAAATTTCTCTCAACCTTACTCTTTTATTTATATCTATTATTTGCGTAGTAAGTTTAATTGAGTAGAAATTAAAAGGCACGCGTTTGTTTTAAAAACCCTCTTGGTTTGTTATTCCACGCTAACAATTCTGCTGCAGCCGATTTTAACATACTGTTATTCAGTTTTATGAGTTATTTTAGGTTTGGGTTTAGGGAAAAAGGGTGATTCCCATGAAGGAGTCTTTTAGATAGATCAATCAGCAGCAAACTAAAACAACATCAATTGCAAACTTTACAATCATAAAAACAGACAATTCTATCATCATTGCTCATTCTTTTAGATAGCATTATTTCCCATCAATGCTATCATCAAAACAGACAATTCATACATGTTAAAATTGCAAACTTTACAATCCAAATTCAATTATAATTCACTCTCCATTCATAAGGCAATTAACAGAACACAATGAACATGGCAAACACAAGAGGATGAACTTTACGCTGGAAATGATGAACTGTTGGATACTTGAGTTCAGTCCTTTTGCAACCAACTTTAACCCACTGTGTTGGAACCTTCCACACGTTCTATGACTCAGCCCTGATGAAAGCCCTAAACCTTGTAAAATAATAGACAAATTACTTTAGAAAACGTAACACCAAGAAATATGGCACATTAAACACCCTATTACCAAGAATACAGGCTCATCACATTCAGTTTCAATCAGAAACCTACTTACCTTGACGACAGGGGAAGAAGCACAACACAAAATGTCGACCGCAGGGATTATCGACACTCTCCCTCGACAACAGCCTCCTCGACAGCGACACAAATGGTAGCAAGTCAGCCGTCAACCAAAACCCCTTAATCGAAGACTTAACCCCTAACGAAGATGATCGAAACGCACCGCTGAGCCTCGCGTCCTCCTCAGACCACCAAACCACCTCGAAGCAACCTCACCACCACCAATAGAAGAAGGAAGACAATGCTGATTGGCAGCATAGGAGAAACTATTTTCTCGGAGTCAGCTGGATTGTGGAACGAAGAAAGAAAGTTGGCTCGAAGAAGTGAAATTGACAGAGGGAAAACCCAATTAGTATTTCATATACCGTAACGCTGATCGACGGGCCAAAGCCTTCCCTAAATTCGCTGGCCAATATCAAAGGGCAGAAGCCTTTGGTAATAACCATCTTACATGGCCTTCGCTAAATCCTTCGGTTTCTTAAATTTACCGACGGTCCCAGAGCCTTTGATAAAAATCCTTCGGTACTCAGCGCATTTTTGGTAGTGACCATTGCCGCCGCCGCCGCCACCATTAACACCACCACCACCACAACCACCACCATCGCCGCCACCATCACCGCCACCACCTCCCCCACCCCTACCACAACCACAACCACCACTACCACCACCACCACCGTTGCTGTCACCGACGATGTCGCCACCACCACCTAAACCACCACCGCCGCCACAACTACCACAACAACCACCATCATCACTACCGCCGTAGCCACCGTCGCTGCCACCGCCACCGCCCCCACCACCGCCACCACCACCACCAACCAAAACCACCACCACAACCACCACCACCACAACCACCACCACTACCACTATCACCGCCACCACCGCCGGGACCACCACTACCAAAACCACAACCACCACCACCACCACAACCACTATCGCCACCACCACCATGACACCACCACCACAACAACCACAACCACCACCACCACCACCACAACTACCACCACCACCACTGTGGCAGCCACCGCTGCCACAACAACCACCACGACTGCCACCGCTGCTGCCACCACCACCACAACAACCCCCACCACCACCACCACCACCACCGCTGCAATCACCATCGCCGCCACCACCACCACCAAAACCACCCCCACCACTACTACCACCGCCGTTGCCACCACCACCACCACCAATGCCACCGCTGCCGCCACCACAACCACAACCACCACTATAACCACCAACACAAACCCCACAACCACCACAACCATGACAACCACAACCACCATCACAACCAGCACAACGATCACCACCATCACCACTGCCCCCGCGGCCCCCGTCGCCCCCACCACCGCCACCACCACCACCAACTCCTGTTGGAGGTTTCTGATTTGAAAAACTAGTCGTTGTACTTATTTTAATCGATTAACACTAATATTAATCGATTAAAAGCGTTAAATGGCCAGTTTCGAAGAATGGAAGAGTTTTTGCTTGAGTCTATAAATAGGCTCTCTTTATCCATCAACAACAACTCTTCCCTTGTGCTACAACACTCACAACTCCTTGAGAAGTGTGTGCTCTTGCTCAGCTAAGGAAACTCTTGTCTGTGGTGCTGGTACATTGCTACTACGGTGACGGAGGAATAGCTGACTCATCCTTGGTGCGTCTAAGGAGGTGTGTGGAAGAGGATCATCCTTCGTAAAGTATTCAGAGGAGGTGTTTCATCCTTCGTGAGGTATTCGAAGGAGGTGTCTCATCCTTTGTGAAGATTCAAAGGAGGTGCAGGTTCATCTCTTGTGATATCAAGAGAGGTGGTTTCTAAACTTTTACAAATTATTTTTCTTTGTGATTATTATTTATAATTGTTTTGTGATAGTGGACTGTTTATCTCGGTTTGAGATAAGCAACTGGATGTAGGATTGGTAAAATCCGAACCAGTATAAATATTTTATCTGTGCAAATTTCTCTCAACCTTACTCTTTTATTTATATTTATTATTTGCGTAATAAGATAAATTGAGAAGAAATTAAAAGGCACACAATAATATTAAAAACCCTCTTGGTTTGTTATTCCACGCTAACAATTCCGCTGCAGCAATTCTAACATTACCATCACCACCACTAACACCACCACCAACACCGCCACCTAAACCACCACGACAACAACCACGACCACCACCACCCCAGTGCCACCGCCGTCGACACCATCATCACCAAAACCACAACCGTTGCCACCGCAGCAGCCACCACCACCACTAACACGACCACAACCAGCACTGCCACGACCAGTACTATCACCACCACTATCACCATAGCCACCACTGCCGCCGCTGCAACCACCTCCACACCCACCACCACCACTGCCAGCACAACCACCACTATCAACACCGCCACCTCTGCCGCCGCCGTCGTTGCCCCGGAAACCACCACCAGCACCACCACCACCATTACCCCCGTCGCCAACACCACCACTACAACAACCACTACAACCACCATCATAAAAAAGACCACCGCCACAACCACCGCCGCCACCCTCGCAACCACCAACACCAACATCACCACCACCACCACTAACACCACCACCACCACCGCCACAACCACAACCACCACCACAACAACCACAACCACTAGTACCATCACCGCCACCACCGCCACCGCCACCACCAGCGTAGCGACCACCGCCACCGCCACCACTGACGCCACCTCCACCACAACCCCCACAACCACCACCACCACCACCATAACCACCACTACCGCACCAACCACCATTGCCACGACCACAGCCACCACCGCAGCCGCCGCCACCACCACCATGACCAGTGTCACCGTCGGCGCCACAACCACCACCACCACTGCCGCTGTCACCACCAACACAACCGTTGGTACCGCTGCCGCTACCACCACCGAAACCACCAGCACAACAACCACCACCATCACTCTCTCCGCCACTGCAGCCGCCACCTAAACCAACACCACCGCTGCGACCACCACAACCACAACAACCACCACCATTGCCGCTGCTGCCACCACCAGCACTACCATCACCACAACTAACAACACCACCACCACCACCACCACAACCACCACCACTGCCGCCACCATCACCGCCACCACCTCCCCCACCCCCACCACAACCAGAACCACCACCACCACCACCATAACCGCTATCACTCCCGCTACCACCACTACAGATGCCACCACCACCACCACTAACACCACCACCACCACCACAACCACCCATACCGCCACAACCACCGTCGTCCTCAACACCACTACCACAACAACCACTATAACAACCACCATAACAAAAACCACCACCACAACAATGACCACCGCCGCCGCCGCCGCCACCACCAGCACAACCTACCTCACCACCACCACCATAACCACCACCATAAAAAAACCACAACCACAACAACGACCAACCACCACCGCCGCCGCCACCACAAACACCACATCCACCACCACCACCACTATCATCACCGCTGCTGCCGCCGCCACTGCCGCCCCTAGCACCACTACCAGCACCACCACTAACACCACCACCAACACCACCACCTAAACCACCATGATAACAACCACGACCACCACCACCCCCAGTGCCACCGCCGTCGACACCATCAACACCATCATCACCAAACCACAATTGTTGCCGCCGCAGCCGCCACCACCACCAGCACCACCACCACCACTAACACCACCACAACCAGCACTACCACCACCACCATCACCGTAGCCACCACTGCCACCACTGCAACCACCTCCACCCCCACCGCCACCGCTGCCAGCACAACCACCACTATCAACACCGCCACCTCTGCCGCCGCCGTCGCCCTCGCAACCACCACCAGCACCACCACCACCATTACCATGTCACCACCACCACCACCACAACAACTACAACCACCACCACAATAACCACAACCACTAGTACCATCACTGGCACCACCGCCACCGCCACCACCACCGCAGCGACCACCGTCACTGCCACCACCGACCCCACCTTAACCACCACCCCCACAACCACCACCACCACCACCATAACCACCACTGCCGCAGCAACCACCACCGCCACCACCATAACCACCACCGTCGGCGCCACAACCACCACCACCACAACCACCACCATTGCCGCCACCATCACCGGCACCGCCTCCCCCACCCCCACCACAACCAGAACCACCACCACCAGCGCCAACACCACCATAACCACTACCACTGCCGCTACCACCACCACAGATGCCTCCACCACCATAACTAACCACAACAACCACAACCTCCATGACTAAGACCACCACCACCACGACTAACACCACCACCACCACAACCACCCATACCGCCACAACGACCGTCGTCCTCAGCACCACTACCACAACGACCACTATAACAACCACCATAACAAAAACCACCACCACAACAACAACCACCGCTGCCGCTGCCGCTACCACCCTCATAGATGCCACCACCACCATAACTAACCACAACCATTGCAACCACCAGGACCATGACCACCGTCGTCGCCACCATATACACCACCACCACCACCACCACCACCATCATCGCCGCCGCCGCTGCCATTGCCGCCGCCACCACCACTACCACCACCACCACCACCACGACAACAACCACGACAACCACTACCCCCACTGCAACCGTCGCCGGCACCACCAGCTCCATTATCACCACAACCACAACCGCTGCCGCCGCAGCCGCCACCACCACCACCACCACTACCACCACCACCACCACCACCACTAAAACCACCACAACCAGCACTGCCTCCACCACCACTAACACCACCACTACCACCACCACTAACACTATCGCCACCACTGTCGCCGCCACCACCACCTCCATGCCCACCGCTATCGCCGCCACCACAACTACCACTATCAACACCGCCACCTCCGCCGCCGCTGCCGTTGCCCCCGCAACCCCCACCAGAACCACCCCCACCACTTACACTACCACCACCACCACCACCACCACAACCATCAACACAACCATTACCACCGTTGCCAACACCACCACAACAACAACCACTACAACCACCACCATAAAAAAACCACCACCACAACCACCACCACTACTAACACCATCACCACCACAACAACAATCACTAACACCGCCATCACCACCTCCACCACAACAACCACAACCACCAGCAACATCACTGGCACCACCAGCACCGCTGCCACTCCGCCGCGACCACCGCCGCATCCACCAGCACCCCCACAACCACCACAACGACCGGCATAACCACCACCGCCGCAGCAACACCCACCACCACCACCACAACCACCACCACCACCGCCACCAAAACCACTGCCGCCGCCGCCGCCACACCACCACCACCACTACCATCGCCGCCGCCACCACCACCACAACCACCACTATAACCACCATCACAACGCCCACTACCACGACAACCACCACAACCACCACAACCATCACCTCCATCACCGGCTCCCCAGTGGCCACCATCACTGTCGCCACCACTACCACCCCCCACAATCACTACCACCTCCACAACCACCATCACTGCCGCCACCACCACTACCACTACTGCCACTGCCGTTGCAACTACAACTTCTATAACCACCACCACTACCACCACCACCGCCACCAGCACCGACACCACCACCACCACTACCACCACCACCGCCACCAGCACCACCACTACCACCACCACCACCACTAACACCACAAAGACATCCACGACCATGACAACCACCACCATCATCATCATCACTACCACCACAATCACCGCCACACCCACCACCAACACCACAACCACCAACACCACTACAACCACCACAACAACCACCACCACCCCCACCGTCACCACCACCACCGCCGCCACCACCACCAAAAAAACCACCACAACTACCACCACCACCACGACAACCGCCGTCGCCACCACCATCATGCTACCACCACCATGACACCACCACCATCACCACCACCGTCACAGCCACCACCGCCGCCACCACCACCTAAACCACCACACCCACCACCATCGCCGCCACCACCACCATCACGACCACGATCACAACCACAACCACCACCACCGCTAAAAACACAAGAAAATGCACGACCACCACGACCACAACGACCATCACCACCACTGCCACCACCATCACCGCCACAACCACCACCACTGCAACCAAACCCACCACGAACACCACAACTACCAACACAACCGCAACCCCCACCACCGCCGCCGCGGCCGCTGCCACCACCAGCACCAAAACCTCCACCACCATCACCCCCAACACCACCATCACCACGACCCCCACTACAACCACCACCTCCACTACCACACCGCCGCCGCCATTAGCACTACCACCATCACCATTAACACCACGACCACCACCACAACCACTGGCACCACCACCACCAGCACCACCACCACAACAATCACCACCAGTGTCACCACCGCCACCACCAGCACCACCCCCACAACCACTAACACCACCACCGCCGCCGCCACCACGACCACCACCACCGCCGTCGCAGCTACAATCACCACCACAACCACCACCAACACCACAACCACCATCACAACCACAACCACAACCATCACAAAAACCGCCACCACCATCACCCCCATCACCACCACTACCACGACCACCACCACCTCCACCACTGCCGCCATTAGCACTACCACCATCACCATTAACACCACCACCACCACCACCACCACCACCACCACCACCACCACCACCACTACCTCCATCACTGCCACCACCACTAGCACCACAACCACCACAACCACCACTATCACCGCCACCACAACCACCGTTGCTGCCACCACCACCAGTACCACTGGCACTGCCGCCACCACTACTACCGCCACCGCCACCACCACCACAACAATCATCACCAGTGTCACCACCGCCACCACCAACACCATCGCCACAACCACTAACACCACCACCACCACCACGACAACCACAACAACCACCACAACCACCACAACCATCACCACTATCACCGGCACCGTCGGCACCTCCGCCACCACCGTCGCCCCCACCACCACCACCACAACCATAACCACCACCGCCACCACCATAACCACAACCACCGCAGTCGTCACCACCGCCTCAACAACCAGCCCCACCACCTTTGTCATCGCCGCCAACACCACTAACACCACCACCACCACCACCAACATCATTACCACCACCGCCACCACCAACGCCGCCGCCGCTGCCACCACCCCCACGGCCACCACCAGAACCACTACTGCCATTGCCACCACCAACCCCACAATCACTAACACCACCACCACCTCCACCACCACCATCGTCGCCGCCACCTCCGCCGCCACAAACACCGACAAGCATCACCACCGAAACCATTATCGCCGCCACGACCATTCAACTACCACAAGGACGACCATGACCACCACCATCTATGCCACAACCCCGACCACGACCACAACCACAGCCACTACCACCAAAACTACCACCGCCACCGCTAAAAACACAAGAACATGCACGACCACCACGACCATCACCACCACTGCCCCCACCATCACCGCCACAACCAACACCATTACAACCATAACCACCATCACCACAAAAACCGCCACCACCATCACCCTCATCACCACAATCACCACCACCACCACCACCACCTCCCCCACCGCGGCAAATAGAATTACCACCATCACCACTAACACCACGACCACGACCACGACTACCACGAGACCCACCACCACCACCACCATCGCCACAACCATCACCGCCACCACCACCAGCACCACAACCACCACGAGCACCACCGTCACCGCCACCACAAGCACCGTTGCTGCCACCACCAGCACAACCACTGGCACTGCCGCTGCAATCACCACCACCATCACCACCACTACCGCCACTGCCACCACCACCACCACAACAATCACCACCACTATCACCACCGCCACCACCACCACCAACCCCACAACCACTAACACCAGCACGACCACCACCACCACCACCACCACCACCATGACAACCACAACCACCACCGCAACCATTACCACCATCACCGACACTATCGCCGCTGCTGCCACCACCGCCGCCCCCACTACCACAACCACAACCATAACCACCGCCGGCACCACCATAACCACAACCACCGCAGTCGTCATCACCGCCTCAACAACCATCTCCACCACCACCACCAATGCCACCGCCGCCGCAACCAACACCACCACAACCACCACGACAATCACCACCACCGCACCACCGACGTCGCCGCCTAAACCACAACCACCACCACAACCACAACCACCACTAACATTATAACCACCACCATCCCCACCACCTACGCCACCACCACTACAACCACTGGCACCGTCGCCGCCACCACCACCACAACCACTATCGCCGCCACCGCCACTGCTACTTTTAAAACCACGACCATGACCACCACCACAACCACCACCACCAAAACCACAACCACAATCACTACCACCACCACTATCACCACCACCACCACCACCACCATAACCACAATCACCACCACCACCACCACAACCACCCCCCACCGCCGTCTCTGCCACCGCCGTCTTTGCCACCGCCACAATCACCACCAAAACACCACCACCACCACCAACACTACCGTCGCCACCGATACCACCACCACCACCACAACTCCCACAACCACCGCCGCCGCCGCCACCACCATCGCCACCACCACCACCACTAGTTACACCACCACCACCACTACCACCACCATCACCACCTCAACCACCTCTACCGCCGCCACCATCACCACCACAACCACCACCACCTACAATTCCGCCACTACCACAACCACCACTGTCACTGTCGCTGCCACCACAATCACAACGAACACTACAACCACCACAACCACCAGCACTGACGCGATTCCTACCGGCGCCACCACCCCCAACACAATCGCCACAGCCGCCAGCACCACTACCACTACTACCACCACCGTCGCTACAACCACAAACACTAACACCACCACCACCACTACCACCACCACCATCACCATCACCATCAGCAGTACACCCACCACCACCGCCGCTATCACCACCACTAAAACATGACCACCACCACCGCCGTTGACACCACCACCGCTGCCGCCACAGCCACCAACACCACCACCACTAAAACCACCACGACTACCACCACCATTTCCATTGCAATCACACCAAACACCACCACCGCCACCACCACCACCGCCACCACCGCCACAACCATTGCCACTGCCGGCGCTGCCACCATCGCTACCAACACCATCACAACAACCGCAACAACCACAACCACCACCACCATCGCCGTTGCCACCGCCGCCGCCGCAACCGCCACCACAACCACTGCCACCGCCGTCGGCACCACCACCACCATTACCACCGCAACCTCCGCTGCCGCCGCCGCCACCAGCCTCACCACCACTAACACCACCACCACCACCAACACCATCACCACCATAACAACCACCATCCCTACCACCACCACCACAACCACCATTGGTGAGTCGATATTTTATCGACTTCACTTAGTTTATTGTGCTAGAATTAATCAGGAAATTGTGCTTAATTTTCCGGTATTTTCCCGTTTTTCCTAAATATGCTTAATTTGACCGGAAATTCTAATTTTAATTAATTTGAATTTTCTGAGCTAATTATTTGCATTATTAATTGCAGGAAAAATATTGGAGACATATTTTGGAGCATTGGGAGGGAGACAAAATAATTCAAGACTCTTTTTTAAATTAGGTATATTTTAATTTAGTAGTTTAAGATTAGTCAAATTTTAATTTAGCAGATTAGGCTTTTTAAACTAAGTTTTGTATTTTGGGCCAATTTTTGGTAGTGTAGACTAAGCCCAATTGTAGAGTAAGATGATTTGGCACTTTAGGGTTTCTTTAGGGTGGACCCCACCCAAAATTTTAAGACACATGTCCCTTGCTAAGGGCTATCAGCCGTCACACATATACACACATTCTCAGCAAAACAATTTTTTGGTTTTTAGCTGCTGGCCATTAAAACTCTCGGTGCTGCAATGTTTGCTAAAAAAAAAATGTTGATGCTGTTTGATTTTGGTTGATGGAGAATTGAATGTCCAGCCTTTTCTTTATTTTTTTTATTTAAGCTGGAGGTAGCTGCAGTCACACATCTCACAGCATTAGCTAGCCTGCCGCCACACTATTCTTCCTTTTTGCCTTTTGAACGCTGTTTTAGTTTTTCAATGGGATGAATGAATTGTTTTTAGCATAGAAGAAGCGTGGGAGAATTTGCTTTCTTTTAGAAGCATTCGGTGCAAAAGTTCTAGCTGCCACCCAAAAGGATTTTGGAAGCAAGGGGATGGATGAAAGCAAGGTGTTTCATTACGAGGTGCAGGACGCTCATTATTTTGGAAGGGTCATGTGGTGATTTATTTTATGGTGCAGCACGTCCAGTAAAGCTTGTCTTGGAGAAATGGAAGCAACACGCATATGCATTCTTTTTGGTTTTTAATTCACAGAATTGATTGGAGCGGTGATGCTATTTTGTTTAGTGATGCACGGGTTCAATTTATAAGTTTCTTTAATTTTGCCTTCAATTGGAAAAGTGTGCACGGTGTGGTGATTTTCTTTTTAAAGAAGCTGCGAATTAATTTTGCTGATGCCATGATTTTAGAATAAGAAGCGTTATTTCATTTGCACTTGGAAGGATGTTTATGCTTTGTAGAATAAAAAAAAAGTTGATTCATTTGGTTTGGTGAAGTATATAGCACATGGAAGTGTGACACGGATTCACTTTTAAGGCTGCACGGTTTGCTTTTATTATGGATAAGATATGTGATAATTTCAATTGGAAGAAGCACACACACATTTGATTTTAAGCTGAGGCTCGGTGGTTAACTTTTCTAGGGATTTACTTTCTTTTGACCAAGCTTTTATTTTGTATTAGATAAGAGCAATCATGGTGACAGCTGGATGGAACGTTTGGGTGTTTATTTTCTTTTTGAAAAGGAAGCAAGAAGGTGCAGTTGTGACTTCTTTTAAGGTTGCACGGTTTACTTCCTCTATGAAGAGGTGCATGGTCATGTCTAGCATAGACAATGAGCTGGGTTCGTTTGTGTATGCAGCCACGGTCCACATGGAGAGAGGTTTATCATTTACTTTCATGGAGAAAGGATGCACATGTCAAATGAGTTGGTAGAAAATTATGTTTGCTTATTTCTTTTGTTTTAAAATATTTTACATTGTATTTTGAGTTGTTTTTCATCTCTTTAATTAAGTTGTGCATTTTATTAGTTTTAACTGTGCTGAGATATTTGTTTGTTCTAGTGTTGGGTTTAGCATTTTCACTCTCTGGACTCGATTTTAAAAAAATGACTGCAACCATACCAGAGGTCCAAATGCTACGTTTTATATGTCATATGAAAGATAATTGAGTCTACTTTCCAGGAAAAAAAACCTCATCTCATTTAGAGCTCTGCAGAAAAAGTTATGGGTAAAACATTGAGCAAAGGTCAAAGCTGTCCAGTTCCAACGTGAATTTTCATATTTACTGTAGCAGTTTCGTTTTTACTGTTTTAATTTCATTTTAATTTTTCCGCATTCACCACGCAAACCTTTCACAAACCCCCCCACTTCGTGTTAGACCTAAGACTCGAACCACATTTGGTCCTTGAGAGACGACCTAGGGGTCACTCCCTAGTTTATACTGCACTTTAAAATGCACATCAAATTTGATTGGGCGGCGACACCCATCAGTGGTTCACCATTTTCTTTATTGTTGTGTTGTTTTGTCATTGCGTTTTATTGTTCATCTTGTTTTCGAGTGTTGTTTCACTCTCGGTTTGCTTTTACTCATGCTTTTAATGTTGCGTTTAATGTTTAAGTTCATTTGGTGCATTTCAATTAAGTTGTTGTTACATCCTTTATGCCTTTACTGTTTCAGCGTTTGTTTTCAAATTTTGATGAATTCTGCATTTTTAGGTTTTGTTGCGTTTAAACCGTTCGACTCTACTGTTTTGACATTTAATTCAGTTCTTTCAATTCCGTTATGTTTAATTTCATGTTTTAGTTTAGTTCAATTGCATTCACAAACTCTTCAAAATCCCCCCCACTTCGTGTCAGACCTGATTCTGAACCGCAGTTGGTCCTCGAGAGACGACCTAGGAGTCACTTCCTAGTCTATACTGCATTTCTCATATGCAATCAAATTTTTATGGGCCGCGACACCCATCAAGGTTCAAAAGTGATCTTTATTCCTTTGTCGCACAGCTAACTGATGCTAAGCAGATTGTGTTTTAACCCTTCAACAAGTAAAACATTTTTAATTTCATAAGAGGAAGGAGTTTTTATTTTACCTATACCAATGATTCTTCCTTTGTTGTTATCACCATATGTCACATGACCAGTAGCCTTGTATGATATATAAGTAAATTTTGTAGGATCTTCAGTCATGTGTCTCGAGCAGCCGCTATCAAGATACCAAGTTGGACTTTTATATTGTTGTTCCAGATCAGGCTTGATTATTCTGGATTTTGCCATCATGATCAGCTCTCCTTTATTCTTGACTTTCTTGGCCTCAGCAGAATGACCTTGATTATTCGTCTTCTTCAAAAAAATTTTAAAATTGTTGTTCAACAAGATCGATTTCTACGTCTGTGAGCAAAATTCTTCCTCACGGGTTACCTTGCATTCCAAGCTACCTGCTTTAAAGTTTTCAAAGAATCCATCAGTTACAGATTTTAACTTCAAATTAGAGGGAGCAGATGCAATATCAATTTCAAAATCATAAGCTTTTTTTGAATGCGAAAAAGAAGTCATCCCCAGGTTTTACATTCGAATAGAATAAAAAACAGAGTCGACTAAATTATCAAATATCTTATGAAAACCAGCTCTGGTGCCAATTGTTAGGAAATAGGTTGGCTTTGTTTTACACCAACAGGGGGGTGAATTGGTGTTAATTCAAATTTGAAATCTTTTCGCAATCTTGGTATGAAAATTCAAAGCTTTTGATTTTTCCTTGAAATGCAAGTTATTGAAAATGTAATGCAAGGGAAAAACGTAGTTGACTGCTAAACAGATATAGTCTACTGAATTTAAAGAGTACAGGGATAGAAAAAATCAAACACTGATTTTTATACTGGTTCGGTCAACAATGCCTACATCGAGTGTCCTTCCAACCTTGGAAGCAAATGCACTATAATGGTTGTGGTTTTTACAGCAAGGAATTTATAGAAGCACCACGCAAAAATATAAATCTCCTCTCTAACCCAAAACCAAATATAGTTGCACACAAAAACCAGAATTACAGCAAGAATCCCCTCTTCTGCAATCGGCACCCAAGTTGAACAATCCTCAATGTGTCACCAACACTCTTCACAGGATGCCAAGCCTATCACATCACGCTCCACAGGTTGTCAAGCCTATCACAGCACACTTCACAGGTTGCCACGCCTATCACAACATACTTCACAGGTTGCCAAGCCTTCAGTCAAATGCAGCAGTCTTCACAGGATGTCAAGCCTTCAAGATCAAACCAAAAGCCTCTTCTTTTTGCAGATGTTGATCAAACAGTAAGCGCAATTGACTCCTCAATCTGAATCTCTCAAGAAAGATCACCACCGTCTTCTTGGAGAATTCTTGGAGCTTCTGAAACTGAGAGCTTTCTCTGAAACAGGACAATGAAAATGTTAGATCACAAAAGTCTCAGAACAATTCGTGTTCTGTTCTATTTATAGTTTTCCTGTCAGTCTCAGTCGAATGGCCTACTAATACAGTCGATTGTATTAAATCAGTTATAACAGAAAGTCAACACACAGGCTCCTCAGTCAACAAAATCAATGTACATTTATGACAGTTGACCCAGTTAGTTAATCCTAACTAACTTTTAAAAATATAGTCGTTGGAGCAAGTAGGCAAAACAGAATTCCAAATATAACAGTAACACAGTCGAATAAGTGTTTCACACTGTCGACTGACTCATGAAAAATCACTTTGAAATTCTTTTCAACTCAAAATCTCATCAAGTACATGTTTACAAAATCTGTACAAAGATTTTAGCTTAGTCGAATCCATTAGCAGTGTAGTCGACTAAACTAGACCTTTGTCACAACAAATATAAGTTCATAAAAGTACTTGTGAGCTTTTCTTTAGAAATGTGCAGAAGTAATCAAAATCATTTTAACACACATTTCCATACAAGCATGTTCCAAACAAATAACACATAATCAATCATAGGAACATACATGCAAAATAACAAAACATGTTCAATAAAAGTATTGTTCAAATCAGTATAGCATATCAATTGAACATGTAACACTGGAACATATGTACTGTTATTAAGCATTGTGTTGTCATCATCAAAAACCAGTTTGATATAGAGTTTGTGTTGTCAACAATCTCAACAACGCGAACATGAATTGGAACTTGGTAGATTAAAGAATGAAGAGGAGATTGAAGAAAAGAAGTCCATTGCTCTAAAGGCAGCAAGCAAGAACGACTCAGAAACAAACATGGACGAGAAAGAATTGATGACCTTGATGGTAAGGAAATTTAGTTGACTGTTAAATAATGATAATCAACTGACTAACCTTGCAGGTCAAGGCAAGAAGAAAGGCTTCAGTACAAATGTTGTCCAGTATGATCAATGTGGAAAGGAAGGTCACATGAAGCCCAATTGTCCTGATCTAAAGCCAAAGCAGAATGGAAAGAAGAGATTTCCTCAAGGCAGACACATGAAGAGAAAAGGAGAATACATTGCTTGGGAACTAAGATTCTGAAAGCTCAAGTGATGAAGATGTTGATCAAGATGAGGAATCAAATTTGTACGACATGACTGGAGTTACATGGGACGATTATGACAGTGATGCAGACATTTCAAATAAACCAGTGGAAATCAAATATGATCTACTGCAAGATGCGTCAGAGAACTACATGTTGAAGTTATGCGACTACATGATAACGGTTGAAAAACCGTTATTTTCATATGCTATTTTGGACTAAATTACACCCTTTACTGCTTAGAATGAGCTTAAAATCAAGTAAAACTCAATAAATGAGTCAGTTGAGAGTCAAAAGTTGTTTTTAGCGATATTATGCTTGTTTTGCATTGTTTTGCAGCAAATCTGAGGAAAGTGAAGATTGGAGATCAAAATGAAGGTATTAGACTCAAGGAAAATAAAGAAAATTGAAGAAAAGAAAAGTCTAGGAACCGCCCGGTGGCAAACCCCTGACGTCGGGCAGTCCGACGGGAGGAGAAGACATCAGCAGAGGACGCTGGGCGGTTTTACGGCACAAGGGAAACCGCCGGGCAGTAGACCCCTACCGCCGAGCGGTTGCGCGATTTAGGGTGAACCACCGAGCGGTTGTCAGATGGGCTTGGACCTGTTTTCTGTTGCGCTCCTCAGTTATAAATAGCCCTGTTGCGATTTCCTATTCATTCTTTTGACAGAAGAGGACGATTTCCTATTCTGGAGAGGATCTCTTGGATGCTTAGGCTCCTTTTCATCTTTTCTAGGGTTTGTTTTCCATATCTTCCATTATTTTCATCTTGGTTCACCATGACAATGGTGAACTAAACCCTTTTGTTGTTGGGGGAACAATGTAATCTTTTGATACTCTCTTTTATTGAAACTCTTGTTTAATTATATGATTTTCATATGCGTTTATTATCAATTGTTGTGTTCTCATATGTGCTTAAAGCTTTTATCGTTTAACTCATTCGGTAACTGTTATTTGCCTTTATTGATACAAGGATGTACAGTAATGTCATGAACTGGTGAGTAATTCCTTGGTTAAGCAATACCACCTAGGGATAGGGGGGTAGGACGACCAATTATTTTTGCTTCTGTTTGTAATGTGTTGCTAGTTACTAGGGGAGGCTAGGGATACCAAGCCGGTAATTAGTAATAGTCCCTTTTCGCCGAGGGATCGGGTTAAGGGGAGGCCAAGAAAGTTTGCATAACAATTAGATAATAAAGCAATTTAAACAATAGGAGTAAATACAAGAGAGAGGATTAGATAAAATTGTAAACCCCCAACAACTTCATTCATTCATACTCTTTACTAGTCAATTGAATCAACCTCATTGCATGTTTATTTTATGCTCTTGCATCCACAACAATTATTAATTTTTCTTTCACAAGTCTTACGATTTTGATTCACACGAACGATAAGGCCTTTCGAGTCTCATGGGAAGAACGATAATGGGTTATACCATTTATATTACTTGAAACGATATGGTACACTTGTCATCCCGTTAACACTACAGTACAAGGTTAATGGACTAAACTCTGAAAGAAGAGACTATGAATATAGGATTAATAACCTTGTTGCTGATAATGAAAAATTAGAAAAAGAATTAAAAGCAGCTTTGTTATCTTCTAAGAATGTTAAAGTTGAAACTGTTACAGTAGAAAAAGTTTGTGAAAATTGTCCTGCTCATATTGAAAAGATTGATTACTTGACTAGTACGTTAGTTAAGTTTACTCAAGGTAGAGACAATTTAAATGCTGTTTTAAAATCATTTGGCAGAGAAATTTATAGGCAAGGAATAGGTTACAAAGCTCACTCTAACAGAACCAATGTTAAGAAATTTACTGACTTAAGTAACCCTGCTAGAAATGCATGTTTCTATTATAATTGTGTTGGTCATACTGTTAGAACTTGTTATTACAGAAATATTGTTCTTCCTAAAGGATTATATGTTTGGATACCAAAGGAACAAGTAACAATGACTGACAACCATGGACCCAAAGTTAAATGGGTACCAGCAACCAAAACTTAATCTGTTTTGCAGGATACAAAGCAGAAGCAGTGTAATCCCAAGGATGGATCAATCTGGATTAAAATCATTGTCTTGAGAATCAACAACTGGTAAATCTGTATTAATCTACTGCATTATGCCTGATTTGATTGGTTGTGATTATGCGATTGATTGAACATCATGCTTGAATTGATTGTCTGATTGATTGATTGATTGTGTGTAAAACTATGTTTTTCATATCTCTTAGTCGACTGCTTATTTAATTCATTCGACTATATTTTGCAAGAGTTTTTAAAAATCTATTTTTAGAACGTTAGGATTTAAAACTGAGAATTAATTGCAAAATCTTTGGCATGTATATCCATAAACACATATTCATATATATAGTTTGGTTATCTACATGTTACTGTGTCAATTACGGTACTAGCAAATTTCTCTGAGAATCCTGTGTCTAAGAAGGAATGATTTTCAGTAGTATTCTCTCCATGAGCTCTTCTAATCAAAGTTCAATCAAAGGCAAGGGAATTGCTACAACCAGAAATCCTGATCCTTCTGGGCGGATCAGTGATGAAGATTTAAGAAACAAGTTATTGATGAGCCCCTCTAAACTCTTGGCTCATCCTTACTTCATCAAGTTCAGAAAATTCAAAAAAAAGGATTCATCTTTCCAAATTTACTAGAGGTGCAACACTTATCAAGTCTCGTTCAAATGAAGGGTGCCTGGTATCCTAACTTGGTGGAAGTGTTCTATCATAATCTTAAATTTGAAGACGGCATTATGAAGTCCCGGGTAAAAGGAGTAAATGTAGAAATTGATGATTTCACTTGGATGCTATTCACTGGACTTGAAGTTGAAGGAGCACTCTCACATTTACCCAACTCATAGTTAAATGTGCATTTAATGAAAGAAGATTTGTACTCTAACTGGAGAAGATATCCTGAAGATGAATCTAAGAAAGGAATGTGTCTTCATGATGGTTTAAAGAAGGAAGAAAAGATCATTGCTCATATTCTTTCATGGATCATTCTACCTGGAAGAAGTGTTCATAATCGTCTGACCACTGAAGACATATATTTGATGCATGCTATTTTACATAAAATCCCTACCAACTAGATAGAAGTTATTAAAAATCATATAAGATTGGCTGCATTTAAGAATTCTCCTTATCTACCATATGCAGTGCTCATCAGCAGAATTCTTTTGGTGCAAGGTGTTAGAGTAAATAATGAAAAGCTTTACTGCTGCGATCACTCAAATGAGATAAACAGTGATACTCTGGAAGAATTGGGAATGAAGAAAAACTCATTAGGATGGTTCTTCGTAGATGAAACTATGTTTTCGCCTGAAACAAAGTTTGACATATTTGTGGCTGATCAGTTGAAAACAATAAGTTTGAATCTGGATATTCATGAGACATCTCAACCACAAGATGAAAGCAGCACACCAGAAGGATACTCTACTGAATCCTCTGAGATGGACTAAGGGCTATCAGTTGAAATATGTCTGTACAAATAGTTGTACTATGCTTCTGTGTTTTGTATTGTGTATGGCTTATAATGTCATCTTTTGTTTTGCAGGAAGAACATTGCTTTCGGAATTACAAGTGGAATTCAACAACTTTGGAAAGCAATATATTCGACTGGAGAAATACAACAATCAATTGTTCTATAACAGGGTTATAAATTCCAATTCTGGAATTTGATTATTCTTTCATTGATTGCTTATTTTTCAATATCTGCTATTATCTCTAATCTTAATTGATTTTAAATATCTTGATTGAGATAATATTGTGAGATTGGATATTGTATCATTGCATATCTAAACTATTTGCTATCTTGTCTTTGTTACAACTATGTGCTAAACTGATTGTTCAATATGTGATATGCTGCATTGTGCATTTAATCTGATTTTAATATCCATGCATAATGACAGGGGGAGTATCACATTTTTTCACATTTGTATTTCACATGCCTGCACTTCAGGGGGAGTTATCATTTTCATGTGATTTAAATGTGCTAATGAGAGCATCACTGCATATTGATTTTTGCATATTACTGGTTGATGCATCTCTTTTGATATTTTAGCACAAATATCTAGAGCATACCTTTTTTGCTAATGCACAAAGGGGGAGAGATTTTATGATCTTATGATGCTATATGAAAGGGGGAGAATAGTTATTCTATCTCATGCATAATCTGCTTGATATTTTTGTTGTGTTATATGCAAAGTACTTGAACTGAGATAATTTTGTTTATATTTCTTTTGCTACTCTGTTGCGTATTAAAGTGTGAAAACAGGGTTGGTTATTAATCATGGTTGTGCATCATCAAAAAAGGGGGAGATTGTTGAGATTTTTGACATCACAATTTCTATATCAATATGATTTTTTATGATGACAACATATTGCTTAATAACAAGCACATGTGGTTGCTGCTTTACATGTTCTTATGTTGATTAATTATAATATTTGTTGAACATGTTTATGTGTTGTTATTACATGTTCCTATGTTGATTGATTGATATATATTTGGAACGTGATTACATGCTTTATTTGTTGTGTTATGCGTCATTTCATATGTTTTACTATACACATGTTTTAAAGCTAAAAATCACGAGCACTCTTATGAAGAACTTATTCTTGTGCGACAAAGTAATAGTATAGTCGACTACATTACTAATGGATTCCACTATGCTAAAATCTTTGTACAGATTTTGAGAATCAGTGCTATGTGTATTTTTGAGAAGAAAAGAATTTTAAAATGTTTTACATGGTTGATGTCGACTATGTGTTTTACATATTCGACTGTATCTGTTGTTTGGTTTGGAATTCTGTTATGCTTTTGCACTCTAATGGCTATATTTTTAAATCTTGATCATCAAATAGATAATCAAGAAGTTAGAATTTGTAGAGAGAACCAAGAGGAGGTTAAGAGAAAGAGTTTTAGAAAGATGATTTGTTTTTAAATAATAAGACAAATTTAAAAATTCTACTTTTTATTATATTATTTTAATTTTAAAATATTTAATCTCATTATTTAAAATACCTATTAATTCTAATACTCTATTTTCACGTTTTTATAATTTTAAATAAATTTCAAATTTTATTTAGTTATTTGAAATATTTTCTAAAAACTTCTTAACTTTAATTCCTTTTTTGGTTAAAACAACCATTTTATTCAAAAATAAATAAATTCATCAAAATGAAATGAATTGCTTTATTAAATTATCTTGTTCAAACACATTATAAAATACTCTCAAATTGTTGCAAATTTAGGCTCCATAAGAATGGTTCAAAATTTCGAAACATTTCATATTAAAGAGACCCTTTTTCCTTCATTTACGATAAACACTTTGTACATGAGCAACACCATCCCCAATTTGTTTGCTTTTTTTCCATTCAAAGACCTTCCTACAAAGAACATGTAACGAGATGTCATGCAATTGCATTGTGTTATGGATTTGATAGGTGTGCACTTCCCGGACGTTTTCTCTACCAAACCCATCCACTACATTTTATTCCCTTTATTCATACGTCAGTGTTCACTAATATTTCGGCTTCACAAACCATAACATCTTGAGTAAAGGTTCGGTCTGGTGGTGATTTAGTTTTTTCAAAAATCCAAGCCATCAATACGAACGTAGCATGCCATGAAAAAATAAAGAAAAAAGCTACATTAGCAGCTAATTCAACAATCACAAAACAAATACAAAACTAGTCCAACTGTAATTACAAAATAATTTTTAGTTTATCCATAAACAGCCAATTCCAGTGTTTCTCATCGACAATAATAGACACAAAAGGGCTATCAAATATCACTCATCAGCACCAGCTTATTATAAAGAATTCGGTCGTCCCGCCCAGTATTGCTCTCCAACAATGCACTTTGTACAAGTTCCTGTTTTTATATAATAACAATAGAATGCAGGGTTATTGAAAAATCACGAGGCAGAAGACAAAAATATGCTGAACAAACTAAGAACATTCAGAAATTTTCTCACCTTGACATCCCTGTGCGAAAGGAACATCCCCATATTATGTATGATTATTCTCATATCTTCAACCTGTAAAGAAACAACATTTCTCATCACTATTGAGGAAGGCTGAAAACCAACCTAAAATAAAGAACGCAGTGCTTACCCTGATGTACCCAACACGGTTACGATCAAAAAACCGGAAAGCCTGTCATAAATGATATCGAATAATTACTTAACTAAAATCCAAGTGTAGAAAGATTATTCATAAACGATCAAATAGAATAAATATATCAGTATTACAGTATACAAGAAAATACCTGCAACAATTCTCTGTCCACAACAACCTCCTTAACCGCAGGAGTTTCTTTCTTAGTGTCATCCTTTTCTTCTTTCAACCGAGTATCAGCCTTGGATTCTTGCACCTCGTCTTTAACCTTGATCTCCCCTTTAGAAGTTTCATCAGTTGCTTTATCATTGGTGATATTTTCAGGTTTAGTATCTGCATTCGCTTCTTGCTCATCATTTTTGTCATCGGATGCATTATGCTTGGGACTACCATCTTCCATTTCCTCATATTCTTCCGGATCCTCCTCTGGATCTTCTTCCTCATCTGATTCATCTTCCATCTTCACAACATCCTCCTTATCATTATTAGAGTTATCATTCTCAGAAACAGCTTTCACATCATCTACATGGATTGGGTTAGTGTCCATATCCGGGGGCTCACTCTTCACAGAAGGACCGTCTCCCTTTTGACGCTTAACTGGGGAGGATTTGTTGACGTTATCCTTCTCATGCTCGTCTTCCCGCTGCCTCTTCCTCTGATTTCTTTTGATAACAAAATTCATACGCAGTTTCTGGAGAAAAATGGTAAACAAAATTGTAGACAAGGCTTCCTTCAAAGAACCAAGTCAGTAAAAAAAAGTAATAAAAGGGTGGAGTAAATAACCTGAAGAAATGTTAAAATTCTACTGCCCATTTGAAACTGGAGCATTTCATAAAATGATTCAGCAAACAATGAAAGCTGCAAAACCAATAATCCAGCAACAAGCAATATAAACTTGAAATCAGAAACAGTTCCATTAAGATATAACTCAGTGATGGAAAATACTATTATAATGGATAACAAAAAACCATATAAGCATACCTCAAGAGTTGATTCTTCGACATCTTTGTCTGTATAGTCCAGCAATGAATCCAGTGATAATGACAGAGAACGCATCTGTACCAAAATTCACAAAATTAGACTAAGTACATAATACAGTAACATAACAAGGGCACACTTTTTATACTCAAGTTGAAGATACCATACTTTAGAATCTTTGGTCGTTTTTGTTTGAAGAATAAATCCTGCGTGTCTAGGAGGTTCATCAGACTTCCTCTTTTCCTTCACTTCCTTACTAGGTTTGCTTTTAGATTCATCTTTTCCATTCCGCTCATTTGACTTGTCACCCTCTTTCACTTTCCCCTTTACATTGTTAACATCTTTATCAGAAGCTTTCTGCTTGTCTGTCTTTGTGCCACCTTTTTCACCAGTTCCTCTTTCTTCCTTATTGTCATCATAATCAGACTTCGTTTCTGTTCTACTTGAATCCATTGCATTGTCTCGCTTTTCAGATGAAGGGAACTTTGATTGCACTTTAGGGACAACCTTCCCAGTTTTCTTTACCTCTGTCACCACTGTGGTATCAGCATTGGCAGTCTGCTTGCCAGTGCTCTGCATGTCATTCTGTGCTTGAACAGGGACTACATTCCCCTCTTCCTTTCTGTCTGATACTGTTTCTGTTTTATTAAAATCAGCAGTTTGATCTTGCTTCTTAGAGGCAGGTGTTTTTATCTTTTTCTTAGAAACTACCTTCACTGTTTTCTTCACCTCCGTCCCTACTGTAGTTGCATCTGCAGTCTGCTTGCCAGAGCTCCGGGTACCATCTTCTTCTTGATTCCCCTCTTCCTTTCTAGGCTCAGAATCTAGAGATTTAGAAGCCTCCCCCACTACCTTCTTTTTAGGTACCCGCTTAATAATTTTCTTCTTCTTTGATGTTTTCACAGCAGGATCACTAGCAACTACATTTACAGATGGATCCGAATTATTTTGAGCTTTAGATTCAACACTGATTTGCTTATCTTTTCCCTCCACACCGTCAGTTTTCTGGACAGACACATCCTCAGCAACCAAGTTTTTTACCCCAGTGGGATCCACCGAGGATCTGCCATCCTGATCAGTAACATTGGATGTTGTCACTTGGTCAGCAACATCCTTTTCACCTGATTTGTTTATTTGTTTGGAGGTAGTTGAATTTGTTTTAGTAGCAACTTTATGTTTCACAATCCTCTTTATAATCTTCTTTTTCAAAGACTTCACGCCACTTGTGATTTGACCAGCAGCAGTTTCCCCCGTCTTTTTCTCCGCACTCTTGCCTTCGTCACCAATGTCAGAACCTTCTTTTTTGGCGATTTTATTGTTATCTACTCCAGTTTTTTCAGTTTCCTCCTTAACAGTATTACCATCTTTCTCTTTCTTCTTTACATCTGACTGTCCTGATGGAGCAGAATCCTTCCTTTTATCTGATTTATCTAATTAGTATAATTAAAAAAAGGAAAACCAACCATACCCAGTTAATATATATAAAATCGGGGTAACATGAAAAAGATATGATGTCATGCCAAGAAAAGTGAAGGAACTAGCCACTCACCTTTAGGTACATCCTTGTTATCTCTTAGTTTCTGAAAAATAACCGAGAAAATAAAATATAAGAGACAATATGGAAAACATTCACCGCTACAATCCTGTCCAACTAATAAATCGTGAAATTGTAATTTCAACCAATAAATACAGACCTCTTTTTTCAAAGAAAGTTGATGTTCTCTTTCAGCCACAGCTTTCTTGTGGGCAAGCCATTTGTCACGCCATTCATCCAATGAAGGGAGGCAGTCCGACAAATCGGGAACATAAAGAACAGTGATTTCCTTGTGGCTAAAGAAACCATCTTTGCCAATTCTATCATAATGTATCTGGGAATTTTAAAGCATTCAATAACTAAAGTTTCAGTGAAAAATAAGCTGTATAAAAATAACAAAGAGGCATAACCACAATCTTATCATGGAAATATTACAATAAAGAAACTATCATAACACAAACTTAAAAAATCCTGTTCCTCCTGAAAGACAAAAATATAATAAACACGAACTTAAAAAATGTGACACACTTTGATGAAGTTTCAATTAGACAGGCATAAGGTGTAAGAGAATAGTTAAAATAACTATTATTAAAGGTAGTGTAGATGGTTTAAGCTAGAGGATAAAGGAAAAAAAAATAAGCAAACTGAAAAACCAATGAATAGTATTAACAAAATACTTCTACCTCTAGAAAAGGATTCCACCGTTGACAATTCTGCAAGTCAAGTTGAAGAACTTCCTTTGCATATCTGAAAAACATGAAAAATGTTCATTAGGCTTGCAGTAGAGAACAGACATTTAACACCAGTAATCATATCATAGGCATGAACCTTAGAGCAGTTTTGATCAAGGAGTTATTGTCAACAGATGGATCAACCCCATCCACAGGTTTCCAAGGACCGCCAACTGCCATGAATGAATGGTCCTTCTTAAGAACCGCAAATCTAAGGAAATTGCACATATGAGGTATGCGATCATCAACAATTTTATCAGAGGATAGCTCTTCCAATGCTGACCTACTAAGTCCATTCATCAAGATTATCTGAAATAGTGCCCACAAAAGATAATTTCACATACGGTACAAGCACCAAATTCTTCCTGACAAAACACTCACTCTGTACATAAAAAGACTGACCCATTCATCATATGGTGAACCAAATACACGACATCAAAAACCAGTACAAAGGTCACTACAGGCACCAGTAAGGAACGTAGATTCCATGGTGTTTCATCATTTGAAATAAGGATAGACAAAGACATTGGAGAAAAGTGTTTAGAAGGATCCGGTGGTTAATATTTTTGAAGAATTGGTCTTTAACTAATAAAAATTATGATGCATGTACCGAATCCCAACTATGGTGGTGATATAGGCCCTTTCAGCCAAAACTTTTTGTAAACATATCAAGCAAACTGAAATATTAAAAACAGGAGCCTCATGCAACTATCTGTTCTAACAAAATATATACCAGAACTACTTTTACTTCAGAATAATATATTAAAATTTAAAACAGTGACTGTTTTATATTTTCTCCAGTGAAGATTTTGATGTTATCATGGATAACAAGGCCAACAGACAACCTGCTTTGATATTTGAAGACATATCGAAAACCACATTACCCAATTACAGTTACCACATATCCAGATGTTTCAAAACCTCAAGTCATAAGTAATAATTAATAGAGCTGAGGGGAAAAACAGCAGGTTTTGTATAAGAGTGTTTGAAAAAACAGCACATGTAAATTAATCCAATCAATTAAGTCTATAAAATCAGGTTAGACCAATTTTAACAAAATAAATTAATAAATTGAATTTTATCCATACATCTGGCATCTCTTTCTGTATGCCAATTTGGTTTTCCAAATACAATCGACTTCTTCTAATTTAATGTAATAAAAATCAACCACCTTATACTGCATTCCCAATCTAACAAAAAATTAAGAGCTTTAGTATCACAAAGTAGCAGGGCATGATTCTTGACACCAACAAGTGCTATCACAACATACTCGTGTTTAAACATAGAATCATATGGTCATCACAACAATACACAACCTACCGCAGTCATCAAACAAGTGTTCTAAAATGAAGTACTTATACATACAATAACACAGCCATAATGACTACCATTCAACTCAATTTAATGCAACACAAGATATAAATAGGGAGAAAAATATTAGTCTGCACACTTCAAAGGTGAACAACGTACTTTGGCATTCCAAACTGTATTTCCTTGTTCTGAATTTGGAGATTGTCCCAGCAAAAGCTTGCTGGTGGAGTCTCTAGGCTCAGTTGCACTGTCATCTTCAATATAGTCATGCTCAAAACTGCTCAAAAATCATAGTTGGTTTTCCTTTTAATTTCTCAAATGCAATAAGTTACCAAATACACCCATATGCCAGAAATGCAGAAATGACCATAAACATGAATCATAAAAAGAGAAAATAGTTTTAAAAGATGTTATTATTTTGAAATTGTCAAGAATTTGGAGATTGTCCCAGCAAAAGCTTGCTGGTGGAGTCTCTAGGCTCAGTTGCACTGTCATCTTCAATATAGTCATGCTCAAAACTGCTCAAAAATCATAGTTGGTTTTCCTTTTAATTTCTCAAATGCAATAACTTACCAAATACACCCATATGCCAGAAATGCAGAAATGGCCATAAACTTGAATCATAAAAAGAGAAAATAGTTTTAAAAGATGTTATTATTTTGAAATTGTCAAGAATACATTCAATATTTTCTAAAACCAAATATAATGCAAAGGTAACCACAATAGTCCCACTCAAATAGGTTTTCCTCTCAAAAATAAAAATGGTAACACCCAGCTAGTTTTGACATTTAGTAGTCAAGATGCACAGGCCACACAGAAAAGGTAGACATAAAGAAAATGAAAATTCTACAGATACAATACACCTCAGAAGCACAATATAATATTTTGTAGTAATGCAACTGTGACAAAGATGAAGATAGGGGCACCTCACAGGAGTGTTAATAGACAATTTAAGGTTTTCCTTTGGCCAATTCACAATAGCCTGAAAAAAAAAATTACAAATAACTTCAAATCAATATCAAAGCCATGTCATCAAAGAAGAAAAATATATAGCAAGTTAAGGTAGCTAACTCTGTACTGAAAAAGCTTTTTACTCATGCTTCTCAGAGTGCTTGAGGAACAAAAGGTAAAACAATTATTGCCGCCAAAATATAATCATTAACAAATATGGCAAGATTATCAATATACCTTGGAGAATTCAGGAGAGACAAACAGTCGGGGATATCGCTTATCTATCAAGAGGTAATCCCTCTCAACATCTACCAAGCGGGCTGGGTATACCTGTTAATGCAATTCAGAAAATGAAAACTCAATCTGATTCCAAATCATGCAGCAATAAACAATATGAAACCATGAACCAGGTATCAATTGCAATAAATCATTTCATTTTCATTGCAGAAGTGGAGCACAATTGAAATGCAGCACCGATAAGATATTCTAATAAACTATTGTTCCCCTCTATTTGATTGATCTCCGGGTCCGCTATTACAAAAGCCTCCCGAAATATAGCACAGGGATAAATAGGTGGGTAGCAATAGAAGGAACAAAGGGAAGTCACGAACTACCAGGTGGAATAACTGAGAAGAAACCATGAAGATGGGACAAAAAGTAACAGGATAGAATAAATTATGGCCCAAAAGAAAAAAAGTACCCTGAGGATTCAAATCCAAAGAGGATTGACTGAACAGATAACAGGAACAAAGTCAACAGAAGTGATTCAAGATAAAACAAAACCAACACAAGGATAAAGTGTAAAACATTATAGGAAATACCAAGTCTAATCAATCAAACCCTATCCCAGATCTCCAGAGGAAAAACAGCAGCACAACTAGCTCCTTGATGAGGAACATTCTTATAATGATGGAGCAACTAATACTAAGTTCTTATTTCCTTTTTACCTTGCAGACATATTCTCTCCGTTTTTCTTTAACAGGTGAATGGTGCCTTCAGCATAACAGAACATTTAGTTAGTTACAAAAGGCTGCAAGATATACAAGCAGCTAGATATTCAGAACCAGAGCAGGACACAGAAATAGAAAAATCATTATTTAGATCCACCTATGTAAAGCACCATGATGTGGGGAGTCCCGTCGAGAAGATCTCCCTTCCTTTGTCAAAGATGACCCACGGAGATCTTTTGAAGTAACACGGGAATCCTTGGAGGATCTCGCTGGAGTTCGTTCATGCTTAATTTCAACTGCACGTTTGCGCTCACGCTCCCTCTCCTTCTCACGCCGCTCCATAAGGCGATCCCTTTCACGATCCCTTTCTCGTTCCCGTTCTCGCAATCGTTCACGTTCTTTCTCCTTTTCTCTGTCCCTCTCTCTCTCACGCAACCGCTCTCGGCGTCGCTCTTCTTCCCTTAGCTCAAATTCTCGTAGATAGCTGGCTCGGTCATCCTTGCGATCAGTATGCCCACCATGTGGCAGCACATTACCTGGGTAGTCTATCTCCATGGCATTCCCATGAAGACCTTTACCACTGGCATAGTCCCTACCAGGAGGTAGGCTCACTCCATAACCAGGGTTTGAAGCATTTTGAGAATACAAGAGATCATCCACATTTCTCCTTGGAGCTGCTCCTAATATTGATGGTGCATGTTGTCCACCATAAGAAGTAGCACTTAGCATGGACGAACCACGGGGATCAGAATCCATTCTTCCTCCATAGGACACAAGATCTTGAGTGGGGTGACGACTAGCAGCAGCCCTAGCTGCAAGATAATCAGCTTGTCTGCCAGAAACGTGTTGCTACTTAGTGTAGGGAGAAATATTATTACCATTCAATATAGTTAGGCACTGTTGATCAACTTCTATCAAGTTTCGTCAGAAATTCAAAAGGCAACTCAGTGTCTTACATTTTACAACCACAGTGGATAGATGTACTCTATTAGTTAAAGAAGTTCGTTAGGATTGAAAAAAGAAAGCAATGCACGAACATCTATTTCACATTCATTCAGAATCAATATAAAATACCTAGTACCCCCATCCAGTGATGCAGCTTGCAGAGACTGAGCTTTCAGCAACTGCTCTTGTCGAAGCAAAGCTGCCTGATCAATGCGGTCATATATTTCTGACTGCTGAGCATAAGAAAGGTAACATGATCACATTATAATAAAAATAAAAACCAAATAACGCAAGAGAGGTAATTTTCTTCATTTTAAATTGCAAATAGATACTCAAACCAAGAAATCTAACACTATTTTCTGAGCAAGTAACCACCTGACGTTGATGACTAAACCCAACAGGATCAGCAGCATATCTTCCAGCTGGATCACTTGTCAGGTCCCTACCAATGTAACCACTCTGTCGTTCACCATATTGCCTCCTATCTATTCCAGAATACTCCAAACCTTTTTCACCATACAATTGTTCAGTTTTGTGACCATATGCATGGCTTGAGGAGGAGACATAATCTCCGGAAGCATACTTAGGTGAATCAGAGACACCCAAAGCATAACCTCCACGACCATCTAAAGCTGATGATGCAGAACCCTTAGCACTCAATGAAGGGACCTATACAAAAGTTCAAAAACAATCGGTTTCCAGCATATTTTATTACAGAGAGAAGATAATATGGGCCACCAAGATCAAGAAGACAGGTTAAAGAACAAGCAGTTCCAGCAGAAACAGATACAAGTGAAGCAATGCAAACACAGACTTTAAAACACACGTGTAGATGTCTCTCCCTAGATTAAAGCCCGTAATATAAAAATTAACACATAAGCATTAGGTTCATTAACAAGGTCCCAAGTTTCCCCGTTGCTGGAATAGTTCATTAACAAGATAAACAATTGTCTCTAGGCTAATCCAAGAACCCAGGTACTTAATCACAATAACTTTCACATCAAACTATTAGCAAACTTCCTGTTCTCCAATAACACCCTTCAACCAAATAGTACATAACACACTGACCTGCTGTGCACTGCTCAAAGCAGCCGAGCCATAAACAGAACTATATTGTCCCCCATACTGTGCAGTAGTGGAAGTATGAGCCCTATACCCACTAACATCAACTTCCTGAGAACCACCTAATATTGTTGAATGCCTAGAAGCCACGGAATGCTGGCCCACATCATGTCCTCCAACGGAACTCCCAGAGTAATTAGCTCCCAGCTGCAAACACAAAATTCAAATCAACCCCATATTCTACCGATTTATTAAATTCCAATGCTAAAAAAATCAAACTATTTAAGATAGGGGTTTCAAATATTGAAAGATGACATATTCCAATACCACCAGAAATTGCGTATAAATCCCGTGGTCGAAAATTAAAAATATAAGGGAAAGAAAAACGTTTATCTTTAAGGAACGCAAATCTTGAAGAAAAAAAGAACTGAAAATCAATCAGAAAGGCGTTGAACTTGGACAAAATAGAAAGAATGAACCCACTCACGTTCTGGCCATATGCGGATTGACTCGTGTAGGATTGGCCGTAACTGCCACTCCCTCGTGAAGAATACATCTTCTTCCTTCACATGCGACGAATCCTAAAACCAATAGCAATTGAACAACTCATTCACCAGAAGAAAAAAAAAATTGAGCTTTATTTTCCTTGGTCAACTTTTAACGCACCTCTTTCAGCGAAGGAAATTGGGACTGACGGCTTTCAGAGGAGGAAATGGGGACTGTCGGCTCCAAGAGAAGGAAATCGGGACTGAAAAATGCGCGCGGCGATTTGGTAGATGAGAAATTGGATGACAAAAAACAATGAAGCTTTCGAATTGAAGAAAATAGTAGAAAACCCTAGACAGAGTGGGGAATTGAGTGAAACGCTGTGTTATATGGATTCTGAAGACATGAAAATAACCCAAGTTTTACAACAAAAGACAAAAGGGGGTTTTTTTTTTTGCTTGTATGCTTTTCTTTTCCGGTGCTTAATGGGCTGTATGGGCCCAAAACTTGACACAATTTCTCATAGGGATTGCTCCCTCCACCTCCCTGTTTTCTCCCTTTACCTCTGTTTTCCTCTTTTACTTCTCACTTTATTTTTCTATTCCTAATTTATTCTTTTTAATTTTAGGGTTAAAATTTTATAATTTTTACTTAATTCCTGCATATAATTTATTCATTCTCTTTTACATTCATGCTCTTATTTTTACTTTTTCTTCTTGAAATTCTTTCTCTTATATTTCTTTTGGTGTGAGAGTGGTGAGTGAGAAGTTACTCAAAAAAAATTGTTGGAGGGGTGAGAAACTTCAATCTCTGTGTTGCTTGAAAGTGGTGGTGCCCTCTATCAAAACGCTATGTGAATCAGCACATCAAACTGTGTGAATAAGCTCCGAGACACGTAACCCTAAATCAATGCAAAATCCTTTAAACTGATGTTAACTTCCGTTCACGAATGTCCATATCCGTTTAAGGGTTATTGACCGAAGAAAGAAGTTTGGACATTGGCCCTTTACCACACTTTTTGTAGTTGATATAGATAAGCATATATCAAGCAATCTATCTACGAATCTCTATTAATGTAAGTTCCATGTAGATTTTCATTCATCAGCTATAGATTCTCATTCTTCGTTCCCCTGTGTGTTGTTTTTGCTTTGAATTGGCATGCACACAGCTTTCCTGCCTCATAATGGATTCTTGTAAACAAATCTGGGGTAGTGTAGAAGGATGTATCAGTGGTGAATCTGGTTGGACTATGTATATTGCCTCTCCCATGCAGAAAGATGATGTTGGATGCAGCAATGAAAATTATGGAAATCATGACATCTATGGTGAGAACAGGAGAAAGAAGCAAGGGGCCAAAGTAGATGAAGAAGAAAGTCATGAAGAAAATTGGTTTCTTGATACCAATTAATTTTTTGTATAGAAAAAAGAAGGAAGAAAGAGAGTTATCGGAGTGTACCTAATATTTGGTGTCCTTGTTATGGTGATTGGGTGCACTTCCTTATCTAATTTTGACATAGAAACGATAATAAGTTCCTTTCTTTCTTCCTTTCCCATTTTGTTTATTTTCAAATTGCAATTGCTTTTGTTTTTGTCTTTTGCTTAACTTTGCTCAATATTGAAGTCTCTCCGCATTAGTATATTATTTCTATATCAACACCTATCTGTTTCTCCAAAAGACAAAGTTTCACGTATTTGTCTTTTTGAATCTTCGATTTCATTTGACATATTGTAGGAAAGTGGGGTTGGAAAATTGTTTTATCGTACATTCAATGAACTCAGACCCATATATTGCATAATTGCTTATTTTATATAAAAAAGGGCATTGTGTGATGGGTATATAGATTGATATTAGTTTTGTTTTTGCAGCAATATGAACCCGGATATTTAGCTCCACCCAAGAAGTCTAAGATAAATGATGAAGCAATGTCCATTAGGTACTCGTTTTATAATATAATATGTATATTTTCCGCTTACGATTCAATCAAAGTAATCTTATAACTAATTATTTAATTAATTAATGAAGAATTTTCATATGGCTTGGCTACGTGAGAGGGGAGCAAGGAATAAAAGCTGTTGTATAGAAAAGTTGTTTTATATGATTAGTGTTATTATTAAAGTAATGTACTTTTAAAGGGAGGAAGAAGAAGAGTCAAACGAAAGAACAGAGATAACGGTTGAAGGAGTTGCAGTAGAAAGCGATTACTCGGAATGCAGTTTAGGCGGTGACAGAAGCGCGTCTTGCTGTTGATCACTTGCAATAGCTATAAGAATTATCTTATTAGCTTTTAGTCAAACGAAAGAACAGAGATAACGGTTGAAGGAGTTGCAGTAGAAAGCGATTACTCGGAATGCAGTTTAGGCGGTGACAGAAGCGCGTCTTGCTGTTGATCACTTGCAATAGCTATAAGAATTATCTTATTAGCTTTTTTTCTTTTCACGCGTTCTACTTCTGAATGAATATTAGCCAAGGCAACAGAATGGTTGCTTGTGCTGTGAAATAAAAAATAATTAATTAAGAATAAAATAAAGTTCGGTGAAGTTTTTGAAAAGCAACGAGTCAGAGTGGACTCAGACTCACTTCTGCTACTGCCAGTTGCATTGCCAATTGCGTTGAATTGGTTTGCCAATGCATGGTCACCCCAAGAGTTGAAATCAACATTCTCTCTCTTTCATGTGGTTGTGTTGTATGTGACTCATTTATTTGCTAACGAAAATTAACTAGCTACCTTTTCTCTGCAGTTTACAATTGTCTTGCTAGTAAGACATTTTTTCGCAGTGCTTTCAAATGGAACGCAAGATTATCCATTTACACTAGTGTTAAGACTTCGTCAACTGTACTAAATCATATCAAGTAATAATAAAACGGTAAGTTCGAGTATCATTTTTCAAAGCACTCTTAGGCTTAAACGTTCGTGTGAACTATTGATTTTTTAAGACTTGTTAGAACGAAAATTAGGGTTTTAAATGCAAAACTGAAAATAAACATGCATGCAAAGATTGATCAATTGACAGTTAAACGATATGGATGAATGGTGTTGTTGGGTGTTAGCGAATTGGCAAGTGTATCAAATCGTATCAAGTAATAAAAATGGTAAAACTCATTATCGTTCTTCCCATGAGACTCGAAAGGCCTTATCGTTCGCATGAATCAAAATCATAAGACTTGCGAAGAAAAATTCAATAATTGTGGTGGATGCAATGACAGAAAATAAATATGCAATGTGTGATTCAATTGACAGGATTTAGGCAATGGATGAATGAAGTTGTTGGGGGTTTACAATTTCATCTAATCCTCTCTCTTTTATTTACTCCTCTTGTTTAAATAGCTTTATTATCTAATTGCATGCAAACTTTCTTGGCCTCCCCTTAACCCGATCCCTCGGCGAAAAGGGCCTATTACTAATTACCGGCTTGCTATCCCTAGCCTCCCCTAGTGATAACGGTTGAAAAACCGTTATTTTCATATGCTAATTTGGATTAAATTACGCTCTTTATTGCTTAGAATGAGCTTGAAATCAAACAAAACTCAATAAATGAGTCAGCCGAGGGTCAAAAGCTATTTTTAGCAATTTTATGCTTGTTTTGCATTGTTTTGCAGCAAAATTGACAACAATGAAGATTGGGAATAAAGATGAAGGTCATAGACTCAAGAAAAGAGAGAAAATCAGAGAAAAGAAGAGTCTAGGCATCGCTCGGCGGTAAACCCCTGGCGCCGGGTGGTCAAACGAGAGGAGAAGACACCAGTTTTGGGCGCCGAGCGGCAGACCCCTGCCGCCGGGCGGTTTTGCGGCACGAGGGATTCCATTTTTCCCATGCAACCCCAAACTTGAACCTTTTCATTCCATACAATTATTCTCAACCCAACTAGGTAATTTCATATCAAAGGGTTTCATCCTGTTTCAGGTTAAGGTTAAAAAAGGATATAATCTTTAAAGCTTTTTGGGTGGAAATTTGGCTAGAAAAGGGTTTTCAAACATCGCCTTGATCATTTGACATTCACATAAAAATCAATCAATCATCAAAATTAAGGCAATAAAATTTATGCTTCAATGTGAACAATACATTCAACAATAAAAACTCTGGGGCTCAATACCTCACACAACATGCTTTCTCACGCACAGTCATTCATACATCCTACTTAGCATCATGACCACAATCATACTTCATCACACACCTGTTTCACAAGATGTTAACATGCATACAACTCAATAATCATTCACATCAGATCATTATCAAATAGACTCATCATGCAAAGTAGTCAGTCAAACCTCTTCAGAAAAAGTAGTTAAGTCAAGCATACACACTGAAAAGTAAAATTCAAAAGTTTAAAATGCAAGAGTAAAGAAGAAATCCTAGGTTGCCTCCTAGTAGCGCTTGTTTAACGTCGCGAGCCTGACCCAAACCTATTTAGCGCTTGTCAGTAAGTGCAGATCCTTCCAACACCCTTCACTAGGTGTACTTCCCTGCATCCTTCAGTAGATACCAAAATCCTTTAGCATCCCTCAGTAGATGCTATCCCAGTAGCATTCATCAGTAAATGCTGTCAGTGACATCCATCAGTAAATGTCTAACCATATAGCATCAATCAGTATATGCTAATCTTTCTTATCTTCATTGGCATCCATCAGTAGACACAAAATCACCTAACATCCATCAGTAGATGTTATCATTACTGCCATCAGAAGCAGTGCATAACCCAAAAAAAATATAAATAAAATAAAATCAAATAAAATCAAATCAAATCAAATTAAATAAAATCAAATTAAATAAAAAAAATCAAATCAAATAAAATCAAATCAATTCAAACCAAATTGAATCAAATCAAATCAAATAAAATCAAAACAAATTAAAATAAAATCAAAACGAAATAAAAGATAAAAAAAAATTCAAAAACTGGGTTGCCTCCCAACAAGCGCTCTTTTAACGTAATTAGCTTGACCCGGTAGAGTTCAAGCACCCATTAGTAGGTGTTGATACTCCTCTTTCTTGATATTCTTTTCTTTTTCTTCTTCGTGCTGAATTTCTTCATAAAGTTGAGAATACCAAGAACATGCTTCCATGTTTCAACCGTAGGAACTTTAATCTCCAATTTCTTGAAGATTGTCAGCTTGAACTTCTTTCCCTTCCTATGATTTTTCTTTTTATGAGGAAGAGGTTTTTCATGTGATCTTTTCTTCGGTCCTCTCTTCCTTTTTCTCTCAACCTTCTCCTTCTTTTACTTTCGTTTTTTCTTTTTTCTTATTTTCTTATTTTTTTCTTTTTTCTTAATCACCGCTTGTTCTTTCTCCTCATCTTTCTCTCCCTCACTCAACCTTTTTGCTTCATCTTCCACTATTATCTCTTCATCAGTAGCCTCCTCTTCAGGGTCTACTTCAGTACTACTCCCAGTAATACCCAAAGACTTCAATACTTTTGTTATCTCATCTTCATCTACCTTTTCATCCTCAATGATGGTAGATTGCCATTCTTCTCCAGGGTTGGTGGCAACATTACTTTTAATAATTCCCAGAGAAATCAATGCCTTTGTTATCTCATCTTCATCAATAACCTTATCATCTACAAAGATAGTAGAATGACATTCTTCTCTGGGGTCTACCTCAGTATTAACCCCAATAATGCCCAGAGACCTTAATGCACAAGAGATTTGTTCATCCAGTAAACGTTGTTCAGTTTCCCCCAACGTTTCTTTTCTTAAAGAGGATTGCTTCTCTTTTTCATTTTGATCAAGGTATGAGTGAGGTTCCCACCAGTGATTGAAATTATTTTGGTAGGATTGAGTGCCCATATAATCAACTTCTTGTCAAAACTGCATCCTGCAAATCTTAGGCACAAAACTCTAGAGAACATTTATTAGAACAAAAATAAAAACAAACATCAAAAATTAAATAATTACAAACAAGTCAAATTCAATCAATTCACACTACTAAATAAGTCAAACCTCGAGTCCCCGGCAACGGCGCCAAAAACTTGTTAACGGATTGGCAAGTGTACCAAATCGTATCAAGTAATAAAAATGGTAAAACCCATTATCGTTCTTTCCATGAGACTCGAAAGGCCTTATCGTTCGCGTGAATCAAAATCATAAGACTTGCGAAGAAAAATTCAATAATTGTGGTGGATGCAATGACAGAAAATAAATATGCAATGTGTGATTCAATTGACAGGATGTAGGCAATGGATGAATGGAGTTGTTGGGGGTTTACAATTTCATCTAATCCTCTCTCTTTTATTTACTCCTCTTGTTTAAATACCTTTATTATCTAATTGCATGCAAACTTTCTTGGCCTCCCCTTAACCTGATCCCTCGGCGAAAAGGGCCTATTACTAATTACCGGCTTGCTATCCCTAGCCTCCCCTAGCAACTAGCAACGCATTACAAACAGAAGCAAATACAATTGGTCATCCTACTCCCCTATCCCTAGGTGGTATGCTTAACCAAGGAAAATCTCACCAGTTCGTGCCATTACTGTACGTCCCCGTATCAATAAAGTCAAAGATCAATTACCTAATAAGTTAAACGATAAAAGCATTAAGCACAGTATGAGAATCCAACAATTGATAATAAACGTATATGAAAAACATATAATTCAAACAAGAGTTTCAATAAACGAGAGTATCAAAAGATTACATTGTTCCCCCAACAACAAAGAGGGTTTAGTTCACCATAGTCATGGTGAACCAAGATAAAAATAATGGAAGATATGGAAAGCAAACCCTAGAAAAGACGAAAAGGAGCCTAAGCATCCAAGAGATCCTCTCCAAAGAGTGCAAAGTAGGTCTGGCTGCCGTCCTCTATCAAAAGAATGAATTGGAATTCGTAGTATGGCTATTTATAGGTGAGAAGTGCAATAGAAAAATAGGCCCAAGCCCAGCTGACCACCGCCCGGCGTCACACTTTGCCGCCCGGCGGTGGACCTTGAATCGCACCATCGCCGCAAATGGATGAATGAAGTTGTTGGGGGTTTACAATTTCATCTAATCCGCTCTCTCTTATTTACTCCTCTTGTTTAAATTTCTTTATTATCTAATTGTTATGTAAACTTTCTTGGCCTCCCCTTAACCCGATCCCTCGGCGAAAAGGACCTATTACTAATTATCGGCTTGCTATCCCTAGCCTCCCCAAGCAACTAGCAACGCATTTCAAACAGAAGCAGAAACAATTGGTCGTCCTACCCCCTATCCCTAGGTGGTATTGCTTAACCAAGGAATTACTCACCAGTTCATGACATTATTGTACGTCCTCGTATCAATAAAGGCAAATAACAGTTACCGAATGAGTTAAACGATAAAAGCTTTAAGCACAGATGAGAACGCAACAATTGATAATAAACGCATATGAAAATCATATAATTAAACAAGAGTTTCAATAAAAGAGAGTATCAAAAGATTACATTGTTCCCCCAACAACAAAAGGGTTTAGTTCACCATTGTCATGGTGAACCAAGATGAAAATAATGGAAGATATGGAAAGCAAACCCTAGAAAAGATGAAAAGGAGCCTAAGCATCCAAGAAATCTTCTCTAGAGAGTGAAAAATAGGTCTGGCCGCCCTCTTCTGTCAAAAGAATGAATAGGAAATCGCAACAGGGCTAGTTATAATTGAGGAGCGCAACGGAAAACAGGCTCAAGCCCATCTAACAACAGCCCGACGTCACACTTTGCCGCCCGGCAGTTCACCCTAAATTGTGCCACCGCCCGGCGGTAGGGGTCTACCGCCCGGCGGTTTCCCTTGTGCCGCAAAACCGCCCGGCGTCAAGGGTCTGCCGCCCGGTGTCCTCTGCTGCTGTCTTCTCCTCCCGTCGGACCGCCCGACGTCAAGGGTCTACTGCCGGGCGATTCCTAGACTCTTCTTTTCTTCAATTTTCTTCATTTTCCTTGAGTCTAAGACATTCATTTTCATCCCCTATCTTCACTTTCCTCAGATTTGCTACAAAACAATGAAAACAAACATAATATCACTAAAAACAGCTTTTGACTCTCAACTGACTCATTTATTGAGTTTTACTTGATTGTAGGCTCATTCTAAGCAATAAAGGGTGTAATTTTGTCCAAAATAGCACATGAAAATAACGGTTTTTCAACTGTTATCACAACCCCAAACATAGAAATTTGTTTGTCCTCAAGCAAAACAAAACAAAACAAAACTGTAAACAATACAAAACTTGGCTTTCTACAGTTTCATCCAATGATTCAACCTTCCTAAAGTACATGATAAGACCTACTCAATTTCAAATCATCAGTGAAATCAAATCAAGATGCATGCATATTCTCTACTTAATTTAACTCACTTTCCTCGACAGATGTTACATATTATGAATGATCAATCCACTAAGCAAAGATGCAATCATGAAACTTAGAAGTTCTCACCAAACAAGTGTTTCACTCAATCACTCAAGTGTTTAGGGTAGCACTCCAACTCTTAATCATTCACAAATCACATGAAATAAAATTGCCTTTCATCTCAAACAATCAAAATCATCACATGCAAATGCCATCAAAAGGACTTTTCCAAGGCTTGTAATGAGGCTGGGCTATCAAGAAAAATTGGTTTTTCTGGATCACAAAATCTTTGAATCAAGAGAGCTCATTCATCATTCAAGGTTCAAGTTTAACTCTCTTTTTCAACCAATCTCATTTGTCCCCAACTTCTTCCCTTTTGCTTTTATTTTTACATTGAGCTCATCTTTCATGATTTTTCCTCTTTCTCATGTATTTTTCTTTTTCAACACTTGAGCTCAATGCCTTTCTTTTTGCCATTCAAACTTTCCCCACAACCCCAAACTTGAACCTTGAATGTACTTACAGTTATTAACCCAATTCAAAGTAACTAAATTCAGCACAAGGGTATTCATTCTGTTTAGGCCAAGGTTAAAAAAGGGTATAAAATTTCAAGCACTTTGGGTAAAATTTGGCTAAGTAAGGGCTTTCAAAAATGGCCTTGATCATATGACATGTACATGCAATTCAATCAATCATCAAGATTTAGGTAATATCATGCATGCTTTCCTGTGAATAATTTCATACAACAATTAAAACTCTGGAGCTCAATACCTCACACAACATGCTTTCTCACACACATTCATTCATACACCCTGCTTAGCATCATAACCACAATCGTAATTCATCACACATCTGTTTCACAGGATATCAACATGCAATACAACTTGAGAATCATTCACATCAGATCATCATCAAACAGACTCCTCATGCAATTCATTCAGTCAAACATCTTCAGAAAAGTATTCAAGCCAAGCCGACATACTGAAAATAAAATTCAACCTATTCTACAATTTAAAGTGCAAGAGTAAAGAAGAAAATCTAGGTTGCCTCCTAGTAGCGCTTGTTTAACGTCGCGAGCCTGACCCAAACCTGTTTAGCATTTGTCAGTAAATGCCATCCTTCCAACACCTTTCAGTAGGTGTACCTTCCGGGTATCCTTCAGTAGATACCAAAAGTTAGCATCACTCAGTAAATGTTACCAAAAAATTGTTCAAAAATATTCAAAAATAAACAAGTTCAACAAAAGATAAAACTAAACTAATATTTACAGCAAAAATAAACTGTCCCAGCAACATCACGTGTCATCCTTTTTGTTGGTGTCTCCAGTACACCAATTCTTCTTCTTCACGTTGGAATCTTCATCATCCCACCGTCCCAGCTGTCGTCTGTCTACTTGGCGAACGGCAATGGAATATGGCCTTCTAATTTCCACCATTGCTTTTTCTTTCAGCTTCTTTACTAACCATTCCTTTTTCTTAAATCTCACTTTACTCCCTGGTTGGAGTGGATCTGCTTTTGATTTTGGGTGAATGGTTCTTCTCCCTTTATCCTCAGGTACCTGCAGAACATAACAACTGTCAGAATAATCAGTACCTGCTATGCTCTCTTCTTGTTCTTCGCCCATCTCTGGCTTCTCAAATCTGTGTCTTTTTACTGTTTTGATCTCATCCCCTTCATGGCCAGTATAGAGAAATAGATAATTCAAATCCATCATCATTGTCCTTCCCTTATGAACATTAATAAGCATATTTGATGTTGCCATGAAGGGTCGCCCCAAAATCACAGGATACTCTTCCTTAGTTTTCACATCCATTACAATGAAATCTGCTAAGAACTCAAGTCGATCTGCTCGCACAACAACATTTTCCACCATTCCCACTGGCACTTTTGTAGAAGCATCTGCCATTGCTATAGTCAAGTCAGATGGTTTCAACACAGGCCCACTGATTTCCTTCAAAAGTTTCGTGGGTATTAAATTGATACTAGATCCAGAATCTATCATAGCTTCCACATCTAAATCATTAGAGCACATGACAATGTTAAACACCACAGATCTTTAGCCCTAGGAGGATAATTACTCTTCTGTGGTTGAAAAACAAGATCCTCTTCTTCATCAGTAAGCTCAATTTCATCATCAAGGTTGATTTTAATTCTTTCGGAATAGGGAGGGAGCTGCTGATTTCCTAAAGGTACCACAGTCATTCGGTTGAAAATTTCTCTAAATCCCCCATTATGATTGCTTCTAGTTCCTATTTCCTTTTTTCCTCCACCAACCTCTTCTTCATTATAATTTTCATCTTCTTCATCTTCACTGCTCATGGGTTCAAAGAATTCAACCATCAGCATTTCTTCCTCTTCACTATTCACCAAATGGAATGGTTCACTGTCTGCTTCCCAACCATCCTGGCTCGTAATAACCTTGCATTCTCTCTTAGGGTTAACCTCAGTGTTGGCCCTAAATTGGTTTTTCTCCGTAATTTCTATTCTTGTCGCTAGCTGCCCATCTGTGACTCCAGTGATTTAAAACTGGCCTGAGTGCTATTTAACTGCTGCTCATATTTTTTGAAGAAGTCATCAAATCGGTCACTTAAGGTCCTGACAAACTCAGCCAAATTACTCACTTGCTGCCACAGAGGTGACGGTTGCTGCTGCCAGAAGCCTCCTACTTGCCCAGAAGAATTATTCTGATTTTATCCAATGCTGGGGTGGTTCTTCCAACCTTGGCTAGAATTGCCTTGGTTAAAATTACCCTGCTTGAATGGGAATTGATTCCCCAAAGTTGACATCCTGCTGCATTTCTTCAGGGAAAGCACATTGACCATTTATGTGGTCACCACCGCATAAGTCGCAAAGTTGTTGAGTTTGAGAAATATTTCTTAACCCTGTTGGAAGTTCAGAAAGGACCTTTGTTAGCTTGTCCAATTTTTGGTTAAGAAGATGATTCTGCGCAGCCACTACATCATTAGTAGGAAGATGCAAGATTCCTCCTTTCTGTGCGCCTCTCTCACTTTGGGAAACTTCATTTAGGGCTATCTCTTCGATCAAATCATAAGCTTCATCTTCAGTCTTCCTATTAATATTGCCTCCAGTCGAGGCATCCAACATCATTTTAGACTGAGTATTCAACCCTCCAAGAAAAGTGAGCAAATAAGAAGTCTTGTCGAATCCGTGGACTGGAGTTTTTCTTAACAGGCCTTTAAATCTGTCCCAGGCCTGTCCGAGAGTTTCCTCCATCCCTTGCTTGAATGAGGAGATTTCGAGCTTCCCTTGATGAATTTTGGTTTGCGGAAAAGATCTGGTGACAAACTGTCTCGCCAAAGCATCCCAGTTTTTGAACGTCCCTTCAGCAAATGAGTGCAACCAATCCTTGGCATTTCCTACTAAAGAAAAAGGAAATAGGCTAAGACTGACCCTCTCATCCGAGACTCTGGTCATCTTAACAGTATTGCAGATTTCGCCAAAGATAGTCAAATGTTTGTAGGGATTCTCATTTGACAATTCGTTGAACTGGTTGCTCTGAACTAACTGGATGAGCGCAGGGCTCATCACCAAATTCGTGGTATTGTCCGCAGGAATGGCAATGCTGTTGAAATTCAAAGGACCCACAGTGCTTGCTGAGTCCCCCAATGTGCGTCTTGGAGGAGGTTGGTCCGCCATCTCCTCTCTACCTTGTGCAGAAGATTCTGGTGAAGATTGCAAGATTGTTACAGGAGAAGGAAAGTTTTCACGAGCAGAATGTATAACTTTCCTCCCTCTCTTGTCTGGTAATCCCTCGAGAAGAGGTTGCTTATCTTTCCTGCTTCTAGTGTGTATCCCTTCCTTCATACACAAGAAAAATACCCCTAAAAGCACTTTTAGAGAAAAATAAAATAAAACACAATAAAAAAAATAAAAGTATAGACAAATAATTACGAACAAGTCAAATTCAGTCAATTCACACTACTAAATAAGTCAAACCTCGAGTCCCCGGCAACGGCACCAAAAGCTTGTTAACGGGATGACAAGTGTACCATATCGTTTCAAGTAATAAAAATGGTAAAACGCATTACCGTCTTCCCATGAGACTCGAAAGGCCTTATCGTTCGTATGAATCAAAATCGTAAGACTTGTGAAAGAAAAATTAATTGTTGTGGTGAATGCAAAGACAGAAAATAAACATGCAATGAGTGATTCAGTTGACGAGAAAAGAGTATGAAAAAATGGAGTTGTTGGGGGTTTACAATTTCATCTAATCCTCTCTCTTATCTACTCCTCTTGTTTAAATTGCTTTATCATCTAATTGTATGCAAACTTTCTTGGCCTCCCCTTAACCCAATCCCTCGGCGAAAAGAGCCTATTACTAATTACCGGCTTGCTATCCCTAGCCTCCCCTAGCAACTAGCAACGCATTACAAACAGAAGCAAACACAATTGGTCGTCCTACCCCCTATCCCTAGGTGGTATTGCTTAACCAAGGAAATTCTCACCAGTTCGTGACGTCCCCGTATCAATAAAGGCAAATATCAGTTACCGAATGAGTTAAACGATAAAAGCTTTACGCACAGTATGAGAATCCAACAATTGATAATAAACGCATATGAAAATCATATAATTTAAACAAGAGTTTCAATAAAAGAGAGTATCAAAAGATTACATTGTTCCCCCAACAAAAGGGTTTAGTTCACCATTGTCATGGTGAACCAAGATGAAAATAATGGAAGAAATGGAAAACAAACCCTAGAAAAGATGAAAAGGAGCCTAAGCATCCAAGAGATCCTCTCTAGAGAGTGAAAAATAGGTCTGGCCGCCCTCTTCTGTCAAAAGTATGAGAATGAAATCACACTAGGGCTATTTATAGCTGAAGAGCGCAACAGAAAACAGGCTCAAGCCCAACAGGCAACCGCCCGACCTCACACTTATGCCGCTCGGCGGTTTTCCTCTTATCGCGCTACCGCCGGTGCGAGGGGTCCACCGCCTGGTGGTTTGCCTCTTATCGCAAAACCGCCAGGCGTCGCTGCCTTGGTGCCAACTCCTCGCATTTGGCCGCCCAGCAGTGCAATTCTGCCGCTGGGCGGTTTCTAGACTCTTCGTTTTTTTATTTTCTTCCTCTATCTTAAGTCTAAGGCCTTTATCTTCACCTCCATTCTTCACTTCCATCAAAATTGCTGCAAAACAAAGTAAAACAAGCATAATATCACTAAAAACAGCTTTTGACTCTCGACTGACTCATTTATTGAGTTTTGTTTGATTTCAAGCTCATTCTAAGCAGTAAAAGGAGTAATTTGGTCTAAAATAGCACATGAAAATAACGGTCTTTCAACCGTTATCACCTGTTGGCAGAGAAAAGTGATAAAAGATGGATGCCCCAATGATGTCCTGCTACTCACAGTGGTGGCGCAGCTTCGTATTTCATCAGCAATGATCTGCCCAACATTCACATCCATCTGTTTCAGCATACAGTAGATGAGCAAGCTCCGGTTCATCGTGATGTCAGAGATATGGGAGCAAGGCTGGATGTTGGCATGAGTGAAGGCCATCCAATATCTTGCCAAAGGTGACAAGTCTAACCTCCTAATGTTGACCCGTGCTCCACTAGAGTTTGTTTGAAAATGCCTTCCAGGGAGGCACAAAACCCTTTCAATCTCAGCTGTATCTTCAAGCAAACTAGCTCGAGCTGCATAATGGCACTGCTCCCTTGGCCACTCCGTGCCCAAAAAGCTGTTTATGGTGTCGGGGTCATACTTAATAACATGCCCCCTCACAAAGCTTTTATACCTTCCAGCTGCAACTCCACATCTGGATATAGCGTTGGTGTAAAATTCCTTCACCAACTCAACACTGGCTGGTGCAGGGTAAGTTGTCAGCCTCATCCAATCTCTCCTCAAAATCTCCGCTCCAAATTCAGGAGCTGAATCCGTGATGAAGGCAACCTTCCTCTCCATCAACAATCTCCTTTCCCGCACAGTTGCAAAGTGCTCCTCATGGTTCCTAGAAATGAACCTCTGAGAATCAAACCCTCTTTGCCTTTCAGGCTCCCCCTTCGTGTTGCTGATGCCATTCCTGCATAAATTATAATGCACAACATACCATAGGAATTCATCATTAGTGGTTAATACATCATTAAACCCTTATAGACCAACACAGTTCAACACTGGGAGTGAAATAGGTTTCCCTCTGTGTCCAGCATCAAAATCAAATATTTCTCAAAAATTTACAACAAACCGCCCGGCGGCAGGGGTCTACCGGCGGCAGGGGTCTACCGGTATGCACCAGCATCAATTCCACCCGGCGGTGAACAATACCGCCCGGCAGTGCGACAAGAGTTTTCCAAAACTTTTGCTTTGACAGCCCTAATCTCCACTCAAACACTAATTTCATCTATGCAAACAAGATTCAATCATCTTAATAGACCACAACAGTTCCTAATCAAACAATTTCGTGCATAAAAAGTGAAAACCCTAATTGGTCATGTTCCTAAGCATGTTCTTCATCAAATCCCAAAATTAGAAACTAGAAACGAAATTGCTCAACTTACTTGAGTGGAGATATGAAATGCTTGCAAGAATTTCTTCAATTGATGATGCAAAACCTCCTAATGCACAACTCTCACCAAAAACCTCTAAATTGTGGACAAGAAAATAGGTTTTTGTGAGTGACTGGTAGGAAAATGTGGAAAACTCTTTGGGAATCCTTGTGAAGATGCAAATTGGGTGCTACACTCCAAGAAGACCGCTGGGCGAAATGCAAGGAAGAAGAATAAAGTGCAGAATACCCAAAACCGCCCAGCTTTAAATGGCTCGGTTTGGGTTTCTCGTCGCCACCGCCCGACGATAAAGTTGCACCACCCGGCGGTGAGCGGTATTTTCTCCTCCCTCTTTTGAATTTCTTTTTGCGTGTTTCTTTCCTATAGGACCTGATTTTGGCCTTCAATTTTTCACTTACAAAACTTCCCCCACTCAGATGTACATGCAAGCTAATAATGTATACAGACAGAGTTTAAAAACAAATAAACAAACAAACCAACAAACAAATATTGGGCTGCCTCCTAGGTAGCGCTTGTTTAATGTCACGAGCCTGACCCAAAACCTGTTCAACACTCATCAGTGAATGTACCTTCCTGGTATCCTTTAGTAGATACTTAAAAGTTAGCATCCCTCAGTAGATGCTACCCAAAGATTGTTCAACTAAACAACTATTTACAACAATTTAAATAAATCTAAAAGAAATGAAAATGCTCTACAGTAGTTGGGATAACCCCAACAAACACCCATCAGTAGGTGTTAAATTGCTTCTCGCTTGATATTCTTTTCTTCCTCTTCTTCCTGCTGAATTTCTTCATAAAATTGAGAACACCAAGCACATGTTTCCATGTATCAATCATAAGAACTTTAATCTCCAATTTCTTGAGGATTTCTATAAAGCACTTAAACTTCTTTTCTTTCCCATGATATTTCTTTTGATGAGGAAGAGTTTTTGCATATGATCTTTTCTTTTTTTCTCTCTTCCTCTTTTTCCTTTGATGAGGAAGAGATTTTATATATAATCTTTTCTACTTTCCCCCGTTTCCTTTTTTTCTCAGTCTTCTCCTTCAACTTTCTCTTTTTATTTTTCCATGATTTCTTTTTTTTTTTCACACATTTTCTGTTTTTTTCTTTTCTTTCAACCACTTCTTCTTCTTTCTCCTCATTTTTCTCTCCCTCACTCAACTTATCATTTTCAAAGATGGTTACTTGATATTCCTCTTTAGGATCAACTTCAGTGTTACCCCTACCTAGGGATAGGGGAGTAGGACGACCAATTGTATTTGCTTCTGTTTGTAATGCGTTGCTAGTTGCTAGGGGAGGCTAGGGATAGCAAGCCGGTAATTAGTAATAAGCCATTTTCTCCGAGGGATCGGGTTAAGGGGAGGCCAAGAAAGTTTGCATGCAATTAAATAATAAAGCTATTTAAACAAGAGGAGTAAATAAAAGAGAGAGGATTAGATGAAATTGTAAACCCCCAACAACTCCATTCATCCATTGCCTAAATCTTGTCAATTGAATCACACATTGCATATTTATTTTCTGTCATTGCATCCACCACAATTATTGAATTTTTCTTCGCATGTCTTACTATTTTGATTCACGCGAACGATAAGGCCTTTCGAGTCTCATGGGAAGAACGATAATGGGTTTTACCATTTTTATTACTTGATACGATTTGGTACACTTGCCAATCCGCTAACATCTTGATTGCAAGACAAATAAATCAAATAATATTGATTATAAAGATTATAATAATTATCAGAAAATTTGCCCATTTTTAAAAGATGGATCTTATTTTTCTCTTCAGGAAGAAACTGATGTAACAAATTATATCAATATATTTTTAATTATTGCTTACCATTATTGCCATAATATTGATTCAAATTATTACCATATTTAACTAATATTTCAAAAACATTCTAAAGTGATGTGTCCTGCATTAAGGAAGATTATTTTATTATTTCCCCTTTTGTTTTTTTTCTTTGCCCACCATTAATTATTATTCTCTTATTCTTTAATTCTGATTATTTACTTTCCTGGACGAAATTGGGTGTTGACAGTTGCCCCTCTTTATTTAGATTTTGCTAGATAACATGAACTCTAGAGTTTTTGTGTTATCATAGCGAAAGCCAAATAAAGATAAAGACACTAATTTCGTTCGGGTCTAAAGAGAATGAAAAAGATTACCTCGAGGCGTACCTGGTAGATAGTGTAGCAACCTTGTGGATTCTGCTAAAGAGCCTTGACACCCGTGGAGGGTGTGTCATACCCTCGTGAATATCTTTTCTTCGGTGCTAGGATGAAAACTAGGCTTTGGTGCCAGGATGATAACTGGGCTTTGGTGCCAGAATGATAACTGGGCTCTTTTTTTTTCGTGCCAGGATGAAAACTGGGCTTTGGTGCCAGGATGATAACTAGGCTTTGGTGCCAGCATGATAACTGGGCTTCTGTGCCAGCATGATAATTGGGTTTTGGTGCCAGAATGATAACTGGGCTTTGGTGCCAGGATGATAACTGGGCTTTGTTTATTCTTTGGTGTCAGGATGATAACTGGACTTTGGTGTCAGGATGATTACTGGGCTTTGGTGCCAAGATGATGACTGAGCTTTTTTTTTTGGTGCCAGGATGATAACTGGGCTTTGGTGACAGGATGATAATTGGGCTTTGGTGCCAGGATGATAACTGGGCTTTGGTGCCAGGATGAAAACTGGGCTTTGGTGCCAGGATGATAACTGGGCTTTTAATCGTTGGATTCTTTCACTGATGTATCGTTTGAACTGTCATCCAATGAAACCATGGATCCCTTGTGGATGTTGGTAAGGCATGGTGTGCCACAATTTTCTTTTCTTTGAGCTGCTATCATAATGCATGATGATTTGTGATGCATGAATGTATGAGCGAAAAAATCGTGTGAGATGGATATACTTCTTCTTTTTTATTTTAATTAATTCCACGACATCCTTTAAGAACAAACTCGCGCCCTGTGAATCTACCTGTGATGCTCGGGAGGCGTGTCGAAAATTAAGAGTGACATTGTGAGGAAAAGAAAACGAAAAAGTTTTATTGAATAAAAACATAATACAACAATGTCAATTCCACTTTAAGAGCAATCCCCATCACGGAATCATTATGCCTAAAATTTTTTGACTGCGTCAGAATTAACTGTCAATGGTAACTCCTCTCCATCCATTTTTGTGAGAATAAGTGCCCCACCATCAAATGTTTTTTTTACCACATATAGTGATACGCGGGGCCCAAGCCCAATAAATAAAATCTACCCAAAACTAGAAGAAGGGCAAACAAGACATTTCCACATGGGGAGGGGTGAGCTTAACATGCCAAGAGGTGCATCATGAAGCTTTTCCAAATCAGAAATCTGCACCGTGTTTTTCACATTATAAATGTGTAGGCTTCTAGAAACTCTTTCCAGCACATGTTAAATGCCACTCACGGAACCCATACCCGGCCACGTGGATGATGATCCACCATTCTCGGCAATCATTCACACCACACCTAGCTAAATGGATTTCCTATAAAATCCATCTTGTGTCACATGTAAATTCACTTTTGGATGATATAAAGAAATTCTGCTGAAATGTTTAGCCATTTCTTGTTTCCGAAAGTCTTTCCATGACTTGCTTTCTCCCTTGCAACTTCCTTCCTTGTGTGAAAGGCCTTCTGAGTTGTAACCATCACTCTAAGCCTATCCTTCATTCCAAATAGGCTCTGCATATCACCTTCCTCTGCTGCCATTCCCCACACTGTCGTTAAAAGAAACCTCATTGATGGGTGTCGCAGCCTATACAAATTTGATTGCAATTTAGAAATGCAGTATAGTGCTAGGGAATGACCCCTAGGTCGTCTCTCAAGGACCAAATGTGGTTCGAGTCTTAGGTCTAACACGAAGTGGGGGGGTTGTGAAAGGTTTTTACAAGGAAAATTAAATTAAATTAAAACTGAAAATTAAACTGAACATAATTAAAATCATTAAAGTAAACGAAAACAATAAACTGAACATAACAGACAACATAGTAACCGAACACAGTAAATAGAACGGTCCTAAAACAAGACGTATGAATTAATTAAAATGCAGAAAAAATTAAAGGAACACTTCTAATGCTATTCAAATGCATCGTTAAGCTAACACAGAAAATACACATTGCAAAGGGAATGACACTAAAAGAAAACGCGTAACAATTAAATAAAATAAAATGAGTGAGCTTTGTGCTTTTTCAAAAAGTAAATTAACATAAACTTTATTATAAAAGAAAGCTAATTGTGATTAAAATATACTCCCTCCAAACTGTGACCAAGTGCTGGACTAAGTAAAATACCAATCTTCAAATTGAATCAAAGGTGCTTCTTCCAACTAAATAAAATGACGACAAGAATCTTGAAATCAGCGCTTCATCTTAAAAGTAAATAAATCCCAACTTTTCTCCAAAATAAATCAACATCTCCTATTTAGCAAACCGTGAGCAGCTGCATCACGCATTCTCCAAGTTAATTGAAATGAGCACCTCTTCAACAAATAAAAAAAAAAACGAGATTGCACATGCTGCAGCCCTAAATGAACGGACACCTCATGCTTCTTCTTAGAAAGAAACGAAATGCATTGCTAATCACACCATGAATACTGCTGCATCACACCGTGAATAATTGCCTCCCAAGACATGAAAGAATGAATGCCCATACTTTCTAAAAGCAAAATAAATGCTAGACTAACTAAATGAAATATCCAATGCACAGTGGAACCGTGATAGCAAGTTCATATTGTCATTCAATGAAAAGTTTAATACAACTCCTTCTATCTAAGAGAAGAAAAGAAAACACTGGTTGTGCATTCCTCCCAGGCAGGGAGCAAATTCTCTCTTCAACCGTAGCCCTCCATTACCAACCCGTGTGCTGCTGCAAGGAATTAAAATATCACTCTCCGAGACCAAGTAACCAGTGGCAGCCCCCCGATGTAACAATGTTCACCCTTTTATATGGTGGCTGCTTTCCAAAATCCCCCTAGGGTTGTGTGCTATTCTTACTTAAAATGAAAATGGGTTGCTTGCTGGACATGTGTGAAAGTGGATCCGTGGAGTTGGAGTGAAGTCTGCTGGCTTCAATCATTTGGAGGTGCAGGCCCGTGATGCATGAAGTCTTGGACGTGTGATGCTGCTTAAGTGCATGTGCGTGCCTTGTGGGGCTGCTGGAATGTGGGAAGTGAACCTGCTGGACCTTGGAGGCTGCCATGGGCCGTGATGTGTTGGCTTCAAATGCTGCCACTTTCTTCTCTCGGGTGCAACCTTTCTATTCAATAAATGAAGCCAAAAACCCTTTCAATATATAGGCCGAGACATGCTGCTGCTTCTGCTCTTTTTATATTGTTGGACCGCTGCAATTCCAGCTCTCCAAGCCCAATTCATTACAGGACTTTACTGCTGGATCTTATCCTTTTGGACACCACACACTTCAAGCATGACGTGCCAATTGCCTCTGCCCAAACGGATCAACGTGTGGAATGTGGGCAGCTGTTGTGTGCACCGTCCCTGCAGCTAGTAAAAAAAATAAAGAAACCAAAAACCCTTTTCTCATGTGGGCCGTGGCATCACTTTTCCAAGTGTGCTGCAACATTTTTTTTTAATATTTCATCCTTGGGCCCAATTGCCATTTCTTTTAAGTCCAAAATAATTTAATATTTATGTTGCAATGAAATCAGTATGCAAGGGAAACAAATTGCAAGCGGGTAGTGGCTGCACCACATTTAACTTCCAAATGTTCTAAATTACATTTCCAAAATTTTCCATGCAAGTAATAATGCAAATAATTATCTCAGATAATTCAAATTAATTAAAATTAGAATTTTCGGTCAAATTAAGCACAATTAGCAGAAATGGGAAAATACCGGACAATTAAGCACAATTCCCTAATTAAATTCGGTACAATAAACTAAGTGAAATCAATAAAATATTGACTCATCAAAATAGACCACACTTAGTCTTTTGCACTCCTGGGAAAAATCAAGACGCAAATCAGGGAATAGTTCAGAGGACATCAAGGAAGTGACACGGGCTCAACACACAAAAAAAACAAAGTCTGACAAGGAAAGAAACAAAATTACAGTCCTCAAGAAATCTGGACAAGGAAAAAGCAGTAGACAATATCCAACACAGAATCAGAGAAAACAGATACTCAGAGAAATCAACCACGCAATTCAAGACATGGAAAAACAGTCAATCAGTTCAAGAGACGAATCGAAAGCAACAGAGCCTCATAGATGCACACAGTCAGTGTTTCTCTCAAGTTTTTAAGGTAAATCAATGTCAATCCATGCACTCAAGAAAGCAAACACAAATAGACTTGGCAAGCCTCTAATATCAACACTCAACCACATATGCATGTTCAAATCAAAAGGTCTTTTATGGATGTAATGGGGCCAAGGACAAGGGAGGATATAATATGGATGAGAAGCTACAAACCAAAGGAAATAGAGGAGCAATGGGGAACAAGTGAAAACACAGTCAAATCACACCCAAAACCCTCTAATTCAATCCTCTTCTTGACTCCATTATTCACACACATTTTTTTTAATTTTCTCACTTTTCTGTATTTTTTTCTTTTTTTTTTCATCTTGTCTCTTTTCTTTTCTCTCTTTTCATAACACAACTCTAAGAGACAAGATACATCACATATTTACAAAACAAAACAAGAAGAGGAGCCAACAAACCAATTCATCTGAATCTCCCAAGAGACCACACTTGTTCCCAACACACTTCCAAAGCTCCAAAGTTTCCTAAGGTTAAGGTAATCATGGTTTTTCAGTTAGGGCTAGTGTATGAGCTTCAAAAACAAAGAAATGGGGAAAGTAAAGGCTCAAAGGGGCTATCAAAGGATCACAACAAGGTAGGTTCATTTGGCTAGAAAGGCTCAACAACAAAACTGCCTTTATCACTTCTAAACATGCATATTAATCAAGAATTATCAACAGAGTCAAGCCAAGGCATATGTGCAAGCAATCAAGAGACATATCACACAAGGAAAAGCATAAAGTGGCTCAAATCTCACACAGGGTATTGTCACAATCAATTCCACCTCTCAAACATCATAATCATCTTTCCAAGCAAAAAAAAGCAAGGAATCCAACAAATCAAAGTATCAATGAAGTGAAAGACAAGTCTACATCCTAAACAAAACTGTACACAAGACACAACAAAAGCTACCTAGAAAACAAAAAATTTAACGCAGAAAACATAAACTAATCAAAGAAGATTCAGAATCTCCCCCAATAGACCACACTTAAACTACACAATCTCTTCAATGTGTCACAAGCATAAGATCAGAAATCAGAACAATCAATAGATCATGGACAAGTGCAATAAAAGCGGGAAAGGGGGGAGAAGGGAAAAGGAAACTCCCCTAATCATGGTGGTAGTTGCCAATTTTGGAATTTCAGGGAGATGTCTTCCACCACAAGATTCAACAAAGAACTGTTGAGGAAGAATTGCTTCATCCTCCAAATTTGATCAAGCAGGGAGATGTCCTCCACAGCTGGATCCAAGAAGCAGTGATTATTGATGAGCAGGTTCAGCTGGTGCTTATTAATCTTCAAACTATCGGCACCTTTGTCTTCCACCATGGGTGTGTGTTGATCAAATCCATATGTACCTCCTGCAACATGGTTAGTGCAATGTGGTTCCACAAAAATAACATGCAGAGGTATAACACCCAATCCCAGTGTAAGAGGCTGAACCTCAGATATACCCTCAGAACATGAATCAATTTCAAATTTAGAAGCAATATCAACTATAGGCTCAGATTCATGTTCAGTGCATGGAGAATAAGCATTCAAACAAGATGGCAAAAGTTCTTTCTCATCATGCAAAGAGTGAAAATCAAAAGCATGCTCATCAATATCATCAACATCAACATACCTATCAACAACATAATCATCAACAACGGAATCAATCATAGGTATGTTTACCTCCACTTCCCTGAATGTTGGTAGAGTGGTGGGAGGTGAAACTGGTTTACCTGACTCAAAATTACTGCATATACTTGCCTGGTCCTCAAATTCTTCATCAGTCTCCTCAAGTGTAGGAGTGGGGACATAGGAGGGTGGGAAAGTAGGTGGCACAATAGTAAGCTCATGACTCTGCTCCCCATCTCCTATGTGGATGGCACCAACATCATCTGAAAGCTGAACAGTCTGAAATAGTGATTCCTCTGAAACATAAGACTGTTCCTCAGTGAGTTGAGTGACCATCTGCCTCATCTGATCAGTCAGTCTCTGAATGGAAGCACCGGTGTCCTGCTGAAACTCCATGTTCTCTCGCCGGAACTGAATGTTCAGAATAGTCATCTGCTCCAATAACTCCTTCAATGTAGGCTCAGAAGTAGTGGAAGGATGAGGAGTTGCTTGGGCAGGCTCATGAAGCTGCAGCTGCTGTGGTTCCTGAAAAGGTGGAGAAGGCATACAAGAATTCAAAGATGGTTGATATTGCTGTGGAGCGTCATACCATCCCAAGCTAGGGTCATTCCATCCAGGATCGTTGTTGTAACCATACTGGGGAAGAATTTATCGAAGAACATATGCTCAAGATCTTCCCAAGAAGTGATGGATCCAGGAGGAAGGCCATAAAGTCTTGCTGCTTCTTGTAATGAGTGTGGGAATGCCTTTAAGAACATGTGATCATCAAAGACATGAGGAGGTTTCTTTGAAGAGCAAATGGTGTAGAACTCCTCCAAGTGTCTGTGTGGGCATTCTCCTGCAAAACCATGAAACTTAGGCAGCAAATGTATCAGTCCAGAGGTGAGAACGCAATGAACATCATCCTCATTAAGTGAAGCTTGCTCCCTAGGAGCACTCTCAGGAGTTGGAGGATGAGTCATATTGTTCTGAACATAGAAATCAGCAGAATATGCATGAGAAGCAATATCAGAGTCAGATGGAGAAGGAGAATCATAAATAAAGACACAGGCAGAAGAAACAATATTCACAAAATCAAAGTAGGTAGACATGTAGAAGGAAGGGGGAAAAGAAGAATGCAATGAAAATATGCGACTAAAGCTACCTAAATGCAACGAACAATGACGAACACACAAAACAGAACATCACATTCACAACACAAGACAAGACAAAACACACTAGCACAACGAAAGACCTAAAACTGAACCGTTGGTCCCCGGCAGCGGCGCCAAAATTTGATGGGTATCGCAGCCCATACAAATTTGATTGCAATTTAGAAATGCAGTATAGTGCTAGGGAATGACCCCTAGGTCGTCTCTCAAGGACCAAATGTGGTTCGAGTCTTAGGTCTAACACGAAGTGGGGGGGTTGTGAAAGTTTTTACAAGGAAAATTAAATTAAATTAAAACTGAAAATTAAACTGAACATAATTAAAATCATTAAAGTAAACGAAAACAATAAACTGAACATAACAGACAACATAGTAACCGACAACAGTAAATAGAACGGTCCTAAAACAAGACGTATGAATTAATTAAAATGCAGAAAAAAATAAAGGAACACTTCTAATGCTATTCAAATGCATCGTTAAGCTAACACAGAAAATACACATTGCAAAGGGAATGACACTAAAAGAAAACGCGTAACAATTAAATAAAATAAAATGAGTGAGCCGTATGCTTTTTCAAAAAGTAAATTAACATAAACTGTATTATAAAAGAAAGCTAATTGTGATTAAAATATACTCCCTCCAAACCGTGACCAAATGCTGGACTAAGTAAAATACTAATCTTCAAATTGAATCAAAGGTGCTTCTTCCAACTAAATAAAATGACGGCAAGAATCTTGAAATCAGCGCTTCATCTTGAAAGTAAATAAATCCCAACTTTTCTCCAAAATAAATCAAGATCTCCTATTTAGCAAACCGTGAGCAGCTGCATCACGCATTCTCTAAGTTAATTGAAATGAGCACCTCTTCAACAAATAAAAAAAAAACGAGATTGCACATGCTGCAGCCCTAAATGAACGGACACCTCATGCTTCTTCTTAGAAAGAAACGAAATGCATTGCTAATCACACCATGAATACTGCTGCACCACACCGTGAATAATTGCGTCCCAAGACATGAATGAATGAATGCCCATACTTTCTAAAAGCAAAAGAAATGCTAGACTAACTAAATGAAATATCCAACGCACAGTGGAACCGTGACAGCCAATTCATATTGTCATTCAATGAAAAGTTTAATACAACTCTTTCTATCTAAGGGAAGAAAAGAAAACACTGGTTGTGCATTCCTCCCAAGCAGTGAGCAGATTCTCTCTTCAACCGTAGCCCTCCATTACCAACCCGTGTGCTGCTGCAAGGAATTAAAATATCACTCTTCGAGACCAAGTAACCAGTGGCAGCCCCCCGATGTAACAATGTTCACCCTTTTATATGGTGGCTGCTTTCCAAAATCCCCCTAGGGTTGTGTGTTATTCTTGCTTAAATTGAAAATGGGTTGCTTGCTGGACATGTGTGAAAGTGGATCCGTGGAGTTGGAGTGAAGTCTGTTGGCTTCAATCATTTGGAGGTGCAGGCCCGTGATGCATTAAGTCTTGGACGTGTGATGCTGCTTAAGTGCATGTGCGTGCCTTGTTAAGCTGCTAGAATGTGGGAAGTGAAGCTGTTGGACCTTGGAGGCTGCCATGGGCCGTGATGTGTTGGCTTCAAATGCTGCCACTTTCTTCTCTCGGGTGCAGCCTTTCTATTCAATAAATGAAGCCAAAAACCCTTTCAATATATAGGCCGAGACATGCTGCTGCTTCTGCTCTTTTTATATTGCTGGACCGCTGCAATTCCAGCTCTCCAAGCCCAATTCATTCCAGGACTTTGCTGCTGGATCCTATCCTTTTGGACACCACACACTTCAAGCTTGACGTGCCAATTGCCTCTGCCCAAACGGATCAACGTGTGGAATGTGGGCAGCTGTTGTGTGCACCGTCCCTGCAGCCAGTAAAAAAAATAAAGAAACCAAAAACCCTTTCTCATGTGGGCCGGGGTATCACTTTTCCAAGTGTGCTGCAACATTTTTTTTTTTTAATATTTCATCCTCGGGCCCAATTGCCATTTCTTTTAAGTCCAAAATAATTTAATATTTATGTTGCAATGAAATCAGTATGCAAGGCAAACAAATTGCAAGCGGGTAGTGGCTGCACCACATTTAACTTCCAAATGTTCTAAATTACATTTCCAAAATTTTCCATGCAAGTAATAATGCAAATAATTATCATAGATAATTCAAATTAATTAAAATTAGAATTTCCGGTCAAATTAAGCACAATTAGCAGAAACGGGAAAATACCAGACATTTAAACACAATTCCCTAATTAAATTCGGTACAATAAACTAAGTGAAATCAATAAAATATTGACTCATCACTCATTTGCTGCCAATCTCGGAATAGCTTCTGGAACACCAAGTACGGTACTGTTCCGTTGAGTTTTGGCTACAACTATTCTCCTCACAGTCTCACATCTCATGGATATGGAGAAATACATCAAGGTTGGATGTATCAAGTGGTATTCAGAGCAAGGTTCATGAGTATACCGTGAGCTAAGTCCTTCTTTCGTTAAATCCATACTGTCATCACTTCCTTTTACTGTCTTGTTTCTGTTTTCACTGTTTTATTCGTCTTTCACGGTAATTCGAGGATCTATTTTGATGTTTGTGTTGTGCTATCTCTGATTCATTGAGTATTTTCATTTTTAATCGGATCAACTCTGTGTTTGAGACATTTTCTATTTGAGCATCGTTTTCCAGTTGTCACAGTCATGTCCGGTTTAATTGCTTTTTCCGTCAAGAAATCTGGTTTTTCAAACCCTGTGGTGCTGCATAATTTTTGATCTGGATTCATACAACATCTGCATAATTGATGATCTATTACATGAAGAGCTCAAGTGCGTGAAATGATATTGATCAATACCAGATCTGTGTTAATGTGTGATATATGCTGCAAATTGATTTGATTAGCTGTTTTAAAAAGTGATTAAATGTGTATTTGAGCTATTCCAAATAGAATACTATATCAGCATGATAGTACTTCTGCATTTGATATAGTAATATGATTGGGAAGCTCAAATTACATTTCAAAGTCCAGTAGACCGATCTGCACAATCTTTGCTGAGTCAAATTCTTTGTTGATGTGTGTTAATTTTGGTTGAGTACATTTCCCTTGTTGATTTGAACCTCATTTCATTGCCACAAGTCTGTTTTAAGTGCTGAATCAAAATTTGACTATTAGTGTTGTTGATGAAAGTGCAAAAAAATGAACTGAACATGCTAAATTCTGCTATAGCTTGAATCTGTACTCACTGTTCATTCAAAACAGTATATAGTTAGCAAACAAATTTACTGGTACAAAGCTATTTGGCGTAGAATAGGTTCGGTGCATTTTCATTAGATACATCTCAGTCAGTTTTCAGCATTACTGTGTGTGAATTAAGTGCTGCAGCAGAGTTTGAAAATTGTGTGAATGATGAATTTGTTGCATTAAAATGTCATGAACGTTGTAGCAAAAGTCTGAGTTCATATAAGAGATTTAAAACAGTCCAAAAGAAATGAAATGCAAGTTAAAAGGCTGAATGAACCAGTGCAACACATAGTCAATTGCATCGTGAAATTTTGCACCAGAAAATTGACTTTCACTGAGACATTTTCACAAACAGTTTACACTTTCTGCATTGCAGCTTAATTTGACATTCTCTTTGACTTGTGATTGTTTTTCTTGTTTATTTCATCTACTCTAGAGCCATTCTTAGGTTCCTTTTGACGTGCCTCCTTCTTTGTTACCGATTAATTGTTTGATTTGTGATTATTGAACATCGTGCACACAACCTGTTTGATCAAAGGTCTGTGCTGCAGTGGTTTTGGTTGCAAAATTCTGGCAGTATTACAGCCCTATGCGGATGCTAATTTGTGTTGTTGGATAGGTGTTCTATAGCTCAGTTACTAACTACACAAGGAAGCCTCAAAGGAAGTTCATTAATTGAGAAATAAAGCCACGAAGTGGACTCACAGACAAGCTAATTGTGCAAACAGCAGCAGTGGTGTTTACTCCATACAACAACATATCATCCATACAACAACAGTTTTCTTCACCTTGCAGCTGAGAGTTTAATGTGAATTGGATCAATTCACCCACTGTTTCCGAGAAGCTAGAGTTGCCTACATATTCTACTATAATTTCCATTCCTTTCCATTCCATTTCATATCAAATATTATTTGTAAAATCTCATTTGTTTCATTGTTTTGTAAAGGGCCATTTCAAGCAAGTGAAGTGGAAGAGCTCCTAAGTGTTCTTCCCTCATTTGTAAACTTGACTTAAAGTCTCACTACCTTAAATTTAGTAGATGGTGAGTGTGTCTTAGATCCAAAGTCTAAGCCTCACCTAGGAGACCTCATCTTTACTTTCTTCTTCCATTTAATTTTTAGCTTTAATTTGTCTGTCTAGGAAGTTCTCATTAGGGGTCTGAAATTTTAGAGTTTAGGATTTATTTATTGTTTGCTTGTTATCTTCAAGACTTTTGGTGAATTTAAAAGTGATTTTGACTTAAAGATTTTAGTGAGTAGCTAGAAGCATATTTGGCAAGGCAAGACTTGGTACTTAAGCAACCTTTTTAGGTTCACCTCTCTTACCTGGAATATTGCTTTCAAGTGAAATCTTTAGTCTTTACTTCAAGAAAACATTTAAGTTCATCACAATGTCAAGAAGACATTCACCTAGGATTAGTGATAGTGAAAATCAAAAAGAGCAACTCACCTCCAAACTCTAGTCAACCAACTCAATGAGATTGAGAGAAAAATGAGTCAAGAGAAAGTCAATAGAGAGCTTCAAAATGCTATGTTTCAAGATGAGTTAAGGTTGATGAGAGAAGAACATCACCAAAGTCGAGAGAGGTCTAGAGACAGTCAAAGTGACAATTCGCAATTTGGAGGAATGCCTTTAAATGTGGAAGAGTATTACCACCAACAGTCTTCTTCAAGAAGACATAGGTGGAATACTCAAAATGTCTCTCCACCCCCTAAAGAAGTCAATGTTGTGTTGCCTCATTTCTATGGAAAGGATAATGTTGAGGCCTATCTTGATTGGGAGATGAAGGTGGAGCAATTGTTTGCTTGCCACCAAGTAAGTGAAGAAAGGAAAGTCTCTTTAGCTACCCTAAGCTTTCAAGGGTATGCAATGTATTGGTGGACTGCCCTAGTCCAAGAAAGACTTAGACACCAAGATCCTCCAATTCATTATTGGAATGATCTCAAAACTACCCTTAGGAGGAGACACATTCCCTACTATTACAACAGAGAACTCATGGACAAGCTTCAAAGATTACAACAAAAGTCAATGTCTGTTGAGGAATATAGACAAAAGATGGAGCTTTACATGATCAGGGCAGGAATAGTAGAGGCTTCAAAAATTACTTTGGCAAGGTTTTTAAGTGGGCTTAATTTTGATATTCGAGATAAGGTTGAACTACTACCTTATAGAGATTTGAATGATCTTGTTCAAATGTGTATAAAGGTAGGACAACAAAACTTGAGAAAATCCTCTATCATAAGAGTTCAAGTTCACCCTATTGTTGGAAAGGAAAATTTTAAAGAAAAAGAGCCTTTTAAGCCTCTAGCCAAGATTGTTGAGAAGCCTAAACAAGAGTCATCTTCACACACTCGAACTAGTGATATCAAATGTTTTAAGTGTCTGGGAAGAGGACATATAGCTGCCCAATGTCCCACAAAAAGAACTATCATCTTGAGGGGCATTGATAGTTATAGTAGTGAATCCTCCAGTAGTGAGAATGAGAGTGATCAAGAAAAATCAACTACTGAGGAATTCTATCCTTGTGAAGGGCAACTTCTCATGATCAAAAAAGTATTTGATAACCAATCTAGTGAAGAACATCTATCACAAAGAGAAACTCTCTTTCACACAAGATGTCAAATTCTAAATAACACTTGTTCTCTCATTGTTGATAGTGGATCGTGCTCTAATTGTTGTAGCACTAGATTGGTTGAAAAATTAAATCTTGTTGTGCAATCCCATCCTAAACCTTATAAAATACATTGGATCAATAAAAATGGGAATATCACAGTCAAGAATCAAGTCACAGTAACAATTTCCATTGGCAACTTTAAAAACAAAGTTTTATGTGATGTAGTTCCAATGGAAACTTGTCATGTGTTATTGGGAAGACCATGGCAATTTGATCATAAAACAACTCGTAATGGTCTTACCAATACCATCACTGTGCACCATCATGAGAAGAAATTTGTACTTCATCCTCTCTCATCAACACAAGTGGTGGAGGATCAAGCACAAATGCGCCTTAACAAGGAAAGGGATGAAAGAGAAAAAGAAAGAAAGATGAAAGAAGAAAATCAAAGAAGAATAGAAATAGAGGAAGAAAAAGAGAGGAAGAGAAAAGAGAAGAAGAGAGAAGAAAGAGAAAGGAAGAAGTGAGAGAAGAAGAGAGAAGAAAGAAGGAAAAGAGCTTAAAAGAAAGAGAAGAAATAGAAGAAATTGAAAGAAAAGAAATGGAAGAAAGTGATCAAGAGAAACTAAGAGCAATATCTCCTACAATCACAATGGAATCAAAACTCTTAAGGGGAGGTTTTCTAATCCTTTCACTTTCCTTCATTTATTTTTGAAAGCCAAAAATCTAACTTTTCTTTCAAAGAATTTGCCACTTTATCTTTTAACATGTTACAACCTTCAACGTGTGGCAAATCACTTGAGTTATTGTTACCTCTAAGGTTGCAACTAATTCAAGACAAAAATAAAGTTTTAGAATTAAGGCATCTTAAATCTATTAAGAGTAGTCTTTCTTCTAAACATCTTTATATCTTACTGGTCAAAGAAAACTATTTGAAGTTATGTTTCATGTTTATTGTAGATTGATATTTGATCCAGGAAGAATTTCTGTGAAGCCAACAAAAATAAGTCCTCATAATAAAGACGACCCACCATATTTGAGGACAAATCCTTTCCAAGAGGAAGGGGATGATACGCGGGGCCCAAGCCCAATAAATAAAATCTACCTAAAGCAAGAAGAAGGGCAAACAAGACATTTCCACATGGGGAGGGTGAGCTTAACATGCCAGGAGGTGCATCATGAAGCTTCTCCAAATTAGAAATCTCCACCGTGTTTTTCACATTATAAATGTGTAGGCTTCTAGAAACTCTTTCCAGCACATGTTAAATGCCACTCACGGAACCCATACCCTGCCACGTGGATGATGATCCACCATTCTCGACAATCATTCACACCACACCTAGCTAAATGGATTTCCTATAAAATCCATCTTGTGTCACATGTAAATTCACTTTTGGATGATATAAAGAAATTCTGCTGAAATATTTAGCCATTTCTTGTTTCCGAAAGTCTCTCCATGGCTTGCTTTCTCCCTTGCAACTTCCTTCCTTGTGTGGAAGGCCTTCTGAGTTGTAACCATCACTCTATGCCTATCCTTCATTCCAAATAGCCTCTGCATATCACCTTCCTCCGTTGCCATTCCCCACACTGCCGTTAAAAGAAACCTCCTCTGCTGCTAATCTCGGAATAGCATCTGGAACAGCAAGTACGATACTGTTCCATTGAGTTTTGGCCGCAACTCTGCTCCTCACAGTCTCACATCTCACGGATCTGGAGAAATACATCAAGGTTGGATGTATCATATAGGCCCTCATAATTTGGAGTCCATTTTCTCATGTGATCCTTTTGTATTGGCAAAGTCTTTTTTTAGGACTAGTTCACCTTCTTGGAATTCTCTAGGGCGTACCTTTTTGTTAAATGCCCTCTTCACTCTTTGTTGGTATAATTTTTCATGGCATGCCGCGGTCAATCTTTTCTCCTCAATGATATTGAGTTGATCAAACCGGGTTTGAACCCAATCTGCTTATTCTAACTGGGTTTCCATTAATACTCGTAAGGATGAGATTTCTACCTCGAAGGGTAGTACTGCTTCCATCCCATATACCAAAGAAAAAAGTGTTGCCCCAGTCGACGTGTGTACCATTGTGTAGTAACCATGTAAAGTGAAGGTATAATCCTCTTGATATTTTATATTAGCATCCTTGACTGCCCCATTCATCCTTGTGAAGTTTGATTGTTTAGGTTTGTGGCAATGAGAAATCATGATTGTTAACATGCATTTGTTCATTATCATCCTTCTTTGACAGATACTTGCTACCCATTGGGGGTATTTTGCCCTAGCTAAGAATCTCGCATCGAACTGCTTTCGTACTCCATCTTTGATACAAAGACATTGAGTGGTAACTTATGTTGAACTTTTCTTTCGTGCTGGCGCCGACTTTTACCTCTTCTCTCTCACCCTCTCATGTTAAAGATTTCAACCTTTTCTTGATGGGGTCTTAGAATCTCATTAAATCTGGAGAGAGTTCCGGGTCAATCATAATCATCTTCCATGTTGTTGATAGGGCGCTCAAAATTAGGAAAATCAACTTTATCGTTTTTAAAACATTCATTGTCATATAAGTATTATTAAGACACGAGATGGAAACGAACAAACCTCAAGGCTCCGGGAAAAGTAGTGAGGGCAATTAAAAACGAAAACATTTTTAATAAGCATCACAAGCAAATTCTTTATCTTTCAGTTCTTGGGTCTGCAATTTCTTCTTCTTTTTTATCCTCGTAGTATATTTGTAGGATTGACTTCAACACTAGGTTGGTCCTCTTGGAACTTCAACCATCCCGCATCAATTAGAGATTGTACTTTGAATTTAAGAGATGTGCATCTTTCTGTCGAGTGGCCGATGGCTCCCCCGTGAAAATCGCATATCACATTTGCATTAAAATTTTTGGGGTACGGAGGTTGTATGGGTTTCATTGGGCAAACAGCGGCCAGACCCTTCTTAAGGAGATGGGGTAACAGTTCTGTGTACGTCATAGGAATGGGAGTGAAATTTTTCTCCGAATTCCTCTTAGGATGAGCAATTTGACCTAAGCCAGCTCCAGTGCCCCAAGCATTATTCAAGGCCAGTTGTGGTTGATAATATCCTAACGGTCGAAGTCTTGTTTGGGGACCAGACATTGTATTGTTCACATGAGGAAGGTAACTCGGGATTGGTTGATAGCCATGAGTGGGCGCATGACCTCCCCACATGGGTATTGTTGTTGTTGCATGCACTCTTCCTTCTTTCTCTTTTTCTGAATTAAAAAAAGATTTCTTCAGAGTGATAGATTTAGACGTAATTTAGCCACTTTTCAGTCCGATCTCAATCCTCTCGCCTATGATGATGATATCAGCGAAATTGGAAGACACATTTCCAATCATATGCTCATAAAAGGGTGGTTGTAGTGTGCTCACAAACATTGCAACCATCTCCTTATCATATAGAGGTGGCTTAACCTGCACTGCCAACTCTCTCCATCGCTGCGCATATTCCTTGAAAGACTCTTCCTCTTTCTTCGTCATGTGGTGCAATTGTAATCTGTCTGGCGCGACATGTTTGTTGTATTTGTATTGCCTTATAAAGGCGTCCACCAGATCTGCCCAATAATGGATATGAGAGGAATTCAAATGCGTGTACTAACTCAACGCCGCATTAGCCAAGCTATCTTGGAAGAGATGAATAAGTAATTTGTCGTCATGAGCGTAGGCAGCCATTTTCCGATAATACATGGTTAAATGATTCTTTGGGCAGGTGTTACCCTTGTACTTCTCGAATTTCGACACCTTAAACTTATGTGGAATTGTCACTCCTGGGGCCAGACTCAACCTCGCCACGTCACCAAACCCGTAGCTTTCAAACCCTTCTATGGCCCTTAGTCTGTCTTCTAAAACGTCGAGTTTATCTTTCGTTCCTTCTACCTTTGCATGCAAGGGAGTTTCTTGTGCGACAATGGTGTGAGGAGACTTGGATGTTTCAATTGACTTTGTCTCGGTTGCATGGATAAGGCCTTGAGTGCTATTGGTTACGGGCAATGTCAAAGGAGTGTGCTCTGCCTCTGAATGATCTCCAATGGGCGATGTGTAACCTGGTGGTAAACCATACATTGGAAATGTGAATTGTGTGCCCACAGCGTTATGTATTGGAGGGTGGGCATTATCCTCGGCCTTTGCAGATGAAGTATCTCCTGTAGTTTTCATGGCTTTCAAAGCTTCTAAAATTTGACCGACTTGATCCTTTAGTTGGCTAATATCGGCCTTCACAGTTTCATGCTCCTCTTCCCAATCTTCCATAGCTTTGGCCGTTGTTTTTTTTTTTATTTAACTTTAAACTTTTTTTATTAATTTGGATTAGACAAAAAACGAATTACGTGAAAACGCAGAGATGATGCATGCTAAAAAAAGGTGGAAATCATGGTTGCTTGATATCGTTGTAAGAGCAATTAACACAGTCTGATACCATTGCAAACAAACAAAACTTTATTAAAAAAAACGACTACGAGTTATGAAAATATCAGTTCCTAGCTCGGGCGATGAAAGACTTCATCTCACCCACTAGCCGTTTACAATAACTAATAAAAATGTGTCATTGCTTCAGCCTCAGATACCATCTTAGGGATATCTTTGATAGCTCCATTGGCAAGGGCAACTAGTTGGGAGAAATTCTCTCTCTAATGCCTCACGAGCTGCTTTTGGTTCTGAATATGACTCTCCATCTGCTTCATCATAGCCTGATTTCTCTCTTCCACATCTATCAATCTTGTTTGTTTACCAATGCAACTCTCCATCTGCGTCACCATAGCCTGTCGCTTTTCCTCTGCCTTTTCACGCTCCTGATCTAGTTCTACCTCAAATGACATTGCCATCCTTTTCATTTGTCCCTCTGTTTCTTTGACTTGAATCTGGGCTTCCCTCAGTCCTTTTAGGGCTTCTTGTCTATCTCTCTTGGTCTCTTCATAAAGATATCTCCAATGTTCCTCAGCCTCCAGTGTTGTATTTCTTTCCTTCACCCTCAAGGCTAACTCCGTGCTGGCGGCTGCGAGATCCTGCTTTATTCCGAGCGTATAATCTCTTTCGATGCTTTGTTCCTGAGAATCTCTTCATATGCCCGCGTCATTTCTTCTTTTTCCGTCCTTAAATCTACAACATCATTGCGAGCATTTTGTAGCTCTTTTATCAACTTAGCATTCTGATTTCTCATTTCTTCTATTTCTCCTTCAATTGTTTTTCTTTATAAGACTCTGGATTTAGAAATTTCCTTTCATCTGCTGTGATAGTTTTGAATGGAAATTTAATGTCCTTTACCCTTTGCGTAATCCAATTGTGATAACTGACTTCTTGGTCTATCACTCCTGTCCTTTCATCTGCTTCAAATCGCACGACGTTTGCCCAGGCTCTTCTGATCTCCCTTAGCTTTTCAGTAAAACCTCCATCTTCGTAATAAATGAAAAGTGGAGTGAGATAATCGGATGATGGTGCCCCTCTCATTGGATGCCCAAACTGTCTTTGAACCAAGGTAGGATTGTAATTCATACAGTACCGAGCTCCAATGAGTGGAATGTTGGGAAAATTACCACAATAATGGATGAAACCCCTGTCCCTAAGCCAAGAAGGACGCCACTTTATCTTCCCTCCATTGAGACCTGCGAAGAAATGAGCCCATTCCTTTGTCCCCATGTTCTTGTCTACCGTCCCCTTGAACATACGAGAAGTCAACCACTGATATAAAGCCGGAAAACAACAGATGATCTTCTGTCCTTTCCTTTCATGGCAGAAACTCATTATCCCATAAACATCAGCAAGAATTGCAGTGACAGGATTCTCCGCTCTAGTCTTTTTAGCCACAAAGGCATCTATCGCTCCATAATCGACAAAATCCTCAATCTTAGGAAATAACATGATGTCGTATAAAGTAAGGGCCAACACGTCCGTGAAGGTTTCCCATTCTTCATTGTCAGCCAGATGATGAAGGTATTGCTCCAAATATTCTAGAATGAGTCCTCTCACATGGTTTCTGGCTACCAACCTGTCTTCTAACTCTCTCGGGGGCAATTTCATGATGGCAGCAATAGTAGTAACGGAAGCATGGTGCTCTAGGTGCTGGTACAGAGTTGTACCTTCCAATGGTGAGCCTAAGATGTGCTCGAATTCTTTTACGGTTGGTACCAATTGGAAGTCTTGAAACGTAAAGCACCTCAATGGAAAATCATAATATTGAGACAATGTAGTGATAGCGAGTGATGGTACATCCACCTCCATTAGACTGAGTAGATTTCCATACTTCCTTCTGAACGCTTCTCTCTTCATAGTCTTCAATTGCTTTCCTAATTTCATCAATCCCGTTAGATTCATACCAGGCACTCTAATGTGGGGCCTCCTTCTTATTATGGCGGAATTAGT